>QRFJ01000011.1:2443278-2530778 GCA_006176705.1 Cocos nucifera
CATCGTCGAAGGTCCCTATCGGAGCCACCCCCTATCAGCTCCACGGAACTTTATTTTGCAAGTCCCAGTGGCGACCTCATCCACCTCCGTTCCAGCTGATTTCGGCGACGATCAGTTCTGCATAAACATATTTAAATAGAAAATTTGGAGGAGATAAGATTATTAAATATAGATTTTGGAGAGAAGTTAGACAAGTTGTTATTATTATTATTTATATCGTTAACGTTTCCAATGAGAAGTAATTAATTCATCACAAGATAAATTTTGACATATCTAAAGACTCGAACACATTTTTCTAGATTAGAACTTCTCCAAAATTTTGGAAGTCTTTAGTTTTGTTCAAGTATTCCTCATATTTATAAAATCTCTCAAACCATCCGAGGAAGACCGGTACGTGGAGGGAGAGAGAGAGAGAGAGAGCGAGGGTGGGGCAGCGGGGATTGGGGGAGTTGGTTGACCCAATCGGACAAATTATAATAACAACGTTTTATAAAGGATGTATAATATAATAGCATCATTATCACTTTATTTATTTATTTTTTTGATAAAATTATCACTTTATTTCATTTGAGTTCATTAAACAATGATTATTATTTTCGAGAAAAATGGTAGAAGATCCAATCCCCACCCAAAATACACCCCCCACAAAAAAAATAAAAAAGGCATATCATTATGCAATAAATTAAAAAACAAACATAAAATCAATACCATTGATAAAAACAAAAAAATATATAGAAGAAATATATATATATATATATATACACACACACACCCATTTGGTTTCACGTATGGTTTGTAGAAGAATCAAAACTTTGACATCTAATACATGTTCTTCTTTAATTTTATGATGAATAAATTTTATTAAATAGTAATAATTTGTAAAATATATATAATATTATAGAAGAGAATAAAACATATAGATTCAAAATACATTTTTGTAAACAATGACACACATATAAAAACAATAATATAGCACAAAAAAATCATAATATAAATGATATTAAAGTATAAAAGTACATAAATAGAATGTATACATTAATCCATGAACAAAGAATCCGTGCAAAATTAATACAAGCAAAATAAATCCCTATTACTTGTACTAAACAACATTTTTTCTAATCTACTATAAATGATTAATTATAAAAAATTAATTTGGAGGCTAAATCATGGTGAAGTAAAAAATTATAGAAGCTTCAAATTTTAATCCTTCAACTATCACCTCGCCGGCTACTGGCAGGCTACCATTAGCCTACCATCAAGGTTGGGAAGTGCGATTTCTTTGGTAGTTCCATTAGTGGCCCATCCGACCAACTGGATCTATAATGGCACAACTAGAGAGAGCAAGCAAGGATCCAGTTGTCAGTAAGCAAGTAGTAAGTGAGAGCAAGGAAGGCTGGGTCCCAGGAGCCTTTATCTCCACCATGCTCTTAGCATGGAGTCAGCACGGTCATGGGAGAGGGAGAGAGGAAGGCAGGCTCCAGTCATTGAGTCAGCAAGGTCATGAGAGAGAGAGAAAGGAAGGCTTCGTCCCTTGGGTCAGCAAGATCACGAGGGAAAGAACAAGGAAGACTCTAGCCATGCGATGACCAAGGTCAAAGGAGAGAGAGAGAGAGAGAGAGAGAATGCAAAGGAGTCCAGGAGCCATTGTCAATTTGCGTTTAATGCTATAACCCACTCGTGGTCTGGCCTGCCACCGAAGCTGTGGCCCTCCAATGAAGGAGAGGGATGGTGCCTTGTCGTCTCCCACCGATCGGTCTCCATTCATGTTGGTGCCAAAAAGGTGGGTCGAGGATGAGAAGGAGACGTGGGAGGAGAGGCCTCGATTCGGTCGAATCCATTTTACTAGCAAAAAGCAAAAAGATTTCAAGAACCAGCTGGTTTGCTCGAACTCCAAGTGATTCGAACGAGTGGACGATTCAATCATGAGTTTAAGGGCTTTTCCAAGACAAAGTTTTTATCTTGGAGTATCATTTGGGGGGACTCCTGACCGGTTAACGGTCGACTAGTTCAACCGATCAATCTGATCCGATCTTCGAAACATTAGATGCATCCATTAGAAAAAAAATATTTATTTTAAATATTCTAGATAGAAATAAAAGTAGTATGAATATTATCCATTTAGATATATTTTTATATCTAAATCAATCTGAATATGAATAAAAATTGGAGGATCCGATAAATATCTTTATTCATATCCATATCCATCAAAGAAAAATAGATATGAATATGAATTGAGAAATTTTCAATTCATATCCAAATATCCAAATTTACATGTAATCTTATATAATTTTATATAGTATTTATTAATTTTTTTAAAAAATATATATAACCATATAAATATATTATTAACTTAATTTATTATCTATTTAGTAATATTATTCTGTAGTCATAAAGTTTAATTATCTAAGTTATATTCGTAATTGTATCCATACTTTCAGTATTAAAATTATATCTGTATCCATTTAAAATAAATATCGATATAAATTTTTATATTCAAATAATATCTATATTTGTATTTGTATTCGTCAGACACAACAAATACGGATATGAATATAATAGTATCCAATCCAATTTTAGTTCTAATTCTAGGTAAGAATGATCTTGGCGCCCTAAGCTTGACCGAAATAAGATTAAAAAAGTGAGCTCAAGTCGAGTTATCTAACTTGACACGCAAATTTGCTTAGATGAAAAATGACTACATAATTTATGATTTACGAGTAGATCTGCTCGGTGGCTTATCTAATTTGACTTAAGTTTGGCTCTCTTAAAATAGGCTCAAATCATAATTTTTAGCTTGGTGGATCAGATTAGGCCTAAACTAAACTAGGATTTACATTGACCTGATTCGTATCCAATCCGAACTTGTATTCCACTCTAATTTATTTTCAGATCCCTAGTTCCTTCTTTGAGTCTTCAGTGTGCTTGGCGTACGTGCCTCCTTTCCGATGTCATTTGCTTAGCATGCTCGTCTTCCTCCTCATCCCTAGCATCATCCCATCTCCTCATTACCTCCTCATATCGTCCAATTCTCCTCCTCCGCTTCCCGTATCATCCCAGCCTTCTTGTCTTCTCATACATTCTGACCTCCCTGTCTCCTCCTAGGGCATCCTGGCCTCCTCGCTTCTTAAGTCATCCAGGTCTCCATACTTTCTTCCCGTGTCATCGTATCTCCTTGCTGCTTTTCCCACAACTTCATCAATGGGAAGGCTCGAGGTCCGGCTCAAAAACTTAAAATTCGGTACCGTGCAGGTGTAAAAATCCAGAAGGAAAGTCCAAATGTCAGTTTGGATCATATTTGGATCTGAAAAATCGCTGCTTTTTTTTTTTTTTTTTTTTTTTTTTTTTTGACTAGTCGACAGTAGTATCAGGTGCCCTAGTTGATCACATTTTAATTCATCAACGGAGCCCAACTCAACCTCACGCATCCACATTGTGCGCGGTCCACGTGCGCATCTCACACGCTGTCCGTCATAACTTACTCACGTTCAATCAGCACCATTCATAGTGCAACAAATGGACCACTATTTTTGTAGATATTTATGTGATTATCGGTATTTTTGGTCATGTAAATGCATGAGCCGACATCTATCCGAGGCGTTTGCATATATGTTGTACATTCATGGCATTCTGCGAACTATGCAATTTCTTGTGTTTGAGTTGCTGATTTTAGCAGCAACGCGTGACCCCAACGTGCATTAATCATGCATTAACTGTCGCCTTCATATTGATATGTACATCACACGTCGAGGCGAAGCCCATCTACATGGCGTGCAAACCAGTCGCATTTTAGCTTGCAACACTGATTAAATATAGCTTTCATGGGTGCAACAGTGTTAATAAAAATGGTCAAATTAAATAAATATTAAAAATACATGCTGACAGCTAAGAATGATTACCACCAATTCGTTCTTAAAAAAATACCTGATTCATAATAGACCAGAACAAATATTAGACTGTTTTGACTGCACAATCTTTAGATAATTTTTGTAAAATAATTAATCTTATTTAAACTACTTTATGCTTGATGGAGGTGTTTTATAATCCAACAAACTAAGATTCTTTATTAGGGAAGCTTCCAAAATCAAAAACTAGCTATATATTTTATTATTTTTTTAAAAATTTAACTTATCTTAATATATAGCTTCTTCATCGCTCTTCTTTATTTAAAATCTACTCTACAAAAATAAATATATTATAATAAATGTGTGATGATAATATAATAAAGAATAATTTATATTATATGATAGTATTAATATTTAGAATAATATTATATAGAATGATTGACTATCATATGATCAGACCAATTCATTTCCAGTTGATCGCCCGACGTCGCCATCAGCATGCATCAAGCGCATGGTTTGAAAGACGTACGGCTGAAAAAAACTGATGTGGACCTAAAAATTTAAAAAAAACTGCCTAAAAATAGAAAATCTAAAAATTCAAAAAAATCTAAAAAAATTTTAAAAAATTTAGAAAAAAAAAGCCTGAAGCTTATATTTAAATATAGCACCTCAATTAATGTAGACTACTCAAGATCTTTCTTTTTTTTTTACTGTGTATTTTTTTAAATTAAAAACTAAAAAAAGCATCTGAAGGCCTAATAGGCATGATGGTGTCTATATTTTATAGCCCTCTATTTTTTCCTAAATTTTTTAAGTTCTTAAATTTTTTAGATTTTTTCAGGCAACGTCTTTTTTTTAATTTTTTCAGAAACGCACCACTATTTTTTCACCGGCGCATCTTTTCAGATTAGTTGCGTATATGCCGTAATTCGATGCCAAAATTCGAATCGGATATGCACGAATTCGACGATCGGAGCCCGCCTCTATTATATAATTATTATATTATATTATCATAATTATATAATATATATTATAAAAATAAATATATATTATAATATAATATATTATAATATATATATATAAAATAATTGTATATTATTTATATTTATATATAATATAATTTATATATATATTTTAATATATATTATAAATATAAATATTATACTGAATATAATATATTACTAATAATATATAATATATTTTATTATTATATCAATGATATTATATATTATATATCCATCTTATATTAATTATATGTATATACTAAGGAATATAATATATTATTATATGTATAAATATAATATGATAATGTATATCAGGTGATGTGTATTATATTAACTAATGTAATAATATATATAATTATTAATATTATATTATAATATTATAAATTTATAATATATAATACATATATTTTACTTTATATTATTAAATATTTATATATAATATATTTATATTATTATATTTCTATATAATAAATATACAATGTAAAAATATGATAATATAATAAAATATTTAATATATTATAAAATATTATATATTATTTATAAAAAATATTATAATATAAAATATTAAATATAATATATTATAATATATATTATATATTATAATATATAATATAATATATATTTATAACATAAATATAATATATATATATAATATTATTTATATCATAATACTATTATAACATAATATTATATATATTAATACTATATTATTATAATATTAATATATAATATAATATTATGAAATATAATATAATATTATATTATTATAATGTATATTATAAATATAAATATATATTAGAATATAATATATTTATAATATATATTTATATTTTATGCATGAGGTGTGCATGGGGTGTGATTTTTAATATATATTTATTACTCTATTATATTTAATTAAATAAATATTTGAAATGATGTTAAAAATAAATAAAATAAGATTATGTTCAATTTATGCGTCATTTTGTATATGGCAGCTTACTGACACAGCTAATTTTTATCAAATACTTAATACCTATTTGGTCAAGCTATGAAAATCAACTTATTTAAAATTAAAAATTAAAATAAATTTTTTAAAAAAATATGCTGTGAGAAAAAAATGGTTTGTGTTTGATAAAATTATTTGATAAGGCACTTTTATCAGTATTTGAGAAGTAGTTTGTATTTGGCAAATTTTTTAAAAAAAAATACTTTTGACTATCAAATTATGAAAAAAGATATGTATAGATTTATTTTATAATTAATATTATTTAAATAGATAAATAATTTTAAATATTTATAATAATTAATTTTAATTTAATTTTTTATTTTTTATTTAATTAAAATAAAAAAATAAAAAAATAAAAAATATATTAAAATTTTAATCAATATAAATACAATTGAACCAAAGATAATATATATCGAAATATTTTATATAATTTATATATATATATATATATATCAAAATACATCATTCATTAAATAATAGAGTTAGGTAAAAATAAATAGGGATGGTTATGGTAAATAATGATTTTGAGTAAGAATATTTTTGTCTTAAAAAATTAATTTTTTGCTTCTGCTTCTTCTTTCAAGGAAGAAGCTCCAATTTTCTGCTTCCTCTCTGTAGCAAAAAAACCTAATCTGCTTCTGCTGCCACTCAAAAGTAGATTATTTTTTAAAATAAATTTGATCAAATATTTTATTTTTTAAAATAAATATTTTTTAAAAAAATATTTTTCAGAAGTTTGGCCAAACAGATTCCTAAACTAATAAAACTATAGCTAATAGTTCAAGCTACAGTTACAGCTCAATATAGCTACAGCTCTATAGCTGGATGCTAAATTCAATCATAAAATAAATAAAAAATTTATCAATCTAAATTTAATTAATTTGAATATATTAAAACTATAGATCTAAATTTATCACTCAGCGACCACTCGTTACTAAGAAGTGTTCCTGCAGGTGTTTGGAGATTTTTAACTATTATGATGATTTATGGCCAGCTGTCAGCACAATGAAAGATGCATTCGCATCGGTTGTTTGGGCTTTGTAATCTTTTTTTTCAAACAGTGTTAACAATCGAATATTTGGGAGAAAAATAAAATAAATTTGTAAGTAAATTAATAAATTTACATTCCTTAAAAAAATGCAATAAAATGGCAAAACCGCATGACTAGACAACGACTTCGCTCTTCTCTTCTCTTTCCTTCACCCATTGCTGTCTCTCATAAAATCTGCTTCGACAGGTTGTCCGCTCCACAAAGTACAGAGTCAGATGCCACTAAGATATAAGAGATCAACAAATGGTCAACACCAAAATCCAAATAAAAGATTTTCGATCCATATAAATTTGTACGGACTTTAGATTACTAGAGCAATCTGTATGCTTTTCCTCTGAGCACCAAGAACCAACTAGAGCGATTTATAATAAAATTATTCACGCACTCAAATTAATGTAGCCAGCCTTGCAGCAATCCATATGTCTCATAGCTTCATGTCCTAAGAGTTGAACCCAGCCACCACAATATTTTGCTCAAAAATCCATTAAATTATCAAATTATAAATAATTAATAATTATAAAATTATTTATCAAAAAATGATTATGAAGAAAATTTTTTTACTATATGGTTGTAAAAAATTGCTTTAAAAAATAACTTGAAAAAACTATTACATTTGCTCAAAATAATTCTACATAAAAATATTAAAATTTTCAAGTGTGTGCCCTAATATCATTAAATCTCGTCCTTTATTTCATACTCTACGAGTAGGCGAGATAGTGATGCTAGCTGGATAGCTCTTATCCTCTCGTATAAATGCAGTATCTTTCCTTCTCTCGGAATATATCATACTCTTTGATCATATATATCATAAAGCTCACCTACGATGTCGTGCGCTGACATGATTTACTCAACGTATATGAGAACGATTTATCTCTATGTATTGCAGTCTTATCAAGGCCTTATGAAATTTCTCTTACGCATCTACTGTGGAAAAGATATATGATATTCTAGACTGAGTAGTGTGATTACTATACTTTCAATAAAGCTGCATATATAATCATTGACTTTATTTTAATATCTTTCAAATTTTATTTAATAAAAAAATTTTATAAAAAAATTAAGATGGAGATGACATTATGTAAAAAATCATATGATTATAGTCATCATATAAAAATTAATTAAAAATAATAATATTATTTTAATATTAAAAAATTATTTTATATTAAAAAATATATTTATAAATTTTATCATATTTTTATGTAGAATTATCTTGAATCAAATGTAATAATTTTTTTTCAATGTTATTTTTTAAAGCAATTTTTTTACCAACCAAATATAGTAAAAAAAATTTTCTTCATAATCATTTTTTAGATAAATAATTTTTATAAATTATTAAATTATTTTATAATTTGATATATTTTAATGGATTTTTAGGAGCAAAATCTATTGTGAGTTGGCTGGGTTCAAACTCACCTTAGGACCATGAAGCTTATGAGACATCCTGGATTGCTGCAAGGCTGGCTACATTAATTCTGAGTGCGTGAATAAATTTTTTTATAAAAATCGCTCTAGTTTGTCTCTTGGTGCTCAAAGGAAAAGCCATACCAGATTGCTCTAGTAAATCTTAAAGTCCGTACAGAAATTTATATGGATCGAAAATACCTTTTCCATTGGTTGGATTTTGGTGTTGACCATTTGTTGATCTCTTATATCTTAGTGGCATCTGGACCTCTGTACTTTGTAGGAGCGGACCAACCTGAATCGAAGCAGATCTTTGCGGGATGACAGCTGGTTTCATGGTGTGAACGAAGACAAGAGAGAGAGCGAGTCTTTGTCTCTAGTCATGCCGGTCGTTTTGCCATTTTATTGCATGTTTTTTAAGGACATGTAAATTTATTAATTTAATTAACTTACAAATTTATTTTATTTTTCTCCCAAAATATCTCGCATTGCTTTAACACTGTTTGAAAAAATAAAGATTAACAAAAGCCCAAACCAACCGATGCTGAATGCATCTTTCATTGTGCTGGACAGCTGGCCCTAAATCATCCATAATAGTTTAGAAAAATCTCCAAACACCTGCAGGACCACTTCTTAGGTAACGAAGTTGATGGTCGGCTGAGTGATAAATTTAGATCTATAGTTTTAATATATTCAAATTAATTAAATTTAGATTGATAAATTTTTTATTTATTTTATGATTGAATTTAGCATCCAGCTATAGAGCTGTAGCTATATTGAGCTGTAACTGTAGCTTGAACTATTAGCTATAGTTTTATTAGTTTAGGAATCTGTTTGGCCAAACTTCTGAAAAATATTTTTTTAAAAAATATTTATTTTAAAAAATAAAATATTTGATCAAATTTATTTTAAAAAATAATCTATTTTTAAGTGACATCAAAAATAGTTTTTTTGCTATAAAAAATAAGCAGAAATTGAAGCTTCTCCTTAAAAGCAGAAGCAGAAGCAAAAAATTAATTTTTTTTAAAAAAATATCTTTGCTCAAAATCATTATTTACCATAACCATCCCTATTTATTTTTACCTAACTCTATTATTTAATGAATGATGTATTTTGATATATATATATATATATATAAATTATATAAAATATTCGATATATATTATCTTTGGTTCAATTGTATTTATATTGATTAAAATTTTAATATATTTTTTATTTTTTTATTTTTTTATTTTAATTAAATAAAAAATAAAAAATAAATTAAAATTAATTATTATAAATATTTAAAATTATTTATCTATTTAAATAATATTAATTATAAAATAAATCTATACATATCTTTTTTCATAATTTGATAGTCAAAAGTATTTTTTTTAAAAAATTTGCCAAATACAAACTACTTCTCAAATACTGATAAAAGTGCTTATCAAATAATTTTATCAAACACAAACCATTTTTTTCTCACAATATTTTTTTAAAAAATTTATTT
Source organism: Cocos nucifera (assembly GCA_006176705.1). Taxonomy (NCBI): domain Eukaryota; kingdom Viridiplantae; phylum Streptophyta; class Magnoliopsida; order Arecales; family Arecaceae; genus Cocos; species Cocos nucifera. The sequence continues at coordinate 2,453,051 of QRFJ01000011.1, forward strand.
TAATTTTTTTTTAAATAAGTTGATTTTCATAGCTTGACCAAATAGGTATTAAGTATTTGATAAAAATTAGCTGTGTCAGTAAGCTGCCATATACAAAATGACATAAATTGACATAATCTTATTTTATTTATTTTTAACATCACTTTAAATATTTAGTTTAATTAAATATAATAAATATATATTATATTATAATATATATTTATATTTATAATATATTATAATAATATAATATTATATTATATTACATAATATTATATTATTATATTATATTATAATAATAATAGTATTATATAATATAATATTATGTTATAATATTATTATGATATAACATAATATTATATTATATATATTATATTATATATATAATATATATATATATTATATATTATATATTATAATATATATATATATATTTATAATATATATATAATATAATATTTATAATATTATTAAAATATATTTTTAATTATATTATCATATATTATTACATAATATTATTATATAAAATATAATAATATAAAATATATATATATAATATATTATATTAATATATATAAATATTATGTATTATATATATTATAATTTAATAATTATTATAATATATATATTTATAATTATTACATATTAATATATAATATTTATATTATATATTATAATTTATAATATAATAATATATTATATTCTAGTATATATATTATATAATATAATATAATATAATATATATATTGATATAATTAATATAATATATATTATATATTTATAATAATAATATTATATATTATATATATATTTATATTTATAATATATATTATAAAATTATCATGATATATATTATATATATTATAATTATAATATAATATATAATATATTATATTATTATTATATATATATTATATTATATTATATTATATATATATATATATTTTATAATATATATTATAATATATTATGATAATATAATATAATATAATATAATATAATATGAGATGGACTGGGCTCCGATCGATCGAATTTTCGTCCATATCCGATCGAATTTTTGGCCATCGAATTAGCGTGCATCTACGCACACGTATCTGAAAAGATGCGCCGGCTGAAAAAAAATAGGTGTGCGTGTGCTTGAAAAAAATTTTAAAAAAAAAGACCGTTGCCTGAAAAAATCTAAAAAAATTTAAGAAAACTTTAAAAAAATTTAGGAAAAAAATATGAAGGCGCCTATATTTAAATATAGACACCTTCATTTGCCTGATGTAGGCACCTTCAGATGCTTTTTTTTTAGTTTTTTAATTTAAAAAAATCCTACACTAAAAAAAAAAAGAAAGATGCTTGAAGAAGTCTACATTAAATTGTAGGTGCCTATATTTTAAATATAAGCACCTTCAGGGCTCTTTTTTTTTCTAAATTTTTTTAAAATTTTTTTAGATTTTTTTTTGAATTTTTTTAGATTTTTTTCTATTTTTTTAGGCAGTTTTTTTTCTAAATTTTTTTAGGTGCACACATGCATGTTTTTTTTCAGCCGGTACGTCTTTTCAAACGCATGCGCTTAGATGCATGCTGATCCGACGGTCGGAGATCCAACTGAATATGAATTGGGATCTGATCAATCGAAGTCCAATCCATCTCTATATAATATTATATTACTATAATATTATTATAATATCATATAATATAATATATTATATTATTATATTATTATAATAATATATTATAATATATTATATTTTTGTAGATAGATTTTAAATAATAGAAGAGAGATGAAGAAGCTTATATATTAAATAAGTAAATTTTTAAAAAAATAAAAAATATATAGCTAGTTTTTGATTTTGGAAGCTTTCAATAAAAATTAGTTTATGGATTATAAACCACCTCCATCAAGCATTAAAGTAGTTTAAATAAATTAAATTATTTTAAAAATTATCTAAAATTGTGCATGTCAAATACAGTCTATATTTGTTCTGGTCTAATTAGAATCGGTTATTATTTTTAAGAACGATTGGTGGTAATATTTTTAGCTGTCAGCCATGATATTTTAATATTTTATTTAGATTTTGGCACCCATTTATCTAACGACTGTTGCACCCTTGAGAAGCTATATTCTCCACGGTTGCAAGCTAAAATGCGACTGGTTGCACGCCATGTAGATGGCTCCCTCGCACGTGTGCCTTGTACATATCCAATGATGAAGTGCGACATTAATGCAATGATTACATGCACGTGGAGGTCCAGCGTTCGTGCTAAAAAATCACTAGAAGACAAAAGAAATTGCATTAAGTTCGCATGAATTGCCATGAGATGTACAACACTATGCACGGGATAGATGTCGGCTCATGCATTTACACCAAAATCACCGATCAATGCAATATAATATTACAAAAATAGTGGTACCATTGCTGCACTAATGATGGTGCTGATTGAACCGTAGTAAGTTAGACGGGGACAGCGTGTCGGAGATGCGCACGTGGACGCGCACACATGTGGATGCCGTGAGGTTGAGTTGGGCTCCGTTGATGAATAAGAATGTGATCACCAGGGCACACTGGATTCTACTTCGACTTAGTCAAAAAAAAAAAAAAAAAAAAAAAAAAGCAGCGATTTTTTCAGATCCAAATATGATCCAAACTGACATTTGGACTTTCCTTCTGGATTTTTACACCTGCACGGTACCGAATTTTAAGTTTTTGAGCCGGACCTCGAGCCTTCCCATTGATGAAGTTGTGGGAAAAGCAGCAAGGAGATACGATGACACGGGAAGAAAGTATGGAGACCTGGATGACTTAAGAAGCGAGGAGGCCAGGATGCCCTAGGAGGAGACAGGGAGGTCAGAATGTATGAGAAGACAAGAAGGCTGGGATGATACGGGAAGCGGAGGAGGAGAATTGGACGATATGAGGAGGTAATGAGGAGATGGGATGATGCTAGGGATGAGGAGGAAGACGAGCATGCTAAGCAAATGACATCGGAAAGGAGGCACGTACGCCAAGCACACTGAAGACTCAAAGAAGGAACTAGGGATCTGAAAATAAATTAGAGTGGAATACAAGTTCGGATTGGATACGAATCAGGTCAATGTAAATCCTAGTTTAGTTTAGGCCTAATCTGATCCACCAAGCTAAAAATTATGATTTGAGCCTATTTTAAGAGAGCCAAACTTAAGTCAAATTAGATAAGCCACCGAGCAGATCTACTCGTAAATCATAAATTATGTAGTCATTTTTCATCTAAGCAAATTTGCGTGTCAAGTTAGATAACTCGACTTGAGCTCACTTTTTTAATCTTATTTCGGTCAAGCTTAGGGCGCCAAGATCATTCTTACCTAGAATTAGAACTAAAATTGGATTGGATACTATTATATTCATATCCGTATTTGTTGTGTCTGACGAATACAAATACAAATATAGATATTATTTGAATATAAAAATTTATATCGATATTATTTTTAAATGGATACAGATATAATTTTAATACTGAAAGTATGGATACAATTACGAATATAACTTAGATAATTAAACTTTATGACTACAGAATAATATTACTAAATAGATAATAAATTAAGTTAATAATATATTTATATGGTTATATATATTTTTTAAAAAAAATTAATAAATACTATATAAAATTATATAAGATTACATGTAAATTTGGATATTTGGATATGAATTGAAAATTTCTCAATTCATATTCATATCTATTTTTTCTTTGATGGATATGGATATGAATAAAGATATTTATCGGATCCTCCAATTTTTATTCATATTCAGATTGATTTAGATATAAAAAATATATCTAAATGATAATATTCATACTACTTTTATTTCTATCTAGAATATTTAAAATAAATATTTTTTTTCTAATGGATGCATCTAATGTTTCGAAGATCGGATCAGATTGATCGGTTGAACTAGTCGACCGTTAACCGGTCAGGAGTCCCCCCAAATGATACTCCAAGATAAAAACTTTGTCTTGGAAAAGCCCTTAAACTCATGATTGAATCGTCCACTCGTTCGAATCACTTGGAGTTCGAGCAAACCAGCTGGTTCTTGAAATCTTTTTGCTTTTTGCTAGTAAAATGGATTCGACCGAATCGAGGCCTCTCCTCCCACGTCTCCTTCTCATCCTCGACCCACCTTTTTGGCACCAACATGAATGGAGACCGATCGGTGGAGACGACAAGGCACCATCCCTCTCCTTCATTGGAGGGCCACAGCTTCGGTGGCAGGCCAGACCACGAGTGGGTTATAGCATTAAACGCAAATTGACAATGGCTCCTGGACTCCTTTGCATTCTCTCTCTCTCTCTCTCTCTCTCCTTTGACCTTGGTCATCGCATGGCTAGAGTCTTCCTTGTTCTTTCCCTCGTGATCTTGCTGACCCAAGGGACGAAGCCTTCCTTTCTCTCTCTCTCATGACCTTGCTGACTCAATGACTGGAGCCTGCCTTCCTCTCTCCCTCTCCCATGACCGTGCTGACTCCATGCTAAGAGCATGGTGGAGATAAAGGCTCCTGGGACCCAGCCTTCCTTGCTCTCACTTACTACTACTGTGCTTACTGACAACTGGATCCTTGCTTGCTCTCTCTAGTTGTGCCATTATAGATCCAGTTGGTCGGATGGGCCACTAATGGAACTACCAAAGAAATCGCACTTCCCAACCTTGATGGTAGGCTAATGGTAGCCTGCCAGTAGCCGGCGAGGTGATAGTTGAAGGATTAAAATTTGAAGCTTCTATAATTTTTTACTTCACCATGATTTAGCCTCCAAATTAATTTTTTATAATTAATCATTTATAGTAGATTAGAAAAAATGTTGTTTAGTACAAGTAATAGGGATTTATTTTGCTTGTATTAATTTTGCACGGATTCTTTGTTCATGGATTAATGTATACATTCTATTTATGTACTTTTATACTTTAATATCATTTATATTATGATTTTTTTGTGCTATATTATTGTTTTTATATGTGTGTCATTGTTTACAAAAATGTATTTTGAATCTATATGTTTTATTCTCTTCTATAATATTATATATTTTACAAATTATTACTATTTAATAAAATTTATTCATCATAAAATTAAAGAAGAACATGTATTAGATGTCAAAGTTTTGATTCTTCTACAAACCATACGTGAAACCAAATGGGTGTGTGTGTGTATATATATATATATATATATATTTCTTCTATATATTTTTTTGTTTTTATCAATGGTATTGATTTTATGTTTGTTTTTTAATTTATTGCATAATGATATGCCTTTTTTATTTTTTTTGTGGGGGGTGTATTTTGGGTGGGGATTGGATCTTCTACCATTTTTCTCGAAAATAATAATCATTGTTATGAATGAACTCAAATGAAATAAAGTGATAATTTTATCAAAAAAATAAATAAATAAAGTGATAATGATGCTATTATATTATACATCCTTTATAAAACGTTGTTATTATAATTTGTCCGATTGGGTCAACCAACTCCCCCAATCCCCGCTGCCCCACCCTCGCTCTCTCTCTCTCTCTCTCCCTCCACGTACCGGTCTTCCTCGGATGGTTTTGGCGCAGCCCTTCGGAGCCCTCACCGGACCCAACCCCACCGCCAGTATCCTCGTCTCCTCCTGCTACTTCTCTTCCCCTCTCCTTCCCGGCCCCACTGTCGAATCGCTCCTCACCGCTGCCCTCGATGCCGCCGCCAGCCCCCGCCACCTCCGAGAGGCCCACGGCCGCCTCGTCCGTCTCGGCCTTCACCGCAGCAACTTCCTCGTCGCCCGCCTCCTCCGCCGCCTCACCGAACACCGCGTCCCCACCCACCCCTACCCGCTCCTCGTCTTCGCCCAGGTTCCCGCCCCAACTCCTTCCTGTGGACTGCCCTTATCCGCGGCGCCGCCCTTCTCCTCCACTCCACCTCCTCTCCGCCGCCATCCCCTCCGCCTCTACGCCGCCATGCGCCACAGCTGCCCCCGCCCGCCCTCCATTTACCTTCTCCGCCTCCTCAAGCCTGCGCCGCCGCCCGCTCCCTCCCCATGGGCGCCCAGATCCACGCCCAGGCCCTCGCCACTGGCGGGTTCGATGCTGACCTTTTCGTCCAGAACACTCTCATCTCTTTTTACGTGGAGTGCTCCGACCTGGCATCCGCCCGCAAGGTATTCGACTGGATGTCTGTGAGAGACGCCATATCATGGACTTCGTTGATCGTCGCCTATAGCAAGACCGGTGACATGGGCTCCGCCGAGGGGCTATTTGAGAAGAGCCCGCTGAAGGACATGGTGGGGTGGACCGCCATGGTCACTGGGTACGCCCAGAATGCGATGCCGAAGGAGGCATTGGAGACGTTCGATAAAATGCGAGAGGCTGCCGTTGAAATCGATGAGGTCTCGTTAATCGGCGCCATCTCCGCTTGCGCCCAGTTGGGTGCCGTGAAGCATGCGGAATTCGTACGGGAGATTGCCGAGAGGCATGGGTTCGAGAGGAACGTCGTCGTGGGGTCGGCGATGGTGGATATGTATGCTAAATGCGGGCTCGTTGACGAGGCCGGTAAGGTGTTTGATGGAATGGTGGAGCGGAATGTGTACACTTACAGTGCTATGATTGTTGGTCTGGCTGCGCATGGGAGGGCTCAGGAGGCGATCGCTTTATTTAAAGAGATGGTACAGAGGACGGAGGTGAAGCCTAACCGGGTCACATTCATTGGGGTGCTTACAGCATGCAGCCATGCCGGCATGGTGAAGGAAGGGCGCTCTTACTTTGCACAAATGAAGGACGAGTATGGGATTCCTCCCTCTGCTGATCATTATGCTTGCATGGTGGATTTGTTGGGCCGGTCAGGACTCGTGGAAGAAGCACTTGAACTTGTGAAGTTGATGCCTGTCGAACCCCATGGTGGTGTGTGGGGAGCACTGCTAGGTGCTTGCCGGATCCATGGGAAGACCCAAATTGCTAAAATTGCAGCAGATCATCTATTCGAGCTTGAACCTGAGGGAATCGGGAACTATGTGTTGTTGTCGAACATATATGCATCGGCAGGAATGTGGGATGAGGTGTCGGAGGTGAGGAAGTTGATGAGGGGGAGGAGGTTGAGGAAGAACCCAGCTGCAAGCTGGGTGGAGGCCAAGGATGGTCTAGTTCATGAGTTCTTCGCGGGTGATGGTTTGCACCCTAGGTCGCGTGAGATAAAGGAGGCACTAGAGGAGCTTTTGGGGAGGTTGAAGCAAGATGGATATGTGCCTGTCTTGAGCTCAGTTGTCTATGATGTTAGTGATGACGAGAAGGAAAGGCTACTGAAGGGTCATAGTGAGAAGCTAGCACTGGCGTTTGGTCTGTTGACAACCAGTGTTGGAGGCACAATTAGGATTGTGAAGAACCTAAGGATTTGTGAGGACTGTCACTTAGTGATGCGCCTTGTGTCTAAGGTTGAGAGCAGGGAGATCGTGGTGAGGGATAACATGAGGTTCCACCACTTCAAAAATGGTGAGTGCTCCTGTGGTGAATTTTGGTGAAGGTGAGCTTTATAAGCAACATAAACATGAGAAGGGAGGAGAAAATGTTATGGCTTAATTTTGATATGGATTCCTAAATTCTTGAAGCTCAGTTGCCTCATTGGATCCTTGTGAATTCATTTGACCTACACTGAATTCTGCTGAAGCAGCACAGAGAGCTGAAGACATGCATTATTCTAAATGCAGGAAACTAATTCTATGATCTTTTTTCTTATGAAAGATATCTATGGCATCGTGAAACAAATGATAGCGATAAAAAAAGAAGATGGAAAAATGAAACTAAAGGAAGTTGAGCTTCTCAGTTGGCCAGTAGATTCAAACCAGCTTTCCCTTGTGGAGAGCTTCTTCTTTTTTTTTTTTTTTCTTTTCTTTTTTTTTTTCAAAAAAAAAAAAGGGTATGATTTTTATGTTTTTGGAAGTTTTTATAAGTCAGATGTAGTCGAGACATGAAGTAGAGCTGGTTTCTTTTATTAGTTGTACAAAAGAATCTCATCTTTTTTTAATACAGATTGCACAATTGTCTTGGAAAATTGATTCAACATTGTCGTTGTAATTTATGCGATCTCAGCGGCTCTTTATTTGGAAGAGGTTGGACTTTGAGAAATTCTCAAATCCTGTTCTTCTTTGTTCTCTACTGTTATTGCTCCTCCAAGTTCACCTGGTGTACTGGCAACTCTTATGCCATCTAGGTTTTACCTATTTGTTCTTTTGTTTTACAAAGACAGTGGATTGGAGTTAAACATAGTTGTTTTCCATAAACCCAAAACCCATGTTCATATTCAATAAAAGAAATAGTCTTTCAATGTCCGTATAAGTCAACCTAGTTCAAAACTGCTAGGCCTATGAGATCACTCCTTTGAAGACCCTGGTTGGAGGATCTTTCTTATCTCCGGGTTTCTGAACCAAAGATAATATGAGAATAGAAGCAGAATCGATTGAATCAAGAAAAATAATATATCAGTAAATATGGAGGAGAAACATGAGAAAGTGCTATAACCCTGCAGAGAAAAGATATTAGCTTGCATTTACAGATAAAGAAGCTTCAACTCAGTGTTTACAGACAACAGAGGTGGCCTTGTTATTGATCGTGAGCCCCCATTGTGAGATAAGCCTCTGATACTTAATCTCATGGGGGTGTTGCTGGAAAGGAGAACATTTTGCAAAAACATTGTAAGAGAAGCAAGTTTACTCCTAAGTCCATTAAGACTTGGGATTTGTTCAATATTTTACCAAACCAATGAAGTTTTCCCACCAATAAAGATTAATCTTGAAACCCAGCAAAACTGACCCAGTGATCGAACAGAATCTTAAATGCAGCAGCTTGAAGAACACAAGATGTGGTGGTGAGAAGACTAGATTTCAGGAAGGATGATTCCTGCATGCCAGCTGCCGCTTGAATGAGTGGTGATACACTGAAGTTGAAACTCCATAACAGAGCAATTTCCTATACCCAAAAGACTTGTACAAGTTTTGAAGTTTATGTCTTGTTCAAACTCAAAGCTTGCAGAAGCCATGGGGGTCTCTGCAAGCTTTCCCTGTCGAAGCTGCTGGTCGAGTGGTCGCTGCATTCCTCTGTTCTCTGTGATCTGACAGGTGTAGACAAAAGCAGTGGCCTGATATCACTTGGAGCTGGCTTAGAGTAGCCCTTTTCATTATTCAAGCCAAGCCAATGTTTTGATCTCTTCTTACCCATGCCACATCCTATGCTAAGTGTCAGCTCAACATCACTCTCATCATCCGTCCACAAATTGGAGATTTCTGTGTTCACCTTCTCTTTCAGATGCTTCCCCAAGTTGGTAATCTGATCTTGGTTGTGTCTAGTTTCTGTGGAGGTGTACTCTTCTGCAGGCTGTTCAAGATCGAAGCCCTTCGGCGCTCTTAAAGGGTCTTCCGAGCATATGCTTAGCTCTCGTGAGCTTGGGCCTGCCCTTGTGCTGTAGTGATGTAGGGAGCTGTACTCAGAGTTTAGATGTTTAGTGGAGTGAAGTGCATCACTGACATGGGAAGAATGACTGTTCTCTGAGGTAGATGTACTACCCCAAAATCTGGTCCTTGCATCTGTGAACCCTCTGGAAGTTACAATTGTGGAAGACTGGAGCTTCTCCTCCTTACTTCTCATCTCAGCCATTAGCATCTTCTGAACTCTGTATAGCCGATGTAGATCATGCACCTGCAATATCCAATCCAAAATCTGTGCATCAGTACTTGATGATAAAGAAGAACCAAAGTAATAACAATTGCCATTTATCCATCTTGGCATTCTCATTCTGCCCGTCTGTTAGAGAGAGGGGTACATCAAAAGAAACTGTTAGAGAGAGGGGAAGAGCAAAGCCAACAAAGGAGGAAAGTTGGAGGATATCCATAACACCATCTGCCTGCTCTTGGAGTAGGTAGAAATGAAGAATATTCACCTGCTGTCTGAATATTTCTTCATGCCTCAACATTGTATTTCTGACAGATTCTCTGTTGTTTTGCAATCTATCCATGGACTCTGGAAGGTAATTGAAAGCAGTCTGGCTGCCCGTCTTCAGCAATATATTACCGCACCTGGCCCAACTATCTGGAGTGCTCAGATCAAAGGTTACTAGATGACGGTTGTTGTTTAGCAAGGTGGTAAAGACATTATGAGTGCCATGCAGTTTTGTTCCCATTCCTGAGACAATGAGGGGCCGTGTCAGCTATGTTTTCTTCATGATGGCTTGTTAAATGTTGCATCGGTAAAGAAGACTCAGAAACTAAAACGTAATAATATAAAAAAATTTAGAGATTCAATAAGCATTTACAATTTAAGACAGATCAAATGGCATTCTTTTCTTATATTCCAGGAAGTGTTCGTATCGAAGGTAAGCCAATTGGCCTATTGGAGATTCAGTTGCATTTGAAAGACTGATGATGGACCTTGGAACCATACAGAACAATCTTCAAAGGTAGTTAATCATAAACCATACAGCAGAAAGAAAAGATTACTTGATTCCTTCAATTATAAAAACAGCAGCATTTTACTCGAGACTTGTGAAGCAGAAATGCTATATGATCACTGCATCTAACACGTTTAGCTCGATGCTTCTGCCATGTTCCTAAAATTGCTATCCCCACTCCACTACAATTATGTCATCATAGTTTACAGCCTATGACATCTATAGTTGATCCAACAAAGAAATATCGATTATAAGATTTCGATTCGGATACAAGGAAATCCTTGCTCACAACAACGATGACAGACAATAGCTCGGCACAATGCGAAGTTTCTTACCTGCTTGGTTCATACAGGCCCTGATGCAGCACTGCAGTTAGTGGATCTGCCAACTTCTCAATTATAAAGAAATTAGCTTTTTAACAACCTATCATATGCTTTGAAGAGCTGTGGTTGCCATTCCTTGACCGGACGTCTCCAAAAGGAGGAGTAAAGAAAGAGAAAGAGCCTCCCATAATGAAAACAGGGAAAAGATCAGTTTCTGAAAAAGTGACAGCCTAACCTTCTTCTTCTTCTTCTTCTTTTGTGGATAGAGAGATCATAGGAGATAGATGAACTTCTATTTGATTGAGTACTAAAATAAGAGAGAGATATTTAACATTAAGTTTGGAGCTACTGAGAGATGGAGAGCCAGGAAAATCTTTTAAGCTCAAAGTAGACTGAAGATCGCAGGGTGGGATAGAAGATCACCACCGACTGGAAATTAATCCGGAACATGGTTAATTCAAATAAAACAGAGAAATGGTATGTTGTGTTCTTGTCAGGGAAGAGCGAGCGGATCTATCTTTGTTTGGAAAGTCATGTCAAATTGTATAGAACCACAAGGTTAGGCACTAATTATTTTTTCCCCTCTCTTTGCAGAACAGGCAAAATTGTTGAGCAGGGAAAAAAAAAAAAAGGCCGCCATAAGAATCTAAGCAAGGCTCAAACTGCTGCAGGCAACAAAAGACTGTATAAATCATATATGTGACCCCCAAAGTGAATCTTTTTGCAATATTTAAACAAAAAACATCTTCTCAGCTGAAGAACAAAACACATCTTGAACAACTTAAAGTGACAAGAATATTATAGCTTCCTTTTTTTATCTTTTAGCAGGTAAATGACTATTATTGATAAACAATTGCAATTCAAGACCCACTCCAAGGTTCTGCTAATTCTCGATAAAAGGCTTATAAAACAAGACCATAAAGAGGATTAGCCCTTCTAAGCGAGCGCATGACCATGGTTTAACACCCAATACAGCAAGGAATAGCTGATCCGATCCAAATGAAGCACAATTAAAAAGTAATGAACAATAAAGTTAACATGAGAAAGGACTCAAAGAGGTCTTAAAGGAAGAAGAGGAAGAAAGTATAATTCACCTGCAAGCTCTGCTTCCACTGCTCATTGAGCATCTTCCCCCCTACCAACCCTTCACTCCTCCATCAAACATCACCTTAAATAGCCAAAGAAAGCTGGAACCAACTCTCCCATCATCCTCTATGACTCCTTTCTGGACGATGAAGTCGTCGTCGGGGTCTAATCATCGGAGAAATCCAATCAAAAGTGGTGATATATTCGGAGACTAGTCGGATATGAGCAGGCTCCTTCCCACACACGAACAACCAGGCAATTGCTTAGAAAAACAACAAAGGCAGCTCAAGAATAATGTAAGCATGACAGGCTGTGAAGGGGGAGGAGGCAAGAAAAAGGTGGAGAAGCCTTTGGTGAAATCGGATGGGAATTGTATTATATCCACGAGGGAGGATCAAAAGAGTTAGCAAATCAAAACAAGGACATATAAAAACAAATCTCACTCATCCACGTAACCATGTAAGCATGTGAACAAAATATTCCAGACAGCTCTTATAGGACATGGAGATACCTCGATGCTAATTGTGGGCTGAAGCTTCCTCTCTTCCCCCCCTCTCCTCCCCTCCCCTTCAACTCATCTAGACAAAATCAAATGCCTTTCATTTCTTACTTCTGTCCCTTTAGAGATCCAAAGATATCCATGCTTTGGACCTACTCCAGTGGTTCCTACTCTTTGCGTACTTTTTTTAATCGACCATGGTGGTTTGGTATCCTGGAGTTGTCATTTTAAACACCAGACCAAACTCCTCAGATGGGTAGAACGGCTAAACTTTTCTTGGATGGTAGAAAATGGTGCTTCCTTAAGGGCATTGGATAAGAGAAGGGCAAAACAACTAGAAAACATTCCCCAAATTAACTCTGGAACTTTTCCTCAATCAACAAAGGTGGTTAGCATCCTGTATTCGTCATTTTAAACCAGACCCAATCCGTTTTATCCTCGATAGGATAAATAGTACACCATAAATATATAAGAGCAGAGGTTTTTTTAAATAAATAAAAAAAAAAGAAATCCTTTTTTTCCACTAGATAAAAATATTCTCCAAATGTAATTATTGATGTAGACTCGACACCTTCTTCCGATCAACCAGTGTGGTTAGTACCCTAAGATAGTCAATTTTAGATTTGTGCAAAGACTAAATTTTAAAACTTAGCTTTTTTATTGGCTAGATAATATTCTCCAAAATTTTATAGTTTATTCGCAACCCAATCATTGATTTTCGTATAAAGTCGTGGACTTGCGTGTGTGGGTTTCTTTCTTATCCGAAAGAAAGGGTTCCGTACTATTTATAGATCAGAAAATTCACCCAGGAAAGGATTCTATTTTTGAGCTCCATGGCATGCCAGTTCCTTTGTAAATTGATGCGATTTTTATCCCAGATCATTTAACTTTTTACCGCATCTTTTCCAAGGCAAGGTCCAAATTCCAGATAAAAAAGGGTTCAAATTTGTGTTAGAATCCGTTTTTCAACCGTCACCCAATTGCTAAAAAGCCAAAATAGGAACAGATAAAAGGGTGGCAGAAAGATCCCAATCAAGGAAAATTTTTAAAAAACGAAAAGAAGAGATGGGTAATTTATCTTCCAATTCCAATCGCTTTCGTCCAAAAGCCGACAGATCAAAAAGATTCCTGTCCGCAGAGATTTTAAGCCCGTTAAAAAAATCGGTATCTCCCAATTCTCATCCAGTGAAGTCCACCGCCACCACATGCGTCAGGGGATTTAGTTTTATAGAACCGACCCACCTCTCTCTCTCTCTCTCTCTCTCTATTAAAGAAAGACCGCTATAACGGTTTTGGATGGCCCGTTGTGTTATTGATGGGCGTGATTGGGGAAATTTAGAAATTATTTTGTTGTTTTGATTTTTGAAGAATGCATTATATCAGAGTATAATCATGGATTCAAAAGTTAATGCTTAAGCTAAGATCAAAAAATTTTGTTATCTTGTAGTCACTATCCATTATTTCCAGTAGAAGCTAAGTGCAGAACTTCTTTCTTTTATGTTTTGCTTAACTGTCATCCACCATTATTTTAAATGGGTTCATTAATCATGCGTTGTTGATTGCTTATCTAAAATAAAAGGTTAAAGTGGGGGCAGGTCAGCAAGGAATTTAAAAAAAGATGTCACAAACTAAACTGTGTCCTTCTGGTTAGCGGATTCAAACTAGGTGAATGGTAGGGTGTCACGTAACTCAAAGTAATGGAAAAACTTGTGCTAAAGCCAACATAACAAGCACTTGGAAGTCAAACGAACAAGACAAAAGAAACCCACTCGGGACAACAACAACACAACGCGCACACACGCACAAAGAAAAAAACCCATAAAAATGTCATATAAAAGCACTTCATAAACAATTTACAAGTCTTTTATCACGCTCCTTAATTTGCACCACTCAAGCTACTTGGAGGCAGCAGACATTCTACGATGCAACTTATTTGAAATTCTTACAGTATACATACAGGACAAGTTTTGATAGGTCAATAGAATCTAGGTGAGATTCTTCTTCTCCATTACTTAAAAGAAGAAGAAGAAAGAAATCCTTATGAAGGCCAACAGTAATTGGACCGAGCATGTTACTATATAACTAAACCTCTTCATCCATTTTGGAATAGACTCTTCAATTTGGGTAATGGTAGGGGGTCAATATCTGGGAAAACCGGTCGCGTAATAAACCACCTTGTCACACTTTCTTTGATTTATATCAATGCAGCTGGAAAAGTGGGTAGCAAACGACATTCTTGATTAAAGTAACGAGGCGTTTAACGTGGGATTTTAATAGCAATGTCTAGGCTGCCAATATTATACTTTTCAACATCTTTCGTTTTTTCCCCCTTTCTATTGTAATCTGTCTCCTCTCTAATAAATTCGGTGGCTTTACCTTCCTTTCTTTGGAAAAAGAAAAAAATCTTTGTGATGGTCACTAACACTGATCTTTCTTGGCCAATAATTATAGTCCTCAAAAACCATGAGGCTGGGATAGTATTACTCAAAACTCTCTCTAGATCTCTCTAGGAACATATACAGACTAGGCTTAGGTCGATTATTTTGGCTCCAAATTCACTCAAATTCTCCACCATCCAATCTATCCAATTCGCATGGATCTCCATGTAGTAAAAAAAAAAAAAAAAAGATTGCTATTTTTCCATCCATTTGGATTTAATAATTTTAAAAAAAAATATTAATATTGATGAGATGGATAAGGAAGTCTACAAGCACCAAAAGATAGAATCGAGTTTCAATTTATTCTATCATATTTCTATTTATTACTGTTGACATAATTGGATCTCCTCATCCCGATTTAAGATTGGCTACTTGCTACACACCTATATAAGAATGGCCAAAAATTCCAAAAGGAGAATCTCTAGAAGAAATTTTTTTTTCATGGTTTAGCTCTTATGAAAATCGTTCATGACCGACCATTATTCATCGATCAACAACTGTTCATGACCGACTGTCATTCATTAACGGTCGACTATTATTCATGACCGACTATCATTCATCGGTTGGCGACTGTTCATGACTGACTGTCATTCATCGATCAATCATTATTTATTCATCACCGACTATCATTCATCGGCCGGCGACTGTTCATGACCGACTGTTATTCATCAGTCGACAACTGTTCATGATCGATTATGATCATTTATCATTTATCGATGGACGATTATTATTCATGATCGACTATCATTTATCGATCGACAATTATTCATGATCGACTCATTCATCGATCGATGACTGTTCATGATCGACTGTCATTCATCGATCGACTACTATTTATCGTCAACTGTCATTCATCGATCAACCACTGTTCGTGATCGACTGTCATTCATCAGTCGACGACTGTTCATTGCCGACTGTCATTTATCGATCGATCACTATTCATGATCGACTGTCATTCATCGATCGATCACTATTCATCATCAACTATCATTCATCGACCGACTACTGTTCATGTTCAACTGTTATTCATCGACCGACCATTATTTATGGTTGAATGTCATTCATCAACTGACGACTGTTCATGATCAGCTGTCATTCATCGGCCGACCACTATTCATGATCAACTGTCACTCATCGGCTAATGACTGTTCATCGTTGACTATCATTCATCAATCGATCATTATTCATAGCCGACTATCATTCATCGATCGATCATTATTCATGGCCGATTACTCCATAATCAATAAATGATAATAATAACTCTTCATGATCATTAGTGTGCATAACCATCCACTAACTTCATAATGATGGCCTGATAATGAGAATTTACTATTCTTTAATGCCATAAAAAATGGGACTCATGATGTCTAACTGTTACGAATGGTTACTGATAATTTAATTATAAAAGAAAGATAAATGAATAGTATTGGTAAGATAATTATGGATGATACTCTGTCAATTTTAATTTCACTTATCTATTTGACCACTCCATTGACTTAAACATCGAAGGATCTTCACCGAAAATACTTTCGATCAGTGTGAATTTCTTTTGCAGATGATCTTCACCGGTGACAAGTGCATTAAAGGATTGATCGCAACAATTACCATAAAATTTATGTTTATTTTGAAGTTTTTCTATTTATTCTATTTTTTATTTTTTTGAACTTGTTTATATATATTAAAGAAATATTTATATTTATTCTATTTTTTTTTAATTCATGTTTATCCTACATTATTGTTTATTATAGGTCATTAATACAGATGAGACAAGTCACTCTATACCGCTTCCATAATAAACAACAATAATATAGGATAAAATAAATATATTTTTTTTAAAAAATAAAATAAAAATATTTTTTATAATAAATAAATAAGTTCAAAATAAACAGAGATACTATACAATAGACACAAATCCAATCTTCATGAATGCCTTTTATTCCATTCAGATTAATAGCACATGGACTTATTTAACTTTTTTTATATATTTTTTGAAATGTAAATGGATGAAATGGTAGCCACTAACTTTTGGATTTGCTGCATGAAGATCCAGATGGTGGGAAATTTGACCGAATTTAGGGCCAAATTCAATCAACTGGAATCTAGTATATACGTAGAGAGGAAGAGAGGGGGCCCCACTAGCATTGTACTATTTGCTGTTTGCCCTTAGACTTGGACCACCTGTGAAACCTGGCTACATTTTATTGCATGCTGTGGTAACATGGGCTCCAGATCGGGGGGAGGCAGAATCCGTGATTGGTGCGGCCTGGCTCCAACCAGAGGAGAGAGAATATAATTGAGAAAGGTCTGGGGCTGGCCTCCGATTTATCTAATGACCTACAGCTTTGTGGGATGTAGATTGGAGATTTGCTTCTCTCTTGGAAAGAGCTGTCGTTTCCGGTGGGATTCGGTTGTGGTACTGCAAAGTCTTCTCTCATCTTAAGAATCTCTAGTCCTTTTCAAGCTTTCTTAGCTTCCTTCATCCCTCTCTTCGCCTAACCCTTTTTTTTTTTTTCTTTTTCTTTGGAATCTGATGACCCGAGCCTGGCTGTCGCTGAGCATGACGTCGGGTGCCATGGGGACGGGTGAACGACTTGCTGTGGTACCTGGAGCGAAGGTGAGCTCACTATTGGTGACCTGATCCAGACAATTATATATATATATATAATTTTTCAAAAAATATTTTATTATTTTTTCAAAATTATTTGATTCCAAACTTGAATACAATTTTTTGTTGAAAAAACCTGTATAGAGGTTCTATGTATTGTTCACCTATCTTTTATATTTGAAACTTAAATATAGTGTTTTATCTTAAAAAAATTAAATATAGATTTTACTATTTTTTCTTATAAATTTTATACTCACATATTTAAATTTATAAGTTTGATAAATAAAATGAGTAATTTAATATTAAGAGATACCCAAGCTTATCCTTAACTCCTTATCTCCAACTAAAGATGGCCTAGTTGAACTAAACTCAAGTAACTCATCAAAAAATATATAAGCTAGCCACTAAATAGGAGCCCACTAAGGATTGCTTATGAAAAAAAAAATTAAAAAAAATAGAACGAGAACCACATAATGTATCAAACAACTTTAGGATACACCATATCATCTAATAATTTAATTCATAAGGTAAGAAGCTATATTTGTTGGGTGCATTTTATTATTGGAGGATCAGAAGATTTATAAGTTTTATCAAATCCATTCTAATGTATAATAGATGATCCTTCATCACGGACAAACTAATATTTTTATCTTTATTAAGATTTTAATTTATTTTCATATAAGACATCTTTAAATAAGATATTATCTTAGCTGATAAAAATTTATTAAGATATCGATTGGTAGACATGTTATAGTTTATTTTTTTTAATTAGTAGTATTAAAATTAAATTTTGATATACCGGTTGAGATTTTGCTATCTTGTTAATTTTTGAAAAATTTTATTTATTTATCAGTCATGTTGTTGAGATCAATCTTGATGCCGTTCATCTAGGTCTCCGTCAATCAAGGAGATAACTGATGCATCCAGATTTAAAAAACCTTGGAATTTATCGTCTCCGTTCAAGTTTATGTACGAGCGAGCGAAAGTGGCGAGCGGCAACGCGGATCATTCAGCGTACATTCGCTGATCTTGACCCGTTCCCAAGACTGCCGTTTCCTTCCAACAGAGATCTTCGTACAACAACAGGCCCCAATGATTGGACCACAGATTTGGATTGTATCCTTCATGCGAATGACGATGGGTCTTCTTTTACGACATCAATCATTGGATCGCATCGCATACAACACAACTCTCAAAGCACTTTTGCACAGATCTCGAAGTGGCCACGGCGCGATCCAACGGCTGACGTGACGAAAGAAGGTGAATCGCTCTTTTCGGGCGAAAGATACAACCCGAAGCCTAGATCGTCCGTGGAAACTGGTAGCAGGGGTAATTTGGGAAGTCTATTCTTAGCGAAATCCAGGAGGAGAAGGCGGAAGACGACAAAAATAAGCCTGACGATAATTTTCAAATAGAAAAGCTAAATAGTGGGGACCAGATCGGCGAGGTCCCAGAGCACGCGCTGCTGCCCCGGCGAGGCACAGCCGTGGCCCTGAGACCCACCCACCTTTGCTTGATTTTTTTTTTTTTCCTTCTTTTTTTTTCTTTTGACATCAATCATCATCATCTTTTCTCAAATTATTTTTTAAAAAAACTTCATTATCATTCATATGAAATCCTTATCAACAGTTATTTGAACAAAGAAAAATTATAAGGTTTAATGCACAGCACATACCAGCATGCAACAATCTTTTTTGTTCCCAAAATGCCTTGCTTTAACGTTTTGTATGAGACTGAAACCTCCATGTGCTATTATTAATGCCAATACATGCGGGCATTTATTGGATTGAACATTATGCAGCTAATGTTTGCCCCCCCCCCCTCTTTTTTTAGTATTACACTTACATGTGCATAAGCTTGAGCAGTACTCTAGAATTCAATTTAGTATTACACTTACCAAATTCAATTTTAATGGTTAAAAAAAATAGAACCATGAATCATTGGATATAATTTGGAATATCTAAAATATCTGTTTATAAAAAAATATTTTACAGATTTGTAATATGCATCAAGACGTTTTAGAATTAATATTCTCTATTTTCTCATTTTAATTATGTTGGTACAGAAACTGATCATCGTCGGATCCAGTTGGAGCAGAGATGAACGAGGTCACCGCCGGGGACCTGCAAAATAAAGTCTCATCTGGAGCCGGTAGGGGGTGACTTCGGTAGGATCCTCCGACGATCAAGTCAGCTCCGACCAACAGAAATGGAGTGCTCGGGAATGATTTTCATGGAGCTTAGAGAAGAAAAGGAGAGCTTAGAACTTAGAGATCAGAGGTTAGAGTTAGCGTATCAGGAGAATCCTTTTTATAAGCGGAGAGGAGCTTGATGGTGACAGCCGTAGCTGCGTGCTGGCGGCCGCTCAAGGTCCGACGGAGTCAGTCCCAGGGGAAGGCGCCATTTGTAGTGGATTGATGGTGACAGCCATCGTCGCTTGGTAGCGGATCGCTGTCGCTTGCGGCGGACTAATGGTGATGGCTGCAGCTGTCTTGATACTGAGCCGCTTAGGGCCGAAAGAAGGGTTAAAGGATTTTGACGTGTACCCATTTTGGAGGAGTTCGGATCCCTGAAGAGGAAGCTCGGAAGAAGTTCGACTCCCGTAGGCATCTTGCTGGAGGTGCTCGACTAAGGCTCGATCGCTGGAGAGTTCGGTAGGAGTTCGATCAGTCGAAAGGAATGTCTAGAAGGAGTCCAGCTTCTGAAGAAGTTTGGCCGAAGGATGTCTAGGATGAGTCCAGCTTCTGAAGAAGTTCGACCGAAGGGGAAGGTTGGAGGGAGTTCGGCTCTTGCAGGCGTCTGGCTGGAAGGGCGCGGAGAGAGTTCGGCTCTCGTGGGAGTCCGACTGAAGCTCGGGCGCTGAGGAGTTCTGCTAAAGTTCGACCATTGGGAGTCCAAGGAGCTCGACCGCTAAGCAGTTCGACCGGCTGAAAGGGTTCGAAGAAGCTTGGCCGCTAAGGAGTTCGATTGGCTGAAGAGATTCGGTCCGACCACTGGGAGTCCAAAGGAGCTCGATCGTTGAGAAGTTCGGCTGGCTGAAGGGGTTCGATCTGACCGCTGAGAGTCTGAAAGAGCTCGACCGTTGAGGAGTTCGATCGACTGAAGGGGTTCGGCTAAGATCCATCCGTTGAAGCTCTTCCACGACTACTGATTGCATTAGGCAGAGCATCGAACTGGACTTCGATAGGAGCAAAATTTATCTTCAACAATAGTTTCCCCACTTTCGAGTTCGAAACTCGAAGGAAGGGAGTGTAGAAAAGACGACTGCCGAAGTTCTCTTTCGGACTCCATGCTGGTTCAGATCGAAGTTCGGAGGAGGTCTGATCTACGGCTAGGGTTGACGCGGTCGCTCGAAAGAGATCTTATCTCTGTCCGAGGTTGTCTCGGGCACTCTAACTGAGGTGGTCTCCTGATTTTATCTCTGGCCAAGGTTGGCTTAAGCGACCTGATTGAGGTTGGCTCGGGCGCTCTGACCGAGGCTGATGAAGATCCTATCTTCCATAGACTTTGGAGCTCGGATTTAGACTTTGCTCACGTTAGGATGAGGTTCTCCTTCTGTTCCTAACGGGCTATGGAGATACATGCAGACCGTCATTCGAGCCTCTTCCCCCATCTCGTCTAAGATGAACGAGGCCTTCGACTTTGCTCGCATTAGGATGAGGTCCTCCTCCTGTTCCTAACAAACTATAGGGGCACATACGGACCATCGTCCGAGCCTCTCCCTCCATCTCATCTAAGGTGAACGAGGCCTTCGACTTTGCTCACGTTAGGACGAGGTTCTCCTCCTGTTCCTAACGGGCTGTGGGGGCACATGCGGACCGTCGTCCGAGCCTCTCCCCCCATCTCGTCTAAGGTGAACGAGGCCTTCGACTTTGCTCGCGTTAGGACGAGGTTTCCTCCTGTTCCTAACGGGCTGTGGGGGCACATGCGGACCGTCGTCCGAGCCTCTCCCCCATCTCGTCTAAGGTGAACGAGGCCTTCGACTTTGCTCGCGTTAGGACGAGGTCTCCTCCTGTTCCTAACGGGCTGTGGGGGCACATGCGGACCGTCGTCCGAGCCTCTCCCCCCATCTCGTCTAAGGTGAACGAGGCCTTCGACTTTGCTCGCGTTAGGACGAGGTCTCCTCCTGTTCCTAACGGGCTGTGGGGGCACATGCGGACCGTCGTCCGAGCCTCTCCCCCATCTCGTCTAAGGTGAACGAGGCCTTCGACTTTGCTCGCGTTAGGACGAGGTCTCCCTCCTGTTCCTAACGGGCTGTGGGGGCACATGCGGACCGTCGTCCGAGCCTCTCCCCCATCTCGTCTAAGGTGAACGAGGCCTTCGACTTTGCTCGCATTAGGATGAGGTTCTCCTCCTATTCCTAACGGGCTGTGGGAGCACATGCGGACCGTCGTCCGAGCCTCCCCCCATCTCGTCTAAGGTGAACAAGGCCTTCAACTTTGGGGAGGTCTTATTTCCTACAGCTGAGGTTGACTCGGGAGAGATCTTATCTCTTACAGCCGAGGCTGGAGGTCTTTGACCTGCTCGCATTAGGACGAGGTTCTCCTCCTGTTCCTAACGGGCCACTTTCGCTCATTTCTTTCCTGCTATCATGTAATCTTTGCACCAGAAAATAATAATGCTGAGCGAAGGAGTTTTAAAGAAAGTCTACTGATAATACATCGTTAGATTTTCTGAGTTTTAAGATCGGAGAAGCACTATCCCTCCGAGCTCCTTCAGACGATAAGTTTCGGACCCGATGACCTCCACCACTTCATACGGACCTTCCCAATTTGGGGCGAGCTTCCCTTGACTCTGAGGCTGAGAGACGGCGACTCGTCGAAGCACTAGGTCTCCTACTCTGAACGTTTTATCCTTAACTTTGGAGTTGTAGTATCGGGCCACCTTTCGTCTGTAGGCTGTCATCCGGATACGGGCCCCCTCCCTTTTTTCTTCCAGTAGATCGAGGTTAATTTTGAGGTCCTGGGGGTTAAGCTGCTTGTTGAAGCCCATGACTCGTACAGATGGGAGCTGAAGTTCAATCCGGATGACTATCTCTGTGCCGAAGGCCAAGATGAAGGGTGTTTCTCCAGTCGATATTCTTTGAGTAGTTCGGTATGCCTAGAGAATGTGGTAGAGTTTGTCCATCCAAGCCCCCTTTGTCCTATCGAGCCTTGTCCTGATACCTTACAATAGGATCCGATCAGTCACCTCAACCTCCCATTGGCCCATGGGTGAGCCACCGATGTGAAGCGATGGGAGATGTTCAGTTCTTCACAAAATTCGGCAAACCTTGCCCCAACGAACTATCGTCTATTATCGGTTATGAGGATTTGGGGCAGGCCAAATCGGTAGACTAGTGACTTTCAGACGAAGTCCTATACCTTGACCTCGGTAATCTTTGCTAGTGGTTCGGCTTCGATCCACTTGGTGAAATAGTCGATCGCGATCAGGAGGAACTTCCACTGCCCAGACGTCGTTGGGAAGGGACTGAGTATATCCATTCTTCACTGTGCAAATGGCCAAGGTGCACTCAGCGGAGCAAGTTTGGATGCCGGCTGCCTCTGCACACTGACGTTCTTCTGACAGCGGTCGCATCTCTTCACATATTCCATAGAATCGCGAAACAAGGTCGGCCAGTAGTACCCCTGTCAAAGTAGTTTTTGCGACAGGGACCTGGCTCTTACGTGACTTCCGCAGAGTCCTTCGTGCACATCCCGTAGCGTGAGGTCGGCCTCTGAAGGTCGAAGATATCTCAGTAATGAGAGGGAGTACGATCTCTTATACAATCTGCCTTCGTATAAGATGTAGCGAGAGGCCTGATTCCTGAGCTTTCGAGCTTCTTTTTGGTCGTGAGGAAGGACCCCCTCTTTAAGGTAGGCGACCAACGAGTCGATCCAACTGGACTCGAATTTCGCCTACAGGATGGCCTAAGATTTCTCTATGGTTGGGCACTTCAAAGTTTTCAAAAATACTTCTTTGGACAGTTCGACCGGGACCGAAGTGGCCAACTTGGAGAGAAGATCGGCTCTTGCATTTTTCGCCCTTGGAATGTGCTGGATGCCGAAACTGTCAAAGGTCGAGATCAAATTTCTCACTTTTTCGAGGTATCTCACCATGCTTTTCTTCCGTGCCTCGTAGCTACCGCTAACTTGACCGACCACCAACTGAAAATCGCTGTAGACTTGAAGCCGACCTACTTTTAATTTCCTTATTATCTTTAATCCGACGATCAGCGCTTCATATTCGGCCCCATTGTTGGTCGCGGGAAACTCGAAGTGCAGCGCGTACTCGGCGATGACTCCTTCGAGGCTGACCAAGACTAGCCCTGCACCAGCTCCAACGGAGTTGGACGAACCATCCACGTGCAGAGCCCAGGAGCCTTCAGGAAGGTCGACACTTTCCTCGGAGAGGTTCGGCTGCGATAACTCGGCTTCGTCGAAGCTCGATCTCACTTTGGTGCCGGTCTCGCTCGATTCAAGCTCGGCTTCGATTAGAATGGTGCATTCTAGCACAAAATCCATCAGTATCTGGGCCTTGATCGATGGCCTGGGTCGGTAGTTGATGTCGAACTCTGTGAGCTCGATCGCCCATTTTGTGATTCTTTCGGAAGCATCCGCTCGATGAAGGATTGCTTTTATTGGTTGGTCCGTGAGGATCGTTATGGTGTGCTCCTGAAAGTAAGGTCGGAGCCTTCTGACAGTAATTAGAAGAGAGTAAGTTAGTTTTTCTAACCTAAAGTACCTGATCTCCGCATCCCTCAGGACCCGGCTTACGTAGTAGATTGATCGCTGCATCTTTGCTTCTTCTCTGATCAGGACTGCCGCCAGGGCCACCAGGGAGATAGTTAGATATAGTAATAATTCTTCTCTAGATTCGGGCTTTGCTAGTAGTGGAGGTGTGTCGAGGTAGTTTTTAAGCTCCTCGAATGCCTGTTGGCACTCCGCCGTCCAGCAGAAGTCCTTTGATTGCTTGAGAACCTGAAAGAAAGGCATGCATCATTTGGCCGACCTTGAGATGAAGCGATTTAGGGATGCCACCTTCTCGGTCAAACGCTGAACTTCCTTGATCGTCTTTGGAACAGTCATCTTCCGAATGGCTCGAATTTTTTAGGAGTTTGCCTCGATTCCGCATCTCGACACCATGAACCCCAGAAATTTTTTGGAGGTCACACCAAAGGCGCACTTGGTCGGGTTCAGCTTCATCTTGTGCTTCTTGAGTGCACCGAAGGTCTCTTTAAGGTTGGCCAGATAGTTTGTTGAAGTTCGGCTTTTGACGAGCATATCATCTACGTACACCTCCATATTGCGGCCGATCTGCTCCTTGAAGACCTTATTAACCAAACGCTGGTATATTGCCCCTATATTTTTGAGTCCAAAAGGCATGACCCTATAGCAATAAAGACCATGATCAGTAATGAAGGCGGTCTTCTCTTCATCCTCGGACGCCATGCATATCTGGTTATAATCAGAAAAGGCATCCATGAAGGTGAGGAGCTCATGGCCCGAGGTTGCGTCCACCAGTTGGTCGATCCTGGGTAGGAGATTGCTGTCTTTCGGGCAGATCTTGTTCAGCTTCTTAAAGTCGACGCACATCCTCTACTTGTTATTCGCTTTCTTGATGAGAACCACGTTCGAGACCCAGGTTGGATAGTTAACCTCTCGAATGAGTCTGGCTTTGAGGGGCTTGTCTATTTCTTCGGCGATCGCTTTCTGCCTCTTCAGGGCATGGTGGCGCATCTTTTCTCTTATCGATCGGTGCCTCGGATCAACGGCCAGTCGATGTTTCATGACCTCGGCGTCAATCCCCGGCATGTTCGTTGGGGTCTAGGCGAAGACGTCTGCATTTCTTCTGAGGAAGGCGACGAGCTGCTCCCGAACCTCATCCGCCAAATTGGAGCCGATCTGCACCACATGCTTCGAGTTTCCATCATTCAAGGGCACAGAGATGAGGTCCTTCGCAGGCTCGCCCCGCTCCTCAGTGAGGTCATCGCGGACGTCTAATCTGTCAACAAGATAAGGATCGGGCCGATCTCCCTTATGCAGGGCGATTGAGTAGCAGTGCCTCACCAGAGCCTGGTCTCCTCTGACTTCTCTGATCCCGTGACTCGTCGGAAACTTCATTTTTAAATAATAGATTGACGCTATCACTCGAAGTGCATTTAGACCAGATCAACCGAGAATCGCATTATAGGCGGACAGAGTCCTCACGACTAGGAAGCCGACCTGCGCTTTGGCCAGTTTTGGAGGTCATCCTACTGTTATAGCCAAAGTTATTATTTCTTCGACTGGTATGGCGTTGCCAGCGAATCCCACCAGCGGAGAATTCATAGGCCCCAAGCGGTCATTGGATAGAGACATTTTTGAAAAGGCATCGTAAAACAACACGTCGGCCGAGCTTCCATTATCCACCAAAATGCGGCGTACATCGTAGTCAGCAATGTTCAAAGAAATTACAATCGCATCATTGTGCGGGAATTGGATCCCCTGGCTGTCTGCCTTGGTAAAGGTCACAGGTGCCATGGTCCTCCGCCTCTTCACCGATTTCTCGGATCCGCTGGCCTCTTCTTGTTGAAGTCCCCTCGAGATAGTGTTGATGATGCCAAGAGGCAGTCGATCTTCTTACTGGTTTCCCCCACTTGGCGATAACGCTCTCAGCCGATCTTTCCGCTCCTCAGGCCGTCTTCGTAGGAATCGGCTAAGTCTGCCTCGCCTGACGAGCTCTTTGATCTCGTCCTGAAGTTGGATGTACTCCTCGGTGTCATGACCGTGGTTGCAATGGTAAAGGCAGAACTTATTCGGGTTGCGCTTGCTAGGATGAAAATGCATTCTCTCCGATCTTGGAAGTCGTTTTCGGATCTCCATCAGTACTTGGATCTTCGGGGTGTTAAGGGGGGCGTAGTTGTGAAATCGTCATCGAAGAGAACTTCGGCACTGGGGGAACCTTGACGTGCCCTTCCATCAGGGTTTCTCTACCTCCGAGCTCGAGGGGGAGTTCGAGCTCGCCCGCGATCAAGAAGAGTTCGGGAACGCGGCCGAGCTTCAGTCCGCTTCCTTTCTTCGGTGGGCCTGCTTGGCCCATTGATTCGCCGCTTGCTGCTAGCTTCATCGTCCTTAGCCTCGAAGGCCTCATCTGCCCGGGCATAACTTTCGGCCCGAGCTAGCATGTCGGCAAAATCCCTGGGATACTTCTTTTTCAGGGAGATAGTAAATCGTTCTTCTGAAGGCCGCCCTTGAGAGCGGCCAAGGCGACTGACTGATCCAGATTTTGGACCTCCAATGCAGCAGTATTAAATCGGATGACGTAAGCCTGGATGGGTTCCCCCTCCTTCTGCCTAATGGCCATTAAGAAATTCAAACCTTGGCATGGACGCCGACTACTGACGAAGTGGGCCGCAAACTGTTGACTCATTTGGTCAAACGATAAGATGGTACTCGACTTGAGCACCGAGTACCAGTTCCTGGTGGCCCCCTTAAGGATAGAGGGGAAAGTCCGACACAGGATAGCGTCTGGCGCACCATGGAGCAACATCGTTGTTCGAAAGGCTTTCAAGTGATCGATCGGATCGGTGGTCCCATCGTAGCTCTCGAACTACGGGAGCTTGAAGTTCGGCGGGACCAGTTTCTGCATGATTTTCTGTGAAAAAGGAGGATCAGTGCAAATGTCATCACCACGTGAGGAGGGAGTGTGACAAAGTTCTTCGATTCGTCGGCTCATTTCTAAGAGCTTTTGATCTAAGAGATCTTCGCGGTCTCTGATCTCCAAGATTTTCTTGCAGAATGGATGTGAAGCTTCACCCTGGGTCGAGCCACGGTCTGAGCAAGGGCTCTCCCTCCGTTGCCTTCCTCTTTCGGGGATTGGAGGTCGGGTAGCCCATGTCGGTCGCCCTTGGACTGGACCACACGATTTTGAAGAGTCTCGCACCGATTGAGCTGGTACTGGGGCCTGCTGGTGCGTGGCCTGCACCGCCTGCACTGCCTCCGTGAGACCACGAACCTACTAGATAAGTAGGTTGAACTGCTCCACATCTACCGCGGCTATAGAGGGAACCTGGGTCGCCGGGGCTGGAGTGGGAGCGGACGGATCCGAACGAGATCAGGCCGCAGAGGCCGTCGATCACCGGGTCAAGGCTCTCCTGGAGGGCATTTTTTTTTGGGAAGAAATTTTAGAGAGGAAGAAGAGAGATCTCCAGAGTGGAAAGAGAGAAATCATCGTCGAGCACTCCTTTAAGAATAAGAAAACCTCGGTGGTTCGGGCCCTCCTTCTAGCGCCAATCTGTTGGTGTAGAAACTGGTCGTCATCGGATCCGACTGGAGTAGAGGTAGACGAGGTCGCCGCCGGAGACCTGCAAAATAAAGTTCCGTCCGGAGCCGATGGGGGGTGGCTCCGGCAAGATCCTTCGACGATCAAGTCAGCTCCGACCAATAGGAATGGAGTGCTCGGGAATGATTTTCACAGAGCTTAGAGAAGAAAAGGAGAGCTTAGAGATCAGAGGTTAGAGTTAGCGTATCAGGAGGATTCTTTTTATAAGCGGAGCGGAGCTTGATGGTGACAGCTGTAGCCGCATGCTGGCGGGCTGCTCGAGGTTCGACGGAGTCAGTCCTAGGGGAAGGCACCGTTTGCAGCGGGTTAATGGTGACAGCCATCGCCACCTGATAGCAGATCGCTATCGCTTGCGGCGGACTGATGGTGATGGCTGCAGCTGTCTTGATACTGAGTCGCTTGGGACCGAATGAAGGGTTGAAGGATTTTATCGTGTACCCATTTCGGAGGAGTTCGGACTCCTGAAGAGGAAGCTCGGAAGGAGTTCGACTCCCGTAGGCATCTGGCTGGAGGTGCTCGGCTAAGGCTCGATTGCTGGAGAGTTTGGTAGGAGCTCGACCGACCAAAAGGGGTGTCTAAAAGGAGTTCGACTCCTGAAGAAGTCCGACCGAAGGATGTCTGGGATGAGTCCAGCTCCCGAAGAAGTCCGACCGAAGGAGAAGGTTGGAGGAAGTTTGGCTCTTGCAGGCGTCTGGCTGGAAGGGCGCGAAGAGAGTTCGGCTCTCGCGGGAGTCCGACTGAAGCTCGGGCGCTGAGGAGTTCCGCTAAAGTCCGACCGCTGGGAGTCCAAGGGGCTTGGTCGCTAAGCAATTCGGTTGGCTGAAGGGGTTCAAAGGAGATCGACTGCCGAGGAGTTTGGCTGGCTGAAGGGATTTAGTCCGACTGCTGGGAGTTCGAAGGAGCTCGGCCACTGAGGAGTTCGATCGGCTGAAGGGGTTCGGTCCGATTGCTGGGAGTCCGAAGGAGCTCGGCCATTGAGGAGTTCGATCGACTGAAGGGGTTCAGCTAAAATCCATCTGTTGAAGCTCTTTTGCGGCTACTGGTTGTATTAGGCAGAGCATCGAATTGGAATTTGGTAGGAGTGAAATTTATCCGAATAAATTATATATTTAGGATGATTTGATGCATAAATTAAAAATATTTAAAAAATATATATATATATTTTGTAAGCAGGTATTTTAGGATTTCTAGATCACATTCAATGATGTAATAGAACCGCACTAAACTGGGTTATAAATATAAATACACAACATGACTTCTACCCAACGAGTGATGCCATTTTAAACATTTGAATATAAGAGTACTGAATGGTTCTGAGTGGCGATTTGGAGGGTTGCAGCTCTGCCACCATCTATGGAGAAAAATAATTTCAAAGCTTACACTTGACCGGAGGGGGCTCGGATTGGATAAGCATGGCAAGTGCGGGTGGTACGTCTGTTGAAGCATCATAATGTGTACCTAACTTTACCTTTTAAAATTATTTCCTCACTACCATCTAATCAATTTTGTCTCCTAGCTCAAAATTATGGACCACTAAACTGATGGTCCACAATTTCGATGGCACAAGTCACGTAGAAGGGCGAAATAAATAAATAAATAAATAAAATCTAGCCGTACAATTGCCATTCGCGACCAAGAAATAATGGACAGTCACGTTTAAACATGGATCTATTTGGACGTGGAAATCTAAGGAAACACATGGTATCGACAGCAATTACAAAGAAGTTGAAAGGCATCCAAGTTTAAAGGATATTTTGTCGATTTCAGGACTTGGTCTGCTATTGGCCAATACGTTGATGATGATCACAACAAGGGCCAGCCGAGATGTCAACCAGAGGAATCCAAGATCTCAAACCTCTTTTTCCATCATACTTTATTATAGATTTTTGAGATTTACATTGGTTATAATGTATTGGATCATACTTTTATGATAAAATAAATATATATATATTTTTAATTTAAAAGTTGGAACCAGAAGAATTCCCACAAAATTCAGATAAGAACAGGATTAAAATATTAAAATATGTATAATTAGTGGAAAATTATAACTTTACCAACTAAACTAGATAGCACTCTCTTTATAAGATGAATATGGTAACGTGACATTATTTAAATCAAGAGATTTGGATAATTTTTCTCCATATATAGTACAATCTAGCTATTGAATAATTCAGGGAGCATGGGTAAACCTTTTCATCACTTCCAAAACATTAGGGATCAATAATATTTTGCACTTTCACTTGAAGGGATTCTTCCACCCGTCAATCGACTAGTGGATGGAATGGTTATTTCTATGTTGGAAGATTGGATCTGCTCATCTATCACCGTTGGACATTTGAAGATTAAAGTTGACTGTCACTTAAAATGAAGCTAAACATGTCTTCAGACAGACTAATAGAGGGCTAAGTGGGTGGCATCCTTTGTTGCTGGTCATGGTGGATTTAAGTTGTGAAAATCTTTCTCCATAGCATCCGATCAATTTCGGAATTTATTGATGGCCGATGCAAATGGATGTATTTATTCAAGAGCTATGTAAGCTGCCAATTCAACAAAAAGATATTTGAGTTGTGCATGAAGAGCTCTACGACCGCTAAACATGATGGAACGGAAACAAATATATAAGGCAGGATTCGGTGGTTATAATTTTTTTTTTTGAAAGAGACCAAGTTAGGTCTTGGATGCCTAGATTGGCTTGGCAAGTTGGATATTCGGATATTCCCCATGTGTTTCACTAGGCATCAAGAAGAGACCATGCCATATCTTATTCTACATCGATATTAATTTAATTTTATATGGAATTGCCATCCTCTTCAAGTGGCCGCCAATGAGGCAAGCAAAGAAGCATCATATCACCACCTTGGTTTGGCATCTAGGGTCTGACATCCTTTGATTGTTATAGAGCAATCTCAATAAAAAGACAACCCATAAAAATATGTAGCCATGTGTGACAAGATTCAGGTCTAGGTTACCAAAAATTTCTGGTCATTGGAGGGCCCATCAACTAAGCATGTGAACCTTCACATTGAGCATGATATCTTAAACACCGACCGTTGATTTCCTTGAATCCACGAGCACAAAAACAATAATCAACTAATTTTTCTTCATTCACCGTGGCTATTGGATACTATTCCTGTTTCAAGAACATACAGATAAAGGACTAAAAGCTCATGAATGATATGACACTGAACTACATAAATATGAGCCACTACTTGATTTAGGGATCTACATCACATCTATATATATTAAACATTAAATCTCTTTCTCCTCGACAGAAAAGTAATGCACCAGCTCCTGCAAATTGTGATACATTATCCAAGCTTAAAGCCTACAACTTGAAGAATAGATAATAGCCAAATAAAACTTGATAGAGAGTACTGGGAGGTTGTCTGTCTCATCCTTTGAAGGACTTTATCTTCGACATGAATTAACTAACTAGGATGTGGAATCCAGTGCAGCTGGCCCTATTTCTTTGCCCACGCTACAAATTTCCGAAAGACACAATTAAAGCTACATATCACTTTCAAAAAAACAGTCAAAACTATGGAATAAAGCTAAACGAAGTTGCATATAACTGCAATTATTGGATGAATATAATGCCCAAAAATATGGCCCATCTATTAAGGGCGATAGATTGATTGAAATATTAATTACATTTGTCTGTTTCACAAATGGTGCAACGGAGACGAATCTTCTCCGGGGTGTCTCCCGGCATCATTGCCTCTAGAGTTGGTATAATTTGAGAGTATAATCTAGTAGTTTGATGAGGATGAGATATTCCAAATGGGTTCGGATGGCTGTCCTATCTCAGGGAGAATTAGTTCATCCAACCACAATCATTGCGCGTCTGGTGAGCCAGTCTGGATTGTTAAGTATCATGTGACCAACGGGTAATCTCTTTAAAGATTTTGTAACGTCGCATCGTCAATATATGGTTGAAGGCATTAAAGAGCTATTGGCGGCTAGTGCATTTTAGCTATGGCAACTCAGTACGGTGCCGGGAGCTGTCTTTTTTTCCTTTTTAAGATTAGGAGGGGTTAATCCCGCATTTCTATCGTTATTCCTATCTTATCCTTCAAGGACGACTCCAAGCGGAATTAAACCCTGGTACCATCCGAACTAAAGTTTGGTGGCTAACTAGATGTTGGTGAGTTGCCAGGGAAAAAGTTCGCATGGCTTGTACCACCCGAACCAACCATCCCCATGGGGCCCAACCACATTATCCAAACAACTTGGTCCAATCCTCGAGCAACAAAAAGATCAAGGGAGTCCCGGGGTGCACCATCCAATTTATACACTTCAGCCATATTGCTGGGCCAAGGGGTTACAATTGGTGAGGATGAAGCTAATTTGGCCAGCATGCCGAGTTAGGCACTAATATGGCAGGTCGGTCGCTTGGATGAAGTGCACTTGTTTCCGATAAGATTTAGCATAGGCCATGACATTTGCTTTTCCTCTAAAAGTGATGCCTGCCATTTTCTCGGTGCTAGCATGTGCATCACATCTGGTCGATGAAGTGGAATGTTGCTATGGTCATGTATGGTTGCTAATTGCTTAAGGTGTTTAATTTGGTGCCACATATGCCATCCATCATGGGGCCTACTTGGCAGTGGATCTCGAGGGGGTAAAAGGGGTGGGTACAATGTATTTTGACTCGATAGGGATGAGTTGGATGATTAGGGAGGGGTGATGAAGCAATTGACAATGCACATGATTGGTGCATGTCGATTTCTTATAAGAAGATGTCTAGATTGTTTAATGGCTTTAGGGGGGAGGGGTGGTCGATTGGAGTGGTTTGGGATGGAAGGCTGTGGGTGGAGATTCTTGCGACTGGTCGCTACCACATCAGCTCCCACCATCGATGAATCCGATTTGACACATGAGATACAAAGGCTAAAAAACAGGATTGTGATAAGGAGAGGGAATCATCAATCAGATGATGTCTTGCGAGGGGCCCTCCTCTCCTCTCCTCCTTTCTTATCTTCCCGGTCCCCTCGGATTCTTATTTAGAATATCTCCATTCCGGGTGCTCCTTTCCTTCCAGGTGATTGACTCCTGGCACTATATATATATATATATATTCTCATTTAGAATATATATATATATATATATATATATATATATATATATATATATAAACTTTTTTTTTTCTCCAAGGGGGTGGGTGGGGGCGGGGTTGAAAGTAACCGAAAAATATTTTTGTGACACCAAGAATCCAGAGGTGAAAATTTACCATGCAAATTTATTTTAGAAAATAAAAATTTGAGCATCTGATCACTATATATATATATATATATCGATAGGCAACGATCCGATCCAAATCTAAATATCTTATTCTAATTATAATCATACTTGATCTTATATAGTATTTATAAATTTTTAATAAAAATATATAGCCATACCAACATGCTATTAATTTATTTTACATTCATTTAGTGATGTTTTTGATTCTGTTGTCATAAAATTTAATCATCTAACTTATAACCATACTTATATCTGTATTTTCAGCACCTGATTTATATTCGTATCTATTTCAAATGAATATGAATATGATTTTTTATATTTAACTAATATATATCTATATCTATATTTATCAAATAAAATAAATATGGATATAAATTTATTGATATCCAATCCAATTTCACTCTTACAAAAATCTTCAAAATGAGGTGTTAAAAAAAAAGTATAGCACGAAAACTAATTTTATCGCATTTCTTTTTCTTGTTGGACAAAAGAAAATATAGACACCAAATGAAAATCTCATGGACAAGATTACGCGGTTGATGCCTAACTCTCCAAGCTCCTCTCACAGTAAGCACAATGCAAGATTGAGAAACAAATAGGAAATTAGGTGTTAGTTGAGCAATTTTTTTTCTTGGGGTACAAGATTTATATTTTATACTAATACAATTCAAAAAAAATATTGTCAGGCTCTAAAATAACATGCATTATAGGCCATGTCTTTTCTACTTGGTCAATATTTGATGACAACTAATCTAGAAGGTAGGTCCCCTCCAGATCTTGCTCTTGGTAGAGTTTGCATCACATATAGTACTCAGGAACCCAACAAACCCAAATCAAAATTTAGCTAGATATATGAACTCCACAAGCCTAATGCCGAATCTAATATAAGAGACCGTAATCGGCGAAAGGCATTCCACTTCTGCAGGAGAAAAGCTAAAACCGACAGATATTTCTCGATATAAACTCAAACGTGTCACAATCAAGTAAGTATGCTTTTCTTGGAAAACCACTTGATGAAATCAACTGAATAATTTTATATTTAGCTTCAAGTCCAGGTACGGCAAATAGTCTTCCCATGTTAGGTGAAATATGTTGGGCTTAAAAATGTAGTT
The DNA here is from genome assembly GCA_006176705.1 of Cocos nucifera. Lineage (NCBI taxonomy): Eukaryota > Viridiplantae > Streptophyta > Magnoliopsida > Arecales > Arecaceae > Cocos > Cocos nucifera. The sequence goes on from QRFJ01000011.1 coordinate 2,487,049, forward strand.
GGTAAATAATTAAGATCTCAGATCAGGCACATGGTGCATCTTTATAGTTCGGAGAACGTCATGGATTTAAATCCCATCTAAAATCAAGAACTGCAAATAGGTACCTACTCCACTTTGTTGGCTTGTTCTAGACTTAATGCAGACTGCCATCACTTGACAAAGTTGGATTGGGTTGGGTCGGATCGGATCAGAACTTTTTTATCGAATCAAATTGGGTCCAAAATCCATTTGATGCAACCTAATTCTACAACACCCACGCCCAACACAAGTGGAGGCCATTTCATAACTTTGGATCCATACCTGACCTCTTATGGACCTTCGGCCAGAGGCACTGGTTTTGGGCCTCGAGGCTGTTTAGGATTAAACAGAAATGGGGTCAAAGTCGGCAAAAGGTTGCCGTCGAAACCTTAGTTTGGCGCTGGGAGTGGGGCAGAGCCATCCAAGCTCCGGCGAGAAGAGCGGAGATGGTGTTGCTATGCTCAAATTGAATGTCCTGGTTTCATTTCATTAATCTTCTGTTCTGATGGATTTCTTGAGGGATCCAAACCACTTATTTGCAACACCATGATCATCGCAAGCTGAAATTTTGATAAATTGTCCATAATGAGCAATCACAAAAGAAAAAAGAAAAAAAAAGAAGAAGAAGAGGAAAGCTATGTACACCATCACAAAGCTTAAGTGCAAATGGAGATTTCTAAGAAACAATTCATCGACAATTTCAGTTCCTTTACGCTTTTTTTTTCTTTTTATTGAACATCTTTGTGGATGGGCCATGCTAATCTTCTCTGTACCATTCCAATTTTATTGGATGTCTCCGCAAGGGCAGAACTCTTTTACTTTTGTCTTATGGCACTTAATTTATTACGTGTTCGAGTGGATCCACGTGGTCAATGGACCCCGTGTCCTCCAAGTAATTTTCTGTATTTAATTTGTAAAAACTCTTGACTACTAAAAGTTTCAGACACGCAGAAAAATGGTACAGCAGTTAATTACAGTTGAAAAAACAGAAGAATGATTCAGAGCTGTGCTTCATTGAATCAAATGCAAGGGTTTTAGAGTGGGACATGACAAACCTAAAGGCTGAAACTTCAGAAGCAATGACCGGTTGATGGTGGAGCTATGCATGATATCCTCCTATCCATAACCATACTTCACCAAGAAAAGTGACAAATGTTGAGACATAAGCAATATATTTTTTGGGTAACCATAATTCACTTCTAATGACAATTTAGAGAGATGAAAACAGAACTCCCCCTTTCTTTCTCCTAAATCTGGTGGACTTTGTTGGGTATTAATGCTTAGATTTTGGTATCTAAAAGTTATTTCTGTCTCAGCTTATTTAGTGAAATTCCAATGGACATAGGAAAAAAAAATTCAATGGTTGAAATATCAAGTAAATGATCACTTTGCTCCCTTGCCTCCTCCTCCTCCTTATTATTATTATTATTATTATTATTATTATTATTATTATTATTATTATTATTATTATTATTATTATTATTATTATTATTATTATTATGCATGCATGCATGATGCGAGGAGTAGCAATTATCTGTAATTTGTAATGAATTGCATTCCTCTGAAATGCCAAATAATGTCAAAATACTTGATGCTCGAGATCTGTTACACATAATGTATATAATAAATATGAAGCCATCTGCTACCTGCTTGAGGATGAATTAAAAGAAACGACGGGAGTAAAGCAGCCTTTTACCCAACCCCATAAAAAGGACGTTTAGCAAGGATGTTGCTCTAGAAAGGGAGGTTTTGCAAGCAAGTTAATGTATAGGCGTTCTCCTCCTTGTTTTTTTTTTATTGATAAATACCGTCATATTTACTAAAAAATATTTAGGAATAAAAATAGATTGGATACCGGTATATTCATATCTATATTTATTTTACTTCAATATAGATACTAGTTATATGCAAAAAAATCATATCTATATTTTTTTAAGACGAATATGGATAGAAGCTGAATATTGAAAGTATGGATATAAATATGGATATAGACCGAAAAAATTAAACTTTATAATCATAGAATCAAAAATATTAAATCAAGTTAATAGCATATATCAATCTAATTACATATTTTATGAAAAATCTATTAGTATTACGTAGAATTATAAATAGAATCAGATATTTGGATATCGATTGAAAAATTTTTATCTATGTCTACATTATTTTCTTTGATGGATATGTATATGAATATGGATATTAATTGGATGCTTAAATTTTTATTCATATTTGGATAGATTTGGAAATAAAAATGGAGATGGATATTATTCTATTCACTTTCATCTCTAAAAATAATTTTACATTAAAACTTCTAGAATTTGCTCACTGCTAATATGGCTCGATCTGATATTATAAAAGTGGCTGCATATTTAATTAGGAGTAACAAAAAAAAAAAAAAAAACCAACTAGTTTATAGATCAATATGTGTTTTTTTTTCATCTTCATCATTTGATTTGGTTTCTAAGTTGTTTACATATTTGTACAATATTAAAAAATTTAAATAATATCTTTTAACCATTTTTAGATGAAATTCTATATCATTATAAATGATATTAGAATCGATCCAATGATCTATATGGACTAGAAAATGCCACAGCATGAGTCCATTGGAACTGACTATATATAGATTATAGTATTTATGATTGAATTTAAATGAATTTAAATTTTTAATCTAGCTAGGATACTAGAGCTTAAATGAAAAAAATATATGAGGACCGTAAAGGTATGTGTTCAGTCCGATTATGATTATTCATCAAGAAAAAATCTTGGATGTCCGTATAAAATTAAGGATTCCAAATCATACATTTTGTTTATTCTTATTGGGCGAGATCTTGAGTTGTTACAATGCCTAAAGTCCCTATTTAACTTAGGAATCGACAGGTCCCTTGCCGAATAAAACTTCGGCAAGTGAGCCACGACCGACCATTCTTGGTAGCCAACCTCGTCAGCCCGAAGCTTGTATTTTGGTAGCAACAGGGAGGTCATACCACCCTTTTTTTTTTTTTTTTATTGATTGATATACGTGAAATTGGCTAAATTTGTGTCCAAATCAATTAGGCCGACCAGCTTTTTGAATACCCAGAACCAACCCAACTAGAGGCCGTAATTATTTACGACTAGCGCACAACCAATCGCGGGCCTTAGTCAGGGAAACGGGCGGGATTCAAGCTTGGGGCTTCTGGCCATTAAATAACAACGGGCCTTTGCCGCGGAAAATAAAACGGGCCGAAAAGAAGCCGTTGTCCTCGATTAGCGTTGACGACGGGGTCGGAGCGACCGGATCTCCGGCGAAAAGAGCGGAGATGGCACTGAGCTTAGCCGCCCGCATCCAGCTATTGCGATTCCTCGTCGTGGTTGTCTTCTTCCATGGCTCCGAGTACTTCCTCGCCGTCGCCATCCACGGCCGCTCCAGGGTAAACTTGAGCTGTAAGCGTTCTTTCTCTCAGCTTCCTTTTCTCTCCCGCTAGGGTTTTCGGTAGCTCGAATTTCTTTTGATTGGAACTAATCGTACCGTTTAATTGCATGTCCTGGCTTGATTCATTGTTTTCTTGTTTGGGTGGACTTCTTGGATTCATGATTTGGTGAGTCAACCACCAAGTGCATGCCCGACTGGTTATCGCCCCTTGCCTTTTGGGGACGGGAGTTTGATTCCTTTTGGAGTCACCAGGGGTGGTGGTCTGGGGTAGAAGGTGGGCATTAGCTCCTCCTAATCTCAAAAAAGAAAAAAAAAAGAAAAAAAAAAAGGGGTTTTAGGTGCAAGAAAATTAAATATCTTTTAAATTGTACTGGGATTGCAGGACATTGACCGGTCTATTTGGTCGAATTTTGTTGATTTGATCTTTGTTGATTCTTCTTTTTTGAATTTCTTGCTTGAATTCTAAAGACTGTGTGCGTTCCAGATTTGGTCATGTAGGGGGTTCAAAGCAGAAACTGATATGTGTGTCTGGCATGGTTCAAGAATATGTGACATCCGAAGTCGTAGACAAAACGCGTCATAAGGTCAATAAATTCCACAGCATGTGACAAGAATGATTGGAGGATGTTCTTTGTCTTGAGGTTTCAAAGGATAGATCTCTGTCAGATTAGAGATATACGCTGTAGAAGAGTGAAATGCTAGTTCTGCCTGTGAGATGATTTTTGGAAAAAATTAGTGATGTTCCTGTTTCAATATTAGTTATATCTCATTTTTAGTAGTATAGTTGTGTTAGAACGAGAACAATGCCCTATTTTTTTTTTTTTTAAATTCTTGTAAAACAAATAAGTACAGATATACTAGATTTGATTCAAATGGTAGATTCCTTAGAGAGACTCTACGTTTGGTTCATTAGGATGTAAATAATGTGAGTGGAGATGGTATAGTAGTTGGGTGGTTTATGATGCATAACCATCACAAATATTTCACTTGTTCTAGTGCATGGTTTGTGCTCTCTTTATTCTTTCCTCCCCTTGACATATTTCTTTTTGGTACCATTATGGGACTTCCAAATCCATATCTTTCTATGAAACTTAAGAAGCAAGTATTAGAATGGATGTGCTGCCTCATAGGGTGTATAAGCACCAATACATTCTAGCATGGGATCAGACTTGATCAGATATCCTGAAAGACAAAATTGATGCTAATAGATTTCTGTGTCCCCCCATGCACCACTGTTTGTAAAGTAGCACTGTATAAGAAGTTCATGGTTTGACTTTCTTTCTTTCTTTCCTTTTTGCATATCCAAAGTTGTTAACAGGCTTGCGTAAAGGTCATGTTATTTTTCAGTACAATTAGATTACCATTTACAGGAAGTTCAGAGTATGTGATTGGAGGATCCTGTATAACCCAAAGCTGCAGAAGTGCCAATATTTAAAATTCTTTAGATTTTTTAAGGAGATATTATGACTAATTTAATGATAGGTGGTCATGACGGCAAGTTTTTGATGGGTTGAATCAGAAGATGCAGGAGAGTTAGTGCTAGCCATCCATTTCCTCTGGGGCCTCACCAGAGCTAATCAGGCATGATTTTATTTTCTAACTCACTCCTTTAGTAGTGGCTGCTTTTCCTCAAGAGGAGATTTTTTTTTTTTTGGGGAAAGAAATGGCCTCCAGGAAGAATTGGTTGGCTGTTATTGGAGGTAGAACTGGGGAGGCATGCTCATAGGTCAGGAGGACATACTTTGAAAGTCGAATGGAGGTTTTGCAATAAATATGAGTTCTTCCAGTATGCATGGTTCACTTTGCTAAAATGTGATGATCCACTCATAATGTAGTCCTCTTATAGGTTTTTAGTAATATGTCACAAAATATGGCTACATATGAAATAGTTGATTCACCCTCCTTTTTGTGGTTCAATTTATCATCAACCAATTATATTGGAATCTTTCATTTATTCCCATGAATATCGCAAGAACCTATGGACAAAAACATTTGGGTTTTAGAAAGTAGCACGAGTTTATCCAATAATAATTCCATTTATTTTGACCTAGTTGCTGAAGCATACATTAGTCAAGAATGCAGATACACATCAAAGTATCAGATTGCTTTTCATGGATTGTGAGTAGAAGGGAAATTGGTTAGACCAAAAGTGAAGCAAGGCTGGCATGAACTCGACCAGCACTGTGGTTGGCTGAGACACTTTGTTGGGCCACAGCCCAGGAGAAACAGAAATCACTCTGATATTGTAATACCCATCTCCCTGCTTGCCACTTTGATGGTGACTCAATGTCAGAGTCGCTATCACTGCTTAGTTCGATCACCACCAGTTCAAAAACACCTACATGTTAGGTGCAATTTTTGATAAAGTATCCATTGGTTTTAAACTGGTATAAAAAATAGAGGTGAAGGTCAGGACTCCTGTCTGAAGGAGGCTAATCAAAGTCCATGTTGCTCTCCCTGATGTGGTCATGATAAATGTTAGGTTCCCTATGACTGGAACATGGTCAACCAAAGGCATGTGACATAATTTATTTGTCAATATATACCAGTTTGGCACATTTACGCATTTAGATTGTTTGACATGCATTTGAAATACAATTTAGATCATTGTGAAGCTAATGATGCAAAAAACTGAAATCCTACGAAGCAATTTATCTATAAGTGCATATGTGATGAACTGGGAAGCTCTTTAATCTCATGTAGTTTATAGTGGACCTATGTGATTTAGTTTAGTATTTGTTGCAGTAGATCTCTATGGTCTATGGACCCTATTTATTCCATTTATTTGCTATAAACTCCGGTGCTCTATTTAATTTTCTCATTTTGTTTGTTGCTACTTTTGTATGCCCTTATTTGATCTGATCTTCTAAGATATTAATTGTTAATTAAATTTATAATTGAATATTAGATCCGAAACCATGCCTCATGATTTGGAACTAGAGCTGCCTTTGCATCCTTTAAGAGTTTCAGAAATGGATGCTAATCATTAATATTTCCAAATCATAAGGTATTTGTTTTCATGAAGGGATCAGATCCTGAACCTCAGGTGGACAATACTCCAGCAAGCTGCCATGTGCATCGCTTCTGTTGTCATTAGAAAATGGACATACCCAAGCTATAATCTTTCTGTTTGACACCCGCCTTCGCGTACCTATGTCCCACCCTTTATAGGCGACAAAAGAAAGTGCCCATTCATGGAGCATACAACATTTATTCATATCTTGATTGCTGAATTGAAAAAAATAAAAGTTGTCACCAAGTCAAATTGGTGCACCAGGATATGGTTCATATTCACATGCATGCACTGTATATATGACTCTCATATGCATTCTTAACCAAATTCTATATCAAGAAAGGTGCTGTCACCGCATCCACTTAATGTGTCCTTGGATATGGTTTCTATTCACCATATCAATATAGTATATGCTAGGATATGGTTCATATCCGCATGCACTACTCTTGCAAAGAGCAAGTTATCTAACACGTTGGTGTTACGTATGCCCAGGCAGATGATAGATGCACATGAATGGAACCAAACACAAGAAGCCATCTTACATGCCTTGCATTTTAAAGATGCATGAATTCATGTTGATGCACCATGTTGTGGACAGAAGTTCGGTCGTCCTGCTTCTTTCTCCAACAAATGTCCCTGTTAAGAACCCAGCATGTATTCTCAATCAACTGAGCAGATGCAAGACATGGCTAATTGATAGAAGCACTGGATGCTTCTTGATGCTGGGCCACTGTATAATTAGTGTACAAGATGTGGGCTACAGGCAATATGGGTCTTGCCTCCCGCTGCTGCAGCCAACCCCACCGATACTCCCCCCACACCCCACAAAACACAGAAAGAAGAAGAGGTGGAGGCTTCATGTGTGAGTGCACTGCTGAACAATGATCCATTTCAGCAGAAGGAATGGGAGGGGTGATAATGGGTCGTGTCAAGGGGGTTGTATCTTGGTTTAGCATGTGAAAAACTGATTTATTTGAGTAAGGGGTCAATATAGGTCTAAGACACTATGTTTTATGTAATCCAGAATTGCACCCCATTCTTGGCTTTTGCTCCAAGTCTTCTGATAAAAGAAAAATTAGGCATTATGGTGATCTTGGGGACCATAGGACACTGAAAATATTGAAGTGAATGAAATAAACCAAAAGAGTGCAGCAAATAGACCTCCTTATGGGGATCTCTATGAAGAATGTATTCTTAGTTTGTAGCAAGATTTGGTACCAATGGAGCATGTTTTGAACAATCAAATGAAGCTAGATTGAACTAGAAAAGAATTCAGACACTCAAACAAATGATACAGCAGTCAATTACAGTTCAGAACAGAAGAATGTTCAAATTGATGCTTCAATGAACAAAATGCTCATGAATGATGGAAAGTAACATGACAAACCTATAAGCTGAAATTTCTGGAGCAATGACGCACAATGGCAAAGATATGCAGTATTGTATCTATAACTTCATTTCACTAATGACAAAAATGGAGAAAAGAATTGAGAGGCAAGCAAGATAATTATAGGTAACCATAATTCACTTCTAATGAAAATTCAAGAGATGAAACAACACCCTTTTCTTTCTCCTAAATTTGGTGATTATTTGGGTATCAGCTTATTGAGCAAAATACCATAGACCTTCAGCTCACACCAGGGAGAAAGTTAAGTTGTTGACATGTTGAAGAAATGATTACCACACTCCCCCATTTTGTTATCATTGGTCATTCTTAGGACAGTCATGCATGCATGATGTCTCAAATCATGATATCTCAAATAGCAATTATCAAATACTGTTGCTCATGAATTGATCATGCATTGAATTCCTTCGAATTGCTGACTAATGTTAAACAAGTCTCTGGTTGAGATCTTTTATAAATAATTTGTATAACAAGTATAAAACCATGTGCTAACTACCTTTTTTTTTTGGTAGTGATGTGCCAACTAATTTTAGGAATAAACTAAAAGATATGACAGTTGACAGGAGAGTAGTCTTTTACACTATCCCATCAAACTCATGATTAACAAGTATTTTGACCTATAGGCACTTTCCTACTTGTGTTTCTAAATGTAATAACTTCTACTTAAACATAGTTTTCCATTAAAAATTCCCTAAAATTTGCTCATTGGTGATGCGCTTCACAACAAGGAACAGATTGGACTGGTGTCTGCATATTTATTTTGGAGTGAGCACAACTAATTTATCGATGAATATGTGTTTCTTTGATCTTCTTTCTTATAATTTGATTTTGTTGTTAAAATGGGTTTTGCCTTCTTGCAGCACTTCTGATTAGCAAGCAGTATGCTTTTGCGATGATTTGTGCATTGCTAGAGTACAAGATAGAGCTAGTCTTCTTTCCAGAATTGAAGGAGAATTGGTGGATGAGCAACATTGGCCTTGTGATGGTAATAATAGGGGAGGTCATACGAAAAGCTGCTGTTTTAACAGCTCGCCGTGCCTTCACGCATTCCATCAGAGTTTATTATGAAAATAACCATCAGTTGGTCACTCATGGAATTTATAGGTAATTGCTCAATGAAGAAATACACAACAAAATTTACGGCATTGCAAATAATGCTAAATGTAATGGTATGATCATAATTTACTTAAATATAAGCTACTTGTGTATAACTACAATTCTTATTGAATAATCCCTGATCCACAAGATAGAATAAAATAGTTTCCTTTCTGGGTAAGTTGAAAATAGTAGTGCAGATAGTATTCTTGTGGATTAGAAGCCTCTCGATCTTTGACCTGCATCAGTTTTTCCAGTTGGTAACTGAATATACATTTCATGCAGCTAACTTGTTTTAGTTAGTGGAATGGGAGCTACATAAAACCAATATGCTAAAGTAGGCACAAAGGATGCATCGGTATCCCTGCATACTGATTTTTGGTGTGGATAGTGCTGGTAAATTAAAATATTCAAAGTACTAGGACTGCAAACAGACCTCCTGCGCACGCCCAACCCAACAGACAATCAAAAGAAGAGGAAGGAAGAAAGAAATGTACGAACTTGTTAATTGTACTCATGAGGTGAGGGAATATTGACTGATTTTAACATTATCTTATATTAGGATAAACCTGATCAAGGCTCTAAATTCTAAAGTCTGATGAGGATAAAGTGTTCAATTTAAAGGCTAAGATGTTGGATACTGATTAATATGTCTCAACTGGTTTTTTACTTTATGCATAGAGAAATTCCAGATCTAGAAAAGATAATTATAAGCTGTCCTATCAGGGAGCTCTGCAAAATACAGCAATTCAGGTGAGTAAGATTTTAGGTTTGGTTGTCAAATATTATAATGGTTTGAGTAAGCTAAATAAATGATATTCCTCTAAAGAAAATAAAGTAAATCTCTATTTAGGTTTCATCTGTCTTATCATGTGACTTTTTCCATACATTATCCATTAGATAAATGACCTAATTGCTTAGAAAAGAGATGCTGCAGGATGCTGCTGTAGTTTGATTATGGTACTTAATCTTTTTTTTTTTTTTTTTAAAAAAAAAAAAAAAAAAACTTCACTCTCTTTCTTTCTTTTTTACTTTTTTTTTCTTTTCCTGGAAGTTGGGATTTCTTTTTGTTCTCAGAGCTCATAATTTGTTGGTAACTGTTATAGGGTCTGAGGTGGTATAAGATAGGTTGTTCTTCTCTATGTAGATGTATAGCTTGTTCTTCTATATGTAGATGTACTTATGTTCTTCACTGATGCTTTAGGGGATGATAAAGAGGTGGGCCTCTCCTACCCCAATGTTTCTTAGGCTATAAGCCTTGTATCAGCATGATCCCAAGAACTGAGCAGGCAGATCTTGCATAAACTAAGCCCATGCAAACTTTCATTGCTAGAGCCTGAGTCCTGTGTTGAACATAGTATACTTGCTACTCTACTATTTGCTTCAAATGGAATTAACTAGCTATCAAATAGTAGTTATCTAATATGTATTCAATGAAACAGATTCATGCGCCATCCAGGTTATTGTGGGTTTTTTATCTGGGCAACTGGAACTCAATTTATGCTCTGCAATCCCATATGCATAGCAGCCTTTACAATGGTAACCTGGAGATTCTTTTATAGGAGGATACGGTATCCATTTTGGCAAGCAAAAATGATTAAATCATATTGCCTTTATTGCTCTTTTTAGTTTCATTTTGAGTCTATTGACTGGACAAGTTTGTTACTGCAGTTCCTGAGTCAACAGGGATATTTCCATCTTTGATGGATTGGACCTAGCATGCTATTGGAATAAAATGTTGATCTTCCATTAAAGTTGTATACATTTTTTAAATGCTAATCCTTTACTCAGAAATAGATTTGAAGAGTTCTTCCTGAGGCAGTTTTTTGGCTCCCGGTATGTGGAATATGCACGACAAGTTCCTTCTGGACTTCCCTTCATAAAATGAGAAGCTGTGTAAGTATGGTTGAGGACTAGTCTTGTTTCTTTTTGAGTTTCCCTGCAGCTTTTCTAAAGCTAGCAGATAAAAATTTCTAGGGATGTGAAAATCAGTTTATTACTCTGCACTATGATTGCAGATTGACTTCGTACCAAATGGCAAAACGTCTATTGCTGCATCAACTTGTTTGCTGACTGGCTGTCCAATGTAACGTAGGAAACACATTTAACGCACCCGACCAATTGATCCATGCAGTAAATTTTGGCATCCGTAACCGGCAAAATGATGGTAGGAAGTTGTGGAAAATCAGTTTCTTGCTTTTGGATCCTTGGTCTTAGAAAGGAGCTGCCAGGTCTGACAGTAGCTGAAGATGCTTGATTAGTTAACGGTTCTGCCCCAAACAACGTGACAGGCTTTTCGTCCAGCTCAGCAGCAGTCATTTTTGTTTTTGTTTAAATTGAGTTACTAAATTTAGTTATCTGAAATTCTGTATGTGCCTGCCGTGGGGTTGTTAGAACTTCCAGTAGTTGCTGCCAGTATTGAGAGAGATTTCATAATCGTTTGGTTCTCTCTATGTGATTTGAAGACTACTTGTATTCAATTCTATTCAAGGAAAAAAGACTTGTATTCGATGTCCATATTTAGAGGTAATAAAAATTAAAAAGGGTTTCTCAAGATGCATTCATGTGCATGTTGACCACGACTTTGAAACTATTGCAGTCATGATCTGGTTACCTTCCTACGTGTGTATTGGTGACCTGAGCTTATTGAAGACCGGTGCCCGGCAATGGAGAGCTATGTCAACCCTTGCTTCATCTACTGCAGCCATTGCTTCATCTACTGCAGCCAAGAGAAGATATTGGTGGCTTTTAAGAACAAAGAAAAGATGCCCTTATTTGTGCCGTAACCGAGAACACTTTGTATGGTTTTCTGTGAATCTTTAGGGCTTGCTTGTCTTCAGCTGATAGAGAAGTTATTATAATCATCAAACCAATCAGCTGCTTAGTGTTGGCTTAATGAGTCCTCGTTCATTAAATTACGGCCTTAAACGAGAAAAAGAAATAGGATTTGTGCAGGGTAATCAATTCCCGTTCGCTAGATCATGTTCCTATCATTCAGGGACTGGATAATACAGTGTTTAGGCATAACGGGCACGCATAGGTACTTCTGTGCGGGTGCCGAACGCACGGCTACTCAATCCGCGGTATCCGCATAGAAATCTTTCCATCCGCGCGTCCGGGTTTAGCTGCTAAGCGAACGTGGCACTCTCCGAGGAGTGGGGAGAGCATAGCAGCGGATCAGAGAAGAGAACGAATCCCATCCACAGACCACCCACACTCCGGAAATAATCCTTCTTATAACTCTCCTCTCTCTCTCCCTCCCTCCTCACCACTTTCTTCTCTAACCAGCGTCCTGCTCTCATATTAATGGATTATAGACCATCAGAGTGCGGGAATAAATAGGAGGGAGGAGGAAAAGAAGAGAAAAATAGATAGATGGGATTCTTGTCGTCAGCCCATCTGCAGGGACTGAGCTCCTCAGCAACAATCAACCCATTCTCTCCTCCACCTCAACGTATCTCTAGTTCCCACTTGACCTTCCCCAAGGTACTCTCCTCCCTGGCTTCATATTATTCCAATAAATACATAAATAGATACTCGTCTCTTTTCGGCCGTCTGATAGAGAAAAGTAGTGTTAAACAACCCAATCATCCTGCTAATCATCATCCATTCCTGTTTCGGATGAACTTAGAAACAGAGCAGAGGCCAAACCGACCTCAGGCGTTCTTTCCAATTCGCTCGGCATCGTGGGAGAAGAAGAAGAAGAGGGGCAGGTAATCAATTGTTAGGTTTATTCTGACAATGATAGTTGGTTGTTTGATGTAATGGATATCGATGGTTGGAATAGGATCGAGCTCGGCGGTGTGTGTCCTGCCATTGACTGAAGAGAATGTTGAGATTGTTCTGGATGAGGTGAGGCCGAGCTTGATGGCGGATGGAGGAAATGTGGCCCTCCACGAGATTGATGGCCTCGTCGTGGTGTTGAAGCTGCAAGGGGCGTGCGGGTCGTGCCCGAGCTCGATGATGACTTTGAAGACGGGCATCGAGACGCGCCTCATGGACAAGATCCCAGAAATTCTGGCAGTCGAGCAAATCCTTGATACCGAGACCGGTCTCGATCTCAACGAGGAGAACGTAGAAAAGGTTAGCAATAGCCGTAACTTGATACCTTTTTTTTTTTCCCTCTCTTTCGATACTGCATTTAAACTTCTCTTTTGATGAAACTAGCGCATTTCAAACCAAGAATACAGATTACTAGTTTTTTTTTAATGATTGCTTATTGTTTGATTTTATTCACCAGTTGAGTGAGTATGAACAGCAGTAGGAAATCGGTTAAACAAGTCATTAAGGCCCGTACAATCTTTTCACCAGCTTAAATGCTAAAATGTTTGAACAAACATAGGTTTTGGCCATTGACTTACGACTGTTTCGACGTAAGACATGCTTATGCATAAGTAATCTCGCGCACAATTGGGAAGCTGGGAAGAAGCAAACAGGAAGCTCAAATAATTTAGGGTTGTGGAAATCCATATCATCCCAATTTCCACGGTCTCAAGATCTTAAGGATACTTGAAATCGCATTTTACCTGCAGATACTATCCTGAAAAACTAAGCACTGGGTAATTTTTGAAGATAAATTTGTTGTCACCCGCAAGCCATGCTTGCCATTAGTGATGTGCTATCTCGGGACATTCTAAAACTACATGAATGTCAATCTGTTAATTCAGCTAGTTGTGAACACTTTGTGTAACTAGTGTCTAGTGTTAAAGTAGCGAGTCGCATATGTTCTTTTCTAGCTTAGTACTAGATATATCATTCGTCATCTGAAGAGCTCGACCTCTCCATGTCCTTTGTTCTTTCTAACATCTAATGCAACGGTTTAACATTTTTCTAATGCTTCGCACTCACAATTTCACCTCAATGGATGATGCATCATACATCATGTGAAGAAAGAAATTAGGATAGATCCCTTCTAAGAACCATGTACAGCAAATTTTTATGTTCTGCAGACTGAGAAAGTCATCTCTTCTTGTCACAAACCGACTTTGGCCTAATGTAACTATTAGGGATAAAACCCGCTCCTACCGAAGTCCAGTCCATTATTGTTGGGGATAAACTCCGCTCCTGCCGAAGTCCAGTCCGATGCTCAACCTAATGCAACCGGTAGTCACGGAAGAGTTTCAGCGGTCGAGTCTTAGCCGAACTCCTTCAGTCGGCCGAACTTCTCAGCAGCCGAGCTCCAGTCGAACTTCTTAGCAGCCGAACTTCAGTCGGACTCGCATGAGAGCCGAACTTCATTCGTACTCCTTCAATCGAACTCCCATGAGAGCCGAACTTCCTCCGCACTCCTCCAGGCGGACGTCCATGAGAGCCGAACTCCTTTCGCGCTACTTCAGTTGAATGTCTACAGAAGTCGAACTTTTGCTGAACTTCTCCTTCGACCGAACTCCTTTCGGATCGCTCCTACAGACGGACTCCTCTAGGAGCCGAACTCCTTTCGGATCGCTCCTGCAGACGGACTCCTTCAGGGGTCGAACTCCTTTTGGACATCCCCTTCAGCCGAACTCCTTCCGAATGATTCCCTCCAGACGTATCCTCCTTAGGAGTCCGAGCTCTCCTAAAATAGATATACGCCGAGGTTCTTCACCTACGACTATTGAACCTCGGTGGTATGGCCGCCACTATCAGTCTGGCGGCACCTTTCCTTCCGTAACAAGCCTCATGCGGCCCATGACCGGACGACATGGCCACCACTACTGGCGGCACCACTCTCTCCGTAATCAGTCCCATGCGGTCCATGGCCGAACGACATGGCTGCCACAACCAGCCTGGCGACACCATTCTCTCCGTACCGAATTTCATGCGACCTAGAGCGGCCCGCTACCAGACGGTATGGTCGTCACTATCATTCAAGCTCCGTTTATAAAAAGAACCCTCCAGATATGTTTCCTGGAAGCTCTGCTCTCCCCTCTAAAGCTCAAAGCTCACTTCTCATTCCTGAGCACTCCATTTGTGTTGGCCAAAAGAGCTGATTTGATCGTCGGAGGGTCCTGTCGGAGCCGCCGCCACCACCGACTCTGGATGGAATTTTGTTTTGCAGATCACCGACGGCGACCTCATCCTCCTCCACTCTAGCTCAATTCGGCGTCAATCAGATTCTGCATCAACAGAATTGGCACTAGAGGAAGGGCCCTCTGTTCTTGAGGTTCCCTTGTTCTTAAAGGAGTGCTCAACGACGATCTCTCTCCCTCTCCAGAGATCTCTCTTCTTCCTCTCTAGAGTTCTTTTCTGAGAGAAAATACCTCCCAAGAGAGCTTCGACCCGACGATCGACGGCCTCCATGGTCCAATCCCATCCAGATCCATCTACTCCCACTTCAGCTCCAGCAACTCAGGTTCCACCTATATCCGCGATAGATGCGGAGCAGTTCAACTTGCTTGTCCAGCAGGTTCATAGCCTCACAGAGGCCATGTAGCAGCCCCCGACGGTGACTCCACCGAAAAACCCGCCATCAGGATGTCGAAAATCGATCCTAAGAAAAAGTACTCGAGCTAGCATACCCGTCGCCCTTGGAAAGGAGAAACAGAGAGTAGAGAATCCATTTTTGGATCATGGTTCTCCTTTGGAGGAGACCTTCCCCATTTGTAGCTGGAAGTCCCCTAAGATCTGCAACCAGGACGACGCCCTCGATCACAGACTACGGAAGATGGACTGATGGATTGAGGAGCTCGGCCACGTCGTCCCAACTCATCTTGACGACGTCCGTACCGATCTTTCTTTCTTCCTTCGAATTATGCAAGAGCCCATCCCACCGAACTTCGAGCTCCCTCAATTTGAAAGCTACAACGAAACTTCTAATCCAGTTGATCATCTAGAGGCCTTTCGGACCATGATGCTACTCCATGGTACACCAGACGTCATATTGTGTCGAGCCTTTTCGTCTATCTTAAAGGGAGCAGCGAGAAACTGGTATTCGGCGTTGAAGCCAAGTACGATCTTCTCTTTTGACCAGATGAACCATCAGTTCGTGGCTCACTTCATCAGCAGCCGACGTCCGTGCAGAGGTTTGAATTTCCTGATGAATGTCAAGCAGAAGTAGGAAAAATCCATTCGGGCTTATGTCACCCAGTTTAATGCTGCGGCATTGGAGGTTCGGGACCTGGATCAATCTGTTGCGATAGCCGCACTTAAGGGTGGCCTTCAGAAGAATGACTTACTGTTCTCTCTGGAGAAGAAGTATCCCAGGAACTTCGCCGATCTGTTGGCTCGGGCCGAGGGATATGCCCGTGCGGAAGAAGCCTTCAAGTTGAAGGACGAAGAAGCCTTAGGAGAGCGGCGAACGGACAAGTATAATAGATCCATCGCCGATGGAGGGCCGAGTGAAGTTCGACCGCGCTCACGAACTCTCCCCAAATGCAAGTGAGCTCGAACTTCTCGAGCTCACCATCAAGAAAGCCCCGACAGAAGGATGCGAAGAAGTCCTCCTCCTGGAAGGTTCCACAACTACGCCCTCCTCAATGCTTCTAAGGCTCAAGTTCTGACGAAAATTAAGAGTCAGCTACCAAGATCAGAAGAATTACGATCTCCTCCAAACAAGCACGATTGAAGCAAGTACCGCCTCTATTATCACGACCACGGCCACAATACTAAAGAATGCGTTCAGCTTTAAGACGAAATCGAGGAGCTCATCAGGAGAGGCCAGCTGGGTCAGTTCCTCAGACGGCAGTCTGAAGCAGAAGAAGATCGATCGAGGGCGCTGCCATAGCCAGAACTACCAAAGACGGAGGAACAATAAAAAGATCGATCGCCTCCTATATCATCGACGCCACATCCGGGAGGAGCTTGGTACTTCGACGATCCGTCATCTTCCAGCATCAAAGCCAAGAGAAGCTTGCTCCAAATTGAGAAGGCCAGCATAAAATAGAGGAGGTCGTCAGATCCTGGAGCTTATCGTCTGAAGGAATTCGGACGAACAACGCTCCCACGATCCTAAAACATAAAAAATCCGGGGATGCGCTGTCAGTAACTTTCTTTCAATAAAATTCTTTCATTTCAATAATATTGTTTCTTGGTGCAAAAACTACGTGATGACGGGGAAGAAGCAGTCAATAGTGGCCGTGTTAGGAACAGAAGGAGAACCTCGTCCTAACATGAGCAGGTCAAAGTCCTTCAACCTCAACTAGAGATAAGATCTCTTTCGAGTGACCGAGTCAACCTCGGCTAGAGATAAGATCTCTCCCGAATGATCGAGGCAACCTCGGCCAGAGATAAGATCTCTTCCGAGCGACCGAGCCAACCTCGGTCAGAGCCGAGCGGCCGTGCCAACCTCGATCAGAGATAAGATCTCTTCCGAGCGACCGTGCCAACCTCGGTCAGAGATAAGATCTCTTTCAAGCGATCGAGATAAGATCTCTCTCGAGCGACCGAGCCAATCTCGGCCAGAGATAAGATCTCTCTCGAGTGAGAGAGCCAACCTCGGCCAGAGATAAGATCTCTCCCGAGCGTCCGAGCCAACCTCGGCCATAGATAAGATCTCTTCCGAGCGACCGAGCCAACCTCAGCTAGAGATAAGATCTCTTTCGAGCGCCCAAGTCAACCTCGACCGCAGGAGATAAGATCTCCCTTGAGCGCCTATGTCAACCTCGGCTGTAGGAGACAAGATCTCCCCTGAGGAGTTCAATCCTTAACCTCGACTGCTGGAGATAATACCTTCCCCGAGGAGCTCAACCTCCGACCTTAACCGTAGGAGACAAGATCTCCTTCAACCTCGACTGAAGACGAGATCCCCCCGAGCCTCAACTTCAACTTCAACTTCGGCTAGAGATGAGATCTCCCTCGAGCTTCAACTTCAACTTCAACCTTGGCTGGAGATGAGATCTCCTCCGAGCTTCAACCTAAACTGGCATAGAGCTCAGAAGAGGACTTCGACAGTCGCCTTTTCTGCACTCCCTTCTTTCGAGTTTCGAACTCAGAAGTGGAGGGACTATTGTTGGGGATAAATTCCGCTCCTGCCGAAGTCCAGTCCACTATTGTTGGGGATAAATCTCGCTCATGCCGAAGTTCAGTCCAACGCTCAGCCTAATGCAATCGGTAGTCACGAAAGAGCTTCAGCGGTCGAGTCTTAGCCGAACTCCTTCAGTCGGCCGAACTTCTCAGCGGTCGAGCTCCAGTCGAACTCCTTAGCGGCCGAACTTCAGTCGGACTCCCACGAGAGCCGAACTCCCTCCACACTCCTCCAGCCGGATGCCCATGAGAGCTGAACTTCCTCCGCGCTCCTTCAGTTGGATGCCTACAGAAGTCGAACTTTTGCTGAACTTCTCCTTCGGCCGAACTCCTTCCAGATAGCTCCTGCAAACGGACTCCTCCAAGGGTCGAACTCCTTCCGGACATCCCCTTCGACCAAACTCCTTTCGGATGATGCCCTCCAGACGTATCCCCCTTAGGAGTCCGAGCTTCCCTAAAATAGATATATGCCGAGATTCTTCACCTATGGCTGTTGAACCTCGGTGGTATGGCCGCCACTACCAGTCTGGCGGTACCTTTTCCTCCGTAACAAGTCCTATGCAGCCCACGACCGGACGACATGGCCACCACTACTGGCGATACCATTTTCTCCGTAACCAGTCCCATGCGGCCCACGGTCAGACGACATAGCCGCCACTACCAGCCTGGCGATACCACTCTCTCCATACCAAATCCCATGCGACCTAGAGCAGCCCACTACCAGACGGTATGGTCGTCACCATCATTCAAGCTCCGTCTATAAAAGGACCCTCCAAATATGTTTTCTGAAAGCTCTGCTCACCCTTCTAAAGCTCAAAGCTCACTTTTCATTCCTGAGCACTTCATTTCTGTTGGCCAGAAAAGCTGACTTGATTATCAGAGGGTCTTGTTGGAGCCACCACCACCGACTCCGGACAGAACTTTGTTTTGCAGGTCACCGACGACGACCTCGTCCTCCTCCACTCCAGCTCGATCCAGTGTCAACTAGATTCTGCACCAATAGTAACCAAATTCAGCATGTCAGAATCAAGGCATCAAAAATAGGAACTTGAGGTAGAAATGATCCAATACTGTGAGGAAAGCCACATGGTTTCATCATGGAATATTGCTATGCAATGATGAAGGAAACTGAGAAAATTTCTGCAAGAAAGATCAAAAAGAAGATTTCAGTACATGACTGGATGCAATGACTAGATAATTTGTGAGAATAACTGATGTGGATAATATAACATGTACTCATAAATAGGAAATTCTTGGGTTGGGATTTGATGACCATGGAACCTATTGAAAAGTGATCAGATAAAACATGTTGATACAAGTAAAGTGGTGAATGGAAGTATTACGGACCTCCTATACAATTTGATTAAAAAAATACTGGCCTCCTATACAGGTTAATTAAGTTAAGCCCCGATGAGAATTATGTAGGGAACTTGGAGCTGGCCAAGTTGGGGTATAGGTTCATAAATGAACCTATTTCTCCAAATATTCAGTTATTAATATTCATACGCAATGACACAGACAGGAGATCATTAAACCAAAGAAATTGCATCAATATATACAATCAACTTAGCATCCCAAATCCGATTGATGGGGTTCTGTTTTATAAAATTACGTATCTAAACTAGTTGGTGAGATATTTGAGTAAGCACTGTTTTTGTTGGGACTGTTCGAAGTTAAATATGTCTATTCCTTTTGCAATTCTAGCTTTTGCGTGTGTATTTTCATGAGGAATTCATATGGAGTACATATAAGCCCACCTTTTGGAGAGAGAAGGGATTGGGTTGAGGGGTTGTGGGGGGTGGGATGGAGTTGTTCTGGAATTTTATGCTAACTGACTTGTAGAGGTGATAATATGGGTTTTGCTTATTACACCTTTTTGGCAGTTCAAAAAATAGTGAAGACCATTGCTACCGATACTGACCAAATAAGAAACAACTACTTCCGGTTTCAGAGGAAAATATGGAGACATGCCATACAAACTAAAGCAGCCAAAATTTGACATGATGGGAACCATGAAGAAAGGTGGCCATTATCTTCTTCCTTAAAGATAAATATCTAATTTAATGAAAAACCTTAAAAAAATAGAATTCAGCCCAAAAAGACCAAATGAGCTCCAAATCTGATTCTTACTTGTAGTATCTCCATGACTAAGCTGGATGTTTGAATTTTACTTAAAGGGACATTCACTGAAAGCTATTTGAAATTGCTTAGCAACCAATCATTCAGCTTGAAACACTTTCAGTTGCACTGCAGTCTGAAACAATCTAAACAGAACTGATGAAAGTAATACACATTGACATTAAATAAGATTAGCCCATTCCAACAACCATATCTTGGAAAATCTGTTCCACTCTATTTACTATAGCACATGAGTGCATTATAGACCTTGTAGCTAGCTTTAGAAGCCATTCCGACTCCTGCATGCAAAGCCATGGCCTCACTGAAACTATAACCCTCCACCTGATTTTACTTTGGAGCGGGACTTCTGAACGTCCTTGCATGCACAGGTTAATAGCAAAATAAAAAATCTAGAAAACACAAGCAAAACTATGGAGTTAAATTACCCATATCACAGAAAACCAACAGACTTTATATTTATGATTCCGCTTAATTTAACTATGTGGAGCATTAACCATCATTGCTATAAATATATGCTCTTTTGTTACAAAGGACTAGAAAGTTTGGTGGCTTCCATGATAACCATGCATTTTTCTCCATGAGTGATCTCATAATTCAGATTCTACACTTGTAATTTAGGTTGGAGTTCTCATACTTGCTGTAGGGACATATTGGAGACACTGGGGCAGTCCTTGGTCACCAGAAACTTTGATTTTTGAAGAACTACTTGTGAATAATTTATTAAAATAAAATAAATAAATAAATAAAAAGATTGACAGTCACAAGCTTCCTGTCTTGAATCTATAACTTTCATATGATTCTTATGTAACAAGTACATTTCATTGCTGCTTGGGAGTAGACTTGCGTGATTATGATTGACATGGAGCAGTTATGTTGGATGGTTGCACATATTTCATCTAATGGAACCTAGTTTCATCTTTAGGTTCTTGCGGAGATAAGACCCTATCTTTCGGGCACAGGAGGTGGTTTGCTGGACCTTGTTCAGATTGATGGCTATGCTGTGAAGGTTCGATTGAGCGGACCTGCTGCTGGTGTTATGACCGTCCGTGTAGCTCTGACGCAGAAGCTAAGAGAAAAAATTCCCTCCATCGCAGCTGTCCAGCTGACAGAGTAGTAATCTTAATTCTTAGTCCCAAATGTCCTCAAGCAATGTTAATATATTGTATAATCACAAAGCAATCAGTCGTTCAGTCATCGCAGAGGGTCCAAGTGTTATCATTTGATTGAATAACATTCAGTAACTGGGATCATTCACAGTTTTACACCACACGAGATCATCTAACTTCGTTACATTCAGGTCTACATGGATGAGATCTTTTAGGGGATTATGGGTGTCTCATGTGCGTGCTCATCAACAAAATTCCCATAATTCAATCATCCAGCAAAAGGAACATTTGCAGATGTTTTAGTCCCGGTCATTTCAGAATAACAGCATCACTCATTCACCTAAGAATCATGCTTCAGGTCTTATCATTATTTCATCAATTCGTGATCAAGAATTTGGATTGACACTCTGTTCGCCATGGTTATAACTTATCACATCCAGCTCTACAATGTATTGAAGATTCTTTGCTACAACATTTCTTCTTCTTGTGCTACCTGGAGAAGAAGTTTAGAATTTGAATCATCTAACATGAGGAAGGTGCAAAAGCTTGCAGTCCCTTCATCATGTGGCCAAGCTCCTCCACCTTCTCCATCGCCTGGCCTCGCATCAGAAACCCCTCCAACACCCGAAAAGCTCTCTCCGATGGCACCGACGCCCTGTCCACCATCTGCCTAAAACACTGGTAAGCCTCCTCCACCCTCCCTCTGCAGCACAAACCAGTCACCAACAAATCCAATGCATGCCGGTGAGGGCAACATCCCTTGTCTACCATATAATTCCACAACTCCAACCCCAAGTCGGCCCTCCCATTCTCGCAGAACACCTTCATCAGCAGCATCACTGTCCTCGTCCTCGGTACAAAATCCCTATCCACCATCCTCCTATAGAGCTTCCAAAATCCATCCAACTCCTCGAATCTCTTGAACCCACAGAACAGAGTGTAGTAACTCACGTCGTCCAGCCCGATCCCCTTCGCCTCCATCTCATCCAAAAGCTCCATTGCACTCTTCAAATTCCTGACCCTCGTGTAGGAACCAAGTAAAGCGTTGTAAGATCCTCTATCCGGACTCAGTCCTCTCTCACCCATTTCGTCGAACAGCCGGCGGGCACGCAAAGGGTTCCTCACAATGCCGGCCCCATGGATCAAAGTGGTCATGGTTTGGACGGTCAGCGTGCAATTCTTCTTCGTCATTTCTTCCAGAAGCTCCAAAGCATCGAAAAATCGCCCCTTTTTGCAGTAGGCGTCGATTCGGATGCAGTAGGTGACGGCGTCGGGCTCGAACCCCCGGGCCAGCATGTCGTGGTAGAAGAGGTCGAGCGCCACGAGGTGGCTGGACTCCTTGAAGCCGAGGAGGAGGGTGTTAAGGGTGCGGGCGTTGGGAGGGAAGCGGTGGTGGAGCTGGCGGAAGACGGCGCGGGCCTCGGCAACGCGGCCCTGGGCGCAGAAGGCCCGAAGGAGGGCGTTGAACTCGTCGACACCGAAGGCGAGGCCGGCGATGGCCCAGGTGCGCTCGGCGCGGTCGAAGGCGTCGAGGGCCTCGGGGAAAGGGCGGAACTTGGCGAGGCGGGAGAGGAGGACGGCGAGGGCTTGGGGAGAGGATGGAGGGGTGTAGCGCGACCTCTTCGAGAAGGTTGAAGGAAGAGTCAAAGCGGGCGCGGAGAGGTGGTGGAGAGTCGTGGAAAAGGCGGGGGGAAGGGTGGATGGTGGTGGTGATGGAGGGAGAAGCGGAAGAGTCGAGGGCCTTGGCGGCAAGGCTTGGCCGGCGAAGAGGCGGCGGAGGAGGGGGTCGAGAAGGAGGGAGGAGGGGAAATGGCGGAGGAGGAAGGGACGAAGGGGGAAGGGGTGGTCGTTGATGAGCCTCGCGAGGCGGTCGACAGCGGCGGCCGAAGGCGGTTGGGGGAGTGAGGTGGTGGTGGTCGTGGTGTGAGCCGCGGTATTCTCGGAGAGTTTCATCGGAGGCTTGCGAATTTGTGCGGGAGGGGATGGACGGTTACGCGAGTTCTTTTTTTTTTCCATGGGAAGGGATGGTCAAATCAAGGCTCATCCACGAAACTGACCCTAATCAAACTCCATGGCATTGAAGTGATATGAGGTCATTACTGATCTTTTTAATCTATCGGTATACGAATTTAAATTATGGGCCGTTCTCTTATGAATAAATATTATAAAAAAATTATTTTATTTTTTATTAATTAATTTTTTTATATTTTTATATTTTTTTAAAATAAAAAAAATTATTTTTTCATGAATAATTTTTACATGGAGAAAAATTTTATCTACCTAGAAAATGGCTAAATCATTTTTCATGACTCAGTAAAGTAGATATTTATTTTTATATCTAAAATATTCCATCCTTATTTTCAATATTTTCATCATTTAATGCTCAATAACTTAATCATCTATTTTTTGGAAATCTAAAAAGCATAAGAGATATTATAAAAAATATGAATAAATTTTAACAACTTATTTAGAAAAGTAGTAATGTAAAAGAACATGGATAACAGATTTCAGAGCAACTTACCCATATATAAAAAAAATATAGATAAATTATTTTTCTATCTAAATATTATCTAAAAAATATTTATCTTAAAAAATATAGTTTCTCAGGTAAATATTTTATTCGCAAAAGAACAGACTAAAGGTTTCTTATTTGGAGTGAAAAGTACCAAACAAGGAATGGGTGATGCTAGTTGGTTTTGGTTCAAATCCAATGCCTTCTCTAATCTTTGATCCTTAATTTTTTTTCTTTTGATAGGATGAAACGCTCATACATGTCTAGCATGAATATATCCAAAAAGATTAAAATGAAGAATATCATGGAATACTATATATAGATCCATCATCTCAGTCCAAGCAATTCCTTCGATATGCTCCATTGCAAATAAAACCATCCAATCAACAATATTATTGGTCTCATGACACATGTGTCTGATGTCAATCAAGGATCAATCCTATATTAATTGCTAGATATTATAAAGAAGTGGGTGCACCACTGCATCTCTTGGTTGCTTCTATAGCGAGTTGATCATAGTGGCCAAGCCTCCCTCAATCGCAAGCCTCTCTTCTCCCACCCTCGATCTCATGAAGAAGATACTTGCTCAGCCATTGTAGCTATGCTATTGAAATAGTGCTATCTAAAAGGTGGTCCTGTCAGCCGCCACAAATCTGGAATTGGTACCATGAATCATAAATTCCACTTTGCCCTTTGGTGCCTCTGATGCTACTATCAAAGTTAATCTTAAAATAAGATGTGATCTCCTACATGATAAACACCATGTGGATCACTATACAAGCAGCTGGATCCTTAGACCTTCATTTCCATGGAGACTAAGCAGCAGTATCAATTCAAAGCAAAATAGAGTCAACTCCAATTATAAAGTATAAAAGAGAAAAACCAGTGCCACCACTAAAGACCTAAGAGTAATACTTTATGCACCACGTGCGATGTAGCAAAATTGACATGGAGCGCACTGTTTAATTATCTTGGATCATGTAGTGAAAGTAATAATGCAAGAATATTTAATATTAGTCAACTTTTTCTCAGATTTTTGGTAACAAAAATATATTTTTTCTTCGTAGAATAACGAAAGAACAGCATTATGACTTTCTGATGCCATATAGTACAACAAGAAGTCATAATAAATAACAGAAAGTTATATATATTGTTTATTGTTGGGGATAAATCCCGCTCCTGCCGAAGCCCGGCCCGACGCTCAGCCCAATGTAACCAGTAGCCGCTGAGGAGCTTTAGCGCCAGGCGCCAGACCGAGCCCCTACCACGGTCGAACTGCCTAGAGGCCGAACTCCTTCGGACCGACTCCAAGCGGCCGAACTCCTTCGGATCGACTCCAAGCGGCCGAACTCCAATGAAGTCCTCTCAGGGCCGAACTCCTTCGGACCGACTCCAAGCGGCCGAGCTTCAATGAAGTCCTCTCAGCGGCCGAACTCCTCAGCGGACGAACTTTCAGCTTCCGAAGCTTCGTCACTCCAGCGTCGAGCCCGAACTCCTCAGCACCGAACTCTTTACTCAGCCGAACTCCGCAGCGGTCGCCCTCATCGAACTTCGGCCGATCCGAGCTCCTACCGAATTCTCAAGTGTCCAAGCCTCAGCCGAAGTCCAACAGCCGGCCGAACCTCCAAACGGCCGAGCTTCGGATTCTCAGCAGCCGAACTCTTCAGCGGACGAGCCTTAGCTGCATACCTCCAGCCAGACGTCCTATGGGAGCCGAACTCCCTCCTATCTTCCTCTTCAGGAGCCCGAACTCCTCCGAAATGGGCACACGACGAAGGCCTTCAACCCTTCATTCGGCAAGCTCTGCAACCATCACCATCAGTCAGTCCGCGATAGCGACCCACTGTCAGGCGGCGATGGCTGTCACCCTCAATCCGCCGACTCAGG
Source organism: Cocos nucifera (assembly GCA_006176705.1). Taxonomy (NCBI): domain Eukaryota; kingdom Viridiplantae; phylum Streptophyta; class Magnoliopsida; order Arecales; family Arecaceae; genus Cocos; species Cocos nucifera. Next base: position 2,512,579 of record QRFJ01000011.1, read on the forward strand.
CGGCGATGGCTGTCACCCTCAATCCGCCGCACACGGCACCAGTGAGACTGACTCCGCCGAACCTCGAGCGGCCCGCCAGCACGCGGCTGCAGTTGTCACCATCAAGCTCCACTATATAAAGGACCCTCCCGACACGCTAAGGCTAAGCTCTCCAAACTCTCGACTCTCTAAGCTCTCCTCCACATCTCTAAGCTCCGGAACTCATTCCGAGCACTCCATTACTGTTGGCCGGAAACTAACTTGACCGTCGGAGGGTCCTGCCGGAGCCACCACCCCACCGATTCCGGACGGGACTTCGTTTTGCAGGTCCCCGGCGGCGCTCAGCGGCCTCGATTTCGGCGACCTCCGGCGGCGACGGATTTCTGCACCAACATTTATAATATCATATATGTTTACAGAAAATCATATAAGACTTAAGAAAGTCATAAATAATATTTACGATGTTATATATATTCACAGAAATATAAATATTCTTTAGGATGTCATATATATTTACAGAAAGTCATATAAGGCATCAAGAAACTATATATAATGTTTAGGATATCATATATATATATAATATTTAGGATGTCATATATATTCATAGAAAATCGTATATATTATTCAGGATGTTATATATATTTATAGAAAGTCATATAAGGCATCAAGAAGATATATATAATAATCAGGATGTCATATACATTCACGAAAAGTCATATATAATGTTCAGAATGTCATATATATTCATAAAAAATTATATATATTATTTATGATATTATATATATTTATAGAAAGTCATATAAGACATTAAGAAGCCATATATATCATTCAGGATATCATATATATGTTGTTTAAGATGTCATATATATATATATATATATATATATTCACAGAAAATTATATATATTGTTCAAGATGTCATATATATTCATAGAAAAGCATCTCCGAGAAGTCATATATATTATTCAAGAAGTCATAATATATTCACAAAAAGTCATAATAACTATAGGATATCATATAAAAAAATATATAAAATCATAAATATTATTCAAGATGTTATAGAAAGTCATAATTAAAGTTCAGAATATCATATATATATATATATATATATACTCACAAGAAGGCATAGAGGAAAAAAAGCATTTTCGTAAAATTTGATGGAAAAGAAAAGCTAAGCTGCATTCCATTATTACTTCTGCTATATAATCTAAGATGATTGGATGGTGCGCTCTACGTTGATTTTGCTACACCACATGCGAGACAAGGGAGGAACAAGAAGGCCAATGGGTGATGATGAACCAAATTAACTCCTTTCACTCCTAAGGGCTAAGGATTTTGCCCGAACTCACGCATGACAACTACCATTGATGGAACTGCTTAATAAGAAATGAAACAGCTTCGTTGACGCAATCCTGTATACTCCCCACTGAGCTCCTGACGCTTGATGGATCGGTGAATAAATCTGTCCGCCTTTCTATCCAACCAATCATTCTGCACCACACACTGTGAGAATTACATCTGTTGATGAGTGCAAAATCTCTCTAGCAATGAAAATAACACAACCATATGTTTATCAGGAACAAGTACCAATTCTGGTAGTCATGTTCAGAGTTGTCATGCAGCAAAAATTAGTAGTTTTATAGTAACCTCTGAAATGAGATAGATACATGTTTTAATTGCAACGAGATCAAATTATATTGTACCGTTTCTCTATCTTAGAATACATTATTTAGGAATAAAGATGGTAGTCATAGCATCAGTAATCATCCTCATCGTCTTCTCCACGCCTGGTAAATCTTCTGATAACGGCTGCAATCGCTCCAAGAACTAAGAATGCAGCAAATACTTCAAACCCTCCTCCAATACCTACTGCAACGCTGGGGCCTGGTGCAAAGAATGTGAAAGGAGACCAGCCCCATCCACCGTAGAATGGTACCCCGTAGCCGTACCCACCAACAAGAGGCGGTGCCATTGGTGGGTTGATGAATACATTAGTCCTGTCCAAAATGGAATGATAAGCGATCAATTGGAAAGCCTTAATAATGTGTTTGATAGTAGAAGCTATGATAGTTTCCATGGTGGAAAAAGAAGTGTGAATTATATGACAAAAGAGCCACATGGATGGCGTGACTCTTTTTTTTTTTTTTTTGTCATTTCAATAGACTTTCCAAAGTAAATACCAAACAAGAGTAAAGGTCTCCTGAAGTGAATCAAGTGAGAATGGAATAGGTAAATCTTGCGATTAGGGTTAATATCGGAGGACTTGAATCACGGAAACATCTGATCAAGGAAACTCTCTTGTGCTTAAGGACTCATGACTACATCCTCACCTTCCTCCTGAGTTCTTCCACCCCATCTTGCCAATACTTTCAGTGCTTCTACTTCCAAATATCCAAACCAATTATTGCTTTCTGACCATTCTAAGTGGCAAAGATGTAATACTTGTCTTATCAAGTAAGAGCCTAGTAGATTTATTTGGTGGCTGCCCGTATGATAAATGGCTAAGGATTCTCATAAAACTGTGACATAAAGAGAGAACATTTAAATTTATGACTAATAAATATGGAATTCTTCGGTGAAAAATCTTCTACTTGGATATTCCTAGAAGTTCGGGTTCTTATTTAAACTAGTCCTTCCCTTACCTCGAATTGTTAATTCGCGGTCCTGATGACCTTGGTGCTGCTGACCGGAAGGCCTGACCTCCAACTCTGCCACCGGACTTGGCGGCCATGGCATCATGGATGGACCCAAGGGTGAGAACACCAGCCGCCAAGGTGAGAATAGCCAGTTTAGCCAACTTCGTCTCACTTCTGCTGCTCAATCCATGATACCAATATCATATATATATATATATATATATATATATATATCATCACACACCAATCGAACTGGCAATGAAAAATTAAGTATTGGGATGGAGTATGTGAAGGGAGCTTTTCATGGTAATACCCAGATGAGCCTGATTCTTTTTCCATGGAAGACCGGAATTTGAGCAGTGGGGGTGAAAGTGACCTCCTTGTGGGCTTGGGAATTGAAAAGAGGGGGTTGCCTGTGAGGAAGGCATGTGGAGGGGAGGCTAAAGCCATGCTTTTCTTGCTTGGTGAGGAGAAAGCTTCTTCTTTCCTCGCTCAGTGTCTTGGTATCAGTTTTTTTTTTTTTTTTTCTTTTTTTTAACTGTGGCATTTTTTAGGAAGAGGTGGGAGAAGTAGGCTGAGGCTCCAGCGATTGGAAGCTTACCACGTGGGTGGAGGACGATGGTCTGGTGGAAGTTTGAAGAGCAGGAGATCTTTTTTCCCTTCTGCTAGCTTGATAAACCTTGGGGAACTATTCTCTGCTGGCGTTTGTCTCGATTAGAATAGCATGACAATGGTTATGGTTTTATTGCGTACGATGCTACTAACTATAAAAATATCTTAGATATCAGGTCACATTTGAGTCCAATTTATTTTACATCAGTTGGCTACAAGTTAAATTAATTTGTGGAACTTGTCTTTGAATTAAGAGATTGTGCAGAAGTGGTGCAGATTTAAATCTGCTTAGCTAGTTTTATTCATGCGTAGTTATCATTTTCTAAGTTCTTAGCAAGTTCACTATTGCACTGAAAGAGGCCGGCATCGTATGCAAGTGTAGGTTGAAATTGCCGGCATGCATTTTATTGTAGCTAGGCCAAAACCGAAACACAAATGGGTCGCTTAGCATAGGAGTACATTATGCAATTTACAGCGCACGTAGGATACTTTTGCCTTGAGGGTGAGCCAGGACATGATGGCAAGGTTGCTCCTGTTACATGGGACTCAGTTCCAAATATGGAAATAACCTCTTCATATGTAGCATAAGGTTGTATGCATTTAATCCTTCTCAAATCCCAGAAGCCTCATTCATTAGACTGTCCTTTTGTAGGATACTTTTCCCTGGTTATCCCTGAAGATGTTTCGTTAATGAACCAACCATTGGAAATTGTCTGGTATTGGAAGAGATTCTAATTATTTCGCAATTTTTTTTTAGCTGCGTGTTCGAGGAGAATATTCTGACAATTAAGTCCTATGAGTGGCTGCAAATTTTGATGCTTTCCCAGCTCTGGCGCCATTTTCATGCTTTCTTTGATCGCTAGCTATGAGCACAACCAGTGCCCTCTCATCCAATCCTAATTAACCACCGAGCAACCCTCCCAAGCTTGGTGATGACAACCACGAATACCTCCTCGAATGCAGCCTAGTTGGGAAGCAGAGTACTTCAAAAGAACAGACGGCTAGCAAACGTAGCTAGTCCTAGGTTTCTAGGGACAAGACAAATCACCTCACAGTTGGATTTACTTATCCCTTATAACTTGAGACTGGGGAATCCTAAAGTCCCCTCGATCCTGCAAATCCTGTCCCTGTTTGCCGCTGCGCTGCAGACAGAGCATCCACAAGCTTGTAATTCCACAATCCAACAGGCACCAAACAGTTCTCCCGAACTAGTCTTGAACAAGGTTGCAGATCTGCCATCCTATAAGGTAAAGCTACAGTTTGAACATGTAAACAGTGACAGTTTACACAAACCCGGTGAAATAACCGCAGTGAAAGGTCAAATCATACATTTTTCCCACTTCATTTCAAACCTTCCCGATAAGGAGTCTCCAAATACACAAACAGCTTCTCTGAATGCAGAGATAAGGCAGCCCTACCGCACTGAGCCACCAGTCATTATAGCTTCTACCCTCCAACCATTCACATGCCAGCTTCCAACTTACATGGATCACCAAGATAGAAGCATTAAAAGAACATTCAATACATGCATTTTGATGTTGGATGCACATTGATCAAGAACATATTTTGGTCAAGACTTCAACATGGTACCATGGTCAAAAATCAGCTCTCAAGGACCTATTTTCCTTCGAATAAAATGTCAGTGAAGACAAACATGCAAGAAATCAAGCAAATTCCATGAGTTAGTTTAGTTTGGATCATGTACAATCAAACATTCACCGCAGATGAAAACATGTAAGAAATTCTTCCATAATTGCTCAAACAAATTCAGTTAGTTAGGTTAAAAGATTACATATGATCAAACTTTCTAAAATCCTTCATGACATTAGGCACCTGAACTATGCGATGGAAGTACGTTCAAAACTAGATGGCAAAATTACTGCCATTCTCTATCACAACACAACAAAACAAGGAATTAGATTAGCAACCACATGCATATCCTTAGCGATAGCAACATATATCCCAAGGTGAAAATCATCCTCATGGAACCAACCAGGCTAAGTTATGGGGTCCCAAAATGTTCATTAAATTTGGATCCACAACGATTTTCACTAGAACTTTGAAGCATAATGCCATCCAACAATATCTTGATTTCTTGGCAAGTACATGTGTGAGTCGGTGACCAACAAATGAAGAGCGGGAAAAAAACAACTTTGTAGTCTCCATGTTACTGGACAATGTATGCCTCGAATTATATCAATGATATCGGCCATCAAGAATAAGAATCATATCTCAGAAAAGATTGGCAAGCTTGAAGCTCTATTTCAGTGGTCATTTTTGGAATGTGCTTGAATGACTCTATGCACCTCCCAGATGCGGGAACATTTGTTGCAGAACTCGAGGCAGGTTCAACACAATCTCAGCATATGCTACAACAGAGAAAGAAGAAAAGGAGAAGACTGGACAGAGGTTAGGAGTCCAAGAAAAATGTTTCATGCTTGTTTAAAAAAATAAAGAAATGAAATACAACAAACCTTCTGGCAGGCTCATAGTTCTTAATGCATCCTCTGCATATGAAAGACGAGATGGAATAGATTGAGCTAGTACACCTCCACTCCCTTTCCTATCTCCCACAAGAAATTTTTTTGAAGGATGGACAGGCCATGCCAGAACCCTTATTCGACTTGGCAATACTGAAACAAGATCTGCATATCTTAGACTGACAGTCACCTTGCTACATAAGATAAAATGGAGTGATATTAATGAGATGCCATTAGACAGCATATCATAAACTTCTTGTAAAAGAAAAAAAAGTAGCCTTGTAGCTGATAAGTTTCCATTTTATCAACAGAATCAAAACAAGCACCCTAAAGTCTAGAGGATGCATTACAAAACCCTGTTTAGCACCTGCCTTTCAATGGAGAGAACTCTATTTCGAATCCTGGCTTAAATTGTATTTTCTTAGAAAATACTTTTACATCCATACCAATACTAAGAAATAACCAGTATAATCTCTCTCTCTCTCTCTCACATCCGCGCGTATGCACCGTACATTGGGCTTGGACATTCCAGCACGTTTAACCAAATATTCAACATATGTACCAACACTAACAAACAACCAGCATAATTCTTCGTTTCTAACTAATTGTGCAGCAGAATAGAATGGTTCATTGTGAATACATGGTTGAAGAAAAATTGATTGTGTACCACCTCTAATCTGTTATAAAATTAACTAGAGATTTGGTCACATTATTTGCAAGCAAGATAATAAATCAGAATACTATGATTCTGATTTGTTGTCTGTATGGCCTGTTTTCCTTTGGTGGCAGACCACCACCTCTGATACAGGACTCTTTCTTTTTTGTATTGAACAATTTACATTTGTCAATTTAGCCATCATCCACCTAGCTATTCCTCATCAAAAATACATAAACAATGACAGAACCCATAGACCTTCCATGCCTAGACAAGGTGGCAGAAAAAGACTCCATAGATTCAATCGCTTTGGATTGATGACCGGACCATCTTTGACATGATTGGGGCTTGATGGAGGTGTCTTCCAATTGTATAAAGTAGCCATGTGGCAACATTTTAGCTTCTTTATGGAATAGTGGAATAACAATCAAGATTTAATCTCATCTAATGGCTCAGATCATTTTTTTGAAAGGTAAAAAAATGTGAATAAGTTAGTTGAGGAAGGGGGGAAATACTTTTTGGAATGTGATCAGCAATATTTTCCCAAAGCTCTAATCAAGATGCAAAAGAATCTTCAAGATCTTGGAATTTAGTAAGTACCTGGTGGACCTTTTTGGTAATCTCTTGAATCTCCTCAGGCAGTGACTTTTTCACTGTGTCACCAGAGCACTAACTCCCTCCCGACTCTCATTCAAATGATTTCTTGTTGAATATGTGAAGGGGTTTATTTGCCTCTATTTATGGCTTGAGCTCCAACTTTTCTTGGGCTTTCAATTGGTTTAGATGGGTTCAACACTATTTTCTTACGTCGTGTTTGAAAACTTGGGTGTTGGACCTCTCAGAATGGGTGGCATCCAAATTGTAAAGCCATGGTTGTCCTACAAGGATATGGTCAACTTCCACAGGAAGGACATCACACCAAACTCAATAAGTGGAAACTTAATGGATAACAAGCAACGTTGGCCCATGAGAATGATGGTCTTGTCCACCCAGGCCACCTTATAAGGTCAAGGATGTGATTCAGGTTCGAATTTCATCCATTCTAGCATACCTTTAGACACAAACATTCATACTTCTACCTCTGTTAATGATCAACTTACAGATCTTTTCTCTTACTTTGATGTAGGAGTGGAGAAAGTGTATCTCGAGCATCCTCTACCCTAGCTATGGCTAAAACGCATCTCATTACCGCAGCATGCTCACCATCATTTCAACCCCTAATTGATCCTCATCACTAGCAACTTCCACAGGAATGCATGCCAATTCTTCTTCAGGATTCCATCATCCTCTTAGCCACCAGCCTCAATGTGAAGTGCTTTTGACAGGAACTGACATGCATAATGTCCCATCTTATGGCAGCTGTAGCAATGTGGGGTGTTGCTGCCTTGTTTGGATGATTCTGCTAGCATGGACATTTTCTTAATGTCATAGAAGCACCAAAATGAAGGACTGCTGCCCCAAAAAGCAGTAGGTGCAGTGATCGTGGTCCTAGGAGGCTAATTATTATCTGTGGATCTACATGTTGTGAGCTCCTTTAGGTCAAATCGGCCATTGAAGCTTAGAGTTTCCTCCATAACCTTCCTCGTGTTGCCCTCATCTGGATCCATAGTCTTGTCTACCTCAGCCAGGGTGACCAAGGTATTTCCAAAATACACCCCAGTTACGCATAGGGTATTTGAGTCATGGATGTAAAAGCGTTGCTACTAGTTAGTGGATTGTTGCAGTCCAGGTGGGCTGTGTTCAATGTATCATGCAGGATGGTTCATAAGGGTAGGCATGTGACCCCTGGGATTGACATCCCTTTAACCATGTGTCATTCAATCTCTCAGTCAATCCCATACTAAAGAACCTTCAGTTCTCTCCTCTCCCTTGGAGGAACCTTCACGTTCCCTAGGGTGTCTAGTCGAGCATAATGTCTAGAATTTCATTTTCATAGGCATCCATCCTCTCGATGGTATTGAACAACAGTTCGTTTATTAGTCTATTGGTCATTTTGCCACTACAAGTCAGCATGGTGGGAGAACCAAAGCTCTGAATAGACAACCATATATTGAAGTAGGACAACCTAAAGGGAATGCAAGGCTTGGAACAAATAGACAAGATGTGGGCACTTAGGTTTAGAATATAGAAAGGATGACAAGTTTCAAATGGGGATTAAGGGATTAAAGGGCAAGGATAATCCATGAAAGCGTACTTTCATTCATAAAGAAAAACAATGAAAGAGAAGAAAAACTGAAGTTCAAAAAAAAATCACCATGAAACTAAAGAAAGATTGCTGATTTTTTTGCAGTCCACCATGCTCTTGAGGTTGAAGCAGAGCCACAATTGTCCTAGAGAATCAGCACAACGATCCTTCATGGACAGACATCAATCTTCGAAACAACGAACTACTCTAAAGGTTTTAGTTGCTGGGTTCGATGTGGTGGTATAGAAGTGTAATATAGGATAAAGGGAAAGAGGCTATGAGAGAGGATTGGTAAAGGTTTGCTAAAAGGTTATATGTTATGGTTAGTTTAGAGAACGTACCGGAATATAATTTGTGGATGGATTTTGGTTAAGGACAGGCAATGTTGTTAGAATGAGTTTGGGTTGAGGAAGATTCCGGCCCAAAATATTTTTGAAAAACCCAGGCCTGAGCCCGGCCCAAATCCAGGCCTGGTTCCTATTCCTTGCCTTTTCCTATCAAAGATCTCTATGGTCATAACACAAGTAACATATACAGGAGAAGTGAGTGCCCCGGGCTTGGCCACTTGGGACATGCATCTGATTCGCAACAAACGCAAATATGGTCTTAAATGCAACATTAGCTGTAGGATCCGAACAAAAGACTGCAATACAAAATAATAAAATTGTTTTTCCACAAAATGACTCAGAATAAGAATTATAGTGGTGATGACCATTAAATTATGATTGATGAGGCTCTAACATGAAATCAATTAAATTTATATTTAAAAAAACCTAAATTTATAAAACTAATCGTACACGTGGATCATAAAAGTAACCATGCATTCAAATTACACCCAACAAAAAGGCACTTACCAATCAAAGTCTTCCAACACAAATTCAATCAAATTGTAAGCAAGACTATGGAATAGCTCCCCAATTTGGTTTCCATACAGTTCCTTGATAAGGCGAACCTAAATGAACCCAAAAAAAAAAAAACAAGTAAAAATTGTGCAAGAGCATTTCTTGAATGATAGGAGGTTCGCAGCATATTCGCATGAAAAGAAAAAAATCATGCAAACTAAATTGGAAGACAAGTTTGGCAAGCAAAAAATAATAAAAACAAGAGAAGAAGTACCATGAGCAGAATAAAAAGGTGCATGTGCATCGCTAAAAAAAAAAAAAAAAAAAAAAGTACAAGAGCATTTCTTGAAAGACAGGAAGTTTGCAACATATATGCAGGAAAAGAAAAAAATCATGCAAGCTAAATTTGAAGACAAGTTGGGCAGGAAAACTCCCTCCTTCCAGATTCACTCTACCTAAATGTCTATATTTTTGTATTTTTTAACATGAACCTAAAGATTAATGTTAGATTCTTTGCCGACACAAGTCAGACAAGACCAACAACTATGTCGTGTAAAACCTTCTACATCCAAAAATTTGCAAAACAATGCCTAACTGTGAACTATATGAATAAACTTACAGGTGCAGTGGCCAGTTCATATTCATATTAAACATGATAACATCATATTTTCTCTGTCATACTTCAAGGCAAGGATTTAAATGTCAGATGCATAAGGCATGCATCCAACAGCTGGGACTGCAGGTATCGTGCCTCCCTATGCTGAAAAGAAAAGATAAATAGAAAAAACAAAGAAAATGTTTTACAAATTTTAAAAGATTTAAAAGAAGATGCAATAGGTGTCATGTTTACGTGAGCCAGGTGGGAGCAGTACTAGCCTGGCATTCTCTGTCCTAGTGAGCAACAACTAGCAAGGCACCGCATTTCAAATCATGCTTTATGGCTAATTTCTTTCCTGCAAGCTCATGGGTTAGTAAACAAATTATTACTCTATCACAGCAGCTTCCAGGTCTTGATTTGGATTATTCTATTGGACCACATTTAAAGCTAGAACGAATAAAGACAACAAATACAGGTTTTTGGAAGCAACAGTAAATAAAATTTATAAACTTGAAGTTAAGCAATATGTAGCCTCACTAAATGACCTCTTCACCGATATCTAATGCAGATAAACAACCTAAGCAAAATAGTGCCATCCTTGTAAAGCATCAATATAGACATAAGAAGAATACATAAAGATATAAGACATAAGCATCACATTGTTCAAGCCAGAGTGGAGGATGACAGTTACAAGCATGATACCTGCTCTCTCCTGTCCACATAAGATTGCAGAAGTTCTCCAACATGGTCGATAAATTTCTGAAGGCACAGAATCAACGTCAGTAGATAGGATTAAAATAAAAAAATTAATTAAAAAAAAGATACTGTAAATGCTTAGAAAACCCACAATTGCACTAGAAGACAGAAGGTCATTTTCTGCTTCACGTATTGGAAGAAAGAAAGGAACTGTATGTTCGATTACAGTCATTTTTTCAAGAAATGATTTACTTTCAAGCACGCAATGGTAAATCTCACAAGGTTCTCCTGCAAAACAGAACTAAATATGATTAACTTCTCCAATTACTTAAAGAACATTATTCAAGAAATAACAGCATACAGCATAGATCATGGGATCATCATGTGGGACCTAAAATTAAAAAGATTTGAAAATAATAACTTCAAAATGTACATAACCATGTGTTCTCCCTGTCAAATTAAGCTGACTCCGCCAGCTGCAAGATAGGAGCGAGACATTCAACAGAGGTAAAGTAAATGCACATGCTTTACTCATTACAATTTAATTGAGAGTCACTGGTATTAAATTAAGTATAAGCACTTGAGCAGTTTTGAAAAAATTCTGCTCTTGACCCAAATTACGTAAAAATTTATACAACTGGAACACAGGAACAACCATTTATGGTGCAAAAGTCTGAAGGTTTCAGATATTAGATTTTTTGTAGAGTTATTAAATTAAGTATGAGTAGTTGTGTGGTTTTGAAAAATTTCCGCCCTCAATCCAAATCATATAAAAATTTATACAACTGAACAACCATTAAGTATGATTAGTTGTAGAGTTATTAAATTAAGTATGATGGTTGTTTGGTAAAATTTCTACCATTGATCCAAATCATATAAAATTTATACAACTGGAACAACCATTTATGGTGCAAAAACTGAGGGTTTGGCTTTTATAATCCCAATCTCACATGAATTTCACAATCCTTGCAACGCCCAAAATCTGCTCAATACTTCCCCTTAATGAAATCTAAGAATTCAAGGCTTATCTAAAGGATAAAGCAAAAGACCATTGGGTTGCATAAATAAAAGTCAGTCATAATATTTTTCCAGCCACAAAATAACTTTACACAATTACCAGCAAAAGATGTCTCATACTGTATGCCAATTCTTGCACCGTCCAGACAACAAATTACCTGCTAACAAGGATCACAAACTGCAGACTCAGCAAGTTTCACCAATAGATCTTCCACATAAAGAGACAGAACTGATAAACTAAATATTGATATAAAGTTTTTGTTACTATCTTTTCCAGCAGTCCAGTTTCTTTCAGGCAAAACTTTTGCAATGCAAAAATGACTTCGAATCTCAAGGTGAACTTCTTTGCGGGTATACAAACCAAAGTTATTTCAATAGCAAGTTAAAATTTAACATTGTGCATAGACCACAATCCAACATAAATAAGGCTAATCAGTAGGATGCCATTTATTGCCTTACAAAGTTTGAAACTGAGTATTGCCAGCCTAGTCGAGCAAGAGCCTGTCCACTAACAAATTATTATACACAGAAAAAACAAATTATTTGTCAACAAACTCCTTTTTTGACATGAACATGGTATTATTTCTATGATTAAATATACCCACTAATGCAAAGATCTGCAACATTTAAATTTATACAGGTTCTTAATATATTGACCAATTAATCCTCCATCACAACCTTTAGTATTTTCATATCTAAATCCGTAAAAAGATCAGTTATCGCATTTCCTTGGCAGTCTAAGTGCACAATATTAGGGATGAAATTGGATGGGCAACCTAAACCCAACACAATGACAACCTTGGCCAAAGAAAAACTTGGATTGCTGCTAAATGGATCAAATTCATAAGAAATGACCATGTTTTGGATAAACTAATTGGCTTCAGATTTGGTTCAGGTCCAATTCTTTTTGGGTTTGGATATAGGTTCATGAGAAGTGATTCATAATCCTTAATGAGTTCAGATAGGGCTGAAAATGGATTAAATACGGATTGGAATAGTATATCCAATTCTTATTATTTTCATTTTGGGACAACATTGCAAATACAGATATTAATCCATAACCATAAGCATCCAGCCTTATCCAAACTATTTGGGATCAGCAAGCCCATGAAATTTAGAACCATTTCAAGTTTGACATGTCTTTTTATGGCTGTCTGTCAACCCTCCACCTTTCTCATCCAGGTTCTAAGCAAATGTAAGCAAGAAGCTAATATTTGTATTCAAATTTGTTCTGAACAGACATGGATATAGAATAAGCAGTAACAATACCCATATTACTGAAATCATAACAGAGATAAATTGAATATGAGCAGTATGTCAACTAGGTTTAGATGATGTAGTTAATTTTTTTTTATAATTAATATATATCAAATATTATTTCTATTTCTAAACTTATTATTTAACTTTGTAGATAAAACATATTTCCACTTTATTCTTTATCATTCAAGCAATGTATGCATGTTGTTCTACATTTTTCCTAGTTGAAAGGCTTGTAGTTAGTTGTCCTAACAAAGATTTAAGTGCTGCACGCTAATGGCATGCCAATCTGGCACTATCATGACACAAACTATGCTGTGCTGTCAAGAATTTCAATGTTCAGCACACAGTAATAGGGGAGCATCCAAGTACTATCATGCATGAGGTACCATGCTAGTGTCTTATGCCACAGCACTAGTCATGGTTTGCCGAACCATCCCGAACCGGGCGGTTCCGAGTGAGCCATACTGGCTGCAAAGTAAGATAGTTTGGCCTTTCGAATCAGAACACCGGATGAGGGAGAGGGAAAGAGAGAGAGGAGGGGAGGGAAAGAGAGGACGATGCCGCCAGAGGGCTGACGGTCGCCCGCTGAGGCCATCGGAGGGCCGCAAAGGCCTCTACCAATTTATGTCGCCCCATAGGATATTTAATCGAGAGAGATAGAGAGAAAGGATGGGAGCGAGGATACCGAAGGAAGACCCAGCCGATAGAGAAGCCATCGAATGGCGCTAACTGACCACCATAGCCATTGGGTGGTGGACAAGATACAAGTGGAGCCGCGATCGCAGAACAAGGACGACCACCCCTATTCATCATGCTTTTTTTTTAAACGATGATGAATAGTGAAGCCAGCAAAACCATTGCCAACTTCACTATGGTAGAACTTTTTTAAAAAAAATCCCATGAAACAAGGGCTCACCCCTATTTCATGCCTGCGAAGCCATGAGCTGTGATTTCACCATCCGACAACCACGGCGACCAGTCGAAGGCACTCTGACCTCTTCCCACTAACTTTCCCTCCCTCCTTTTCTTTTCCTCCCCTTGCTCTCTCATCTCCCTCTCTCAGCCACGATTTGGTAGAGAAAGCGAAGATCTTGGCGGCCCTCCGAGCGCACCTGTGGCCATTGCAAGCATCTCCTCCGGCCACCCTCTCCCTCCCTCTAGTCTTCTCCCTCCCCTCTCTCTCTTTTCGTCCTCCCCGGTTCCTTTCTTCGCTTCTCTATTGGTTCGCAACAATCTGATCCTTTATGGATTCATACCAACTCGTATCGCCGGTCGACCTGCATGGATCTCGATATTGGTTCCATAGACGTTGAGCACTACCATGCAAGATTTGTCGTCTCAATACTAGGCCTCGTACTAGTACTATGATGGTACAATGTCGGTATGCGTGGTACAGGGATCAGTTTCACATATTGAAACTCGGTACGCCCCCTGAATCAAGTCTCGGTTCAGTACTTGTATGGTACAATACACTCGATACAAGACATTATGTAAAGGTATGGCAAACTATGCTACCACATTATATATCATGTTTGCTGATAAGCACTTAAGTCCATTAATCCAAATGACTCCAGTAAGATGCACACCTTCAATTAAGAGTCTCAAGTTTATGGGTCCAATGATGGAACCACCAAGTTAATGATATCACTCCTTAGAAAATTGAAGACATTGATGTTGTCACTTATTAAACCCACAACAGAGTCTAAGAGCCATATGAGACTAAGAAGTAGGCTAAAATAGATTAGATACATGTCTATGCATCATGAATTGTTGTACCGCCCCATACAACCCGATATAGTGAGTACCATACTATACTAGCTGGGAATCAGTATGAAACTTGAGTTCAGATCAGTACAGACCCCGTATTGCACTGTACCAAGATGTACTAAGACATATCGACGTGTTTACCAACCCATACCAAGATGTACCGACTTGTACCAAGACATATTAAGAAAAAAGATGAGAAAGATGGTTGACGGCCTGTTTCGGTATAGAATGCATACCGTATCATACTGACCCATACCATACCGGATTAGTAAGATACCAGCACAATACCTTAGTCATCGGTACCGAGATTGCGGACCTTGAATGTGCACATATCTGTATGACTGTATCCACTTCTGTTTGGTGGATGTGAATATGAATGCTGATATTATTCAGATGCTCAAACTTGTCGCTATCTAGATTAACTAGGCTGTGGAAATGGATCTAGAAAGATATTGCCTAATCAGTTTTCACCCCTAAGTTCAAATCAATTATTGGATTTAAATGATAACCCCTCAAACATATCAAAGTATCTGTTTTTTGCCATTTTCCAAAACAAAATCCAATATATACCTTAAGCAATACTTCAAACAGAAACTTGTAATGCTAAAACTATCAAATTCACAACTAGCAATGATGATTTTTCTCAGACTTGACTAGATCTCATTTAGTCATAGATTAATGACCATGTTCTTTTGCAGAAATGTTGAGTTCAAATCATTGCAATTGTGATGATTTCAATCTAATAGCGGCCTTAAAGTAATCTAACAACTGGCACATATGTGAAGCATTATAAACAGTATAACAATAAGTACATGTACTTAAAATATGTACATTATGCATATGCATGCGTATATGCATATTAAACATTATTAGGTATGCTATTGGGCTATAGTGTTTGACAGAAATTATATGTACTCACAAAAGAAGTAAAATCTCAGTATAAAAGTAAGGTTCTAGTTTTTACATATAACTAATAATCTACGATATGAATGTTGATGGAGATGTGTTTTAGTTTACTGCAAATGCACATTTAAAAGAAATCAACTGACAATAATAAGAATCATGAGATGGTTGGAAATACCAATCACCTTATTTTTTATTCTGTAAGTAGTTTTTGCATGAAAATGGGTATCAGGAGGAATGCTTGTTTGGCTTGACATTGCCTTTCTATCAGCTTCCATGTGAACCTGTCTACGAGATTGAGCAAGCTCATTAGAAATTCTGGTGCACCAGCCAGATTCAAGCCTAACAAATAAAACAATATGAATATATTATCATACATCAGTTCACCAGCAGAGGGAAACTGAGATTTGAGATGATATCATCCAATGATAATAATAATAATAATTGAAAACGTGGGTAATTTTGGGGTGAACCAAAAAAGTTTTGGTAAAGCCGGAACTAGGTTTTGGCTAGGTAAGCCTCATGAACCTTGTACACCATGTCCATGGGGGTAGTGAAAGAAAATTTTTTGGAAAAAAAAAAAAGGTTAAAGGGCATCCCAGTGCATCAGGCTTGAGCCACCATGGGGTCTAGGGAGGCTCAGATGTACGTAGCCCTACCCCCATGTATGGAGAGGGTATTTACGTGTTTCAAACCTGTTGACACCCGGATTACAATCAAGCAACCTTACCAGTGAGGAGAATGATAATGATAATATTATTATTAACAACCAACTTTGTTTCACTTTCCCAAAACAAGCAGTAGATCTTAACAGGGGAAAAAAAAAGGCAGAAGAATAATATAAATTTATGGGGCAAACTAAAAAGTATTGTAGGAAAAGAATTCTAAAGAATAGTACCCTCTCACGGATTGTCGCTAGTAATCCCTCATTCCATTGCTCACCGTCCAAAGATATCTCTGCAGAATGAGGAAATTTTACTTTAGAAGGTATAAAAATATCAAATGCACGGTAGATGAGAAAGTGCAGTTCAATTTATGAAGTTCATTGTTTCCTAATGGCCAGGCAAGCAAAGCTTGCTTCACATCTTGGGGTTCAACAATTCAGCAATTGTAAATACTATGAAGATCATTTGGGATGTAGTGATATCGATGAGATATGCACTATAGGCTGAAACTCGCTCAAGTTGATCAATATGATTGATCCTCTGGACTCTCCTATATCATGAACCATCATGCAGAGCACAACTAGTATGAGGCGAACATTGTGCATAAATATATACTCATACAACATTGAGACTCATATCTGGGTGTTCATAAAAACAAATAAATAAATAAAGTTGGAGCATGGACCATGAAAATTCATAGTTAAGATAACTAAGACCACTATTCCAATATAAAACATTAAGAAGCAATTCTATAATGTTAAAACCATTATGAAAAGGTACCTTCAGTTTTAGCAGCTCGTGCAGCTTCAAATTCTTTTTGCAAACGCTCAAAAATCATCTTATCAGAGTCCCTGTGGCAGAAGAGGAAGCCTTAGAATCAGAACAGCAGCTAGAAAAGCAAAGCTTTCCTTCCTAAGATACCACAACTTTACTTAATAGTACATAGAACAATAACATGCATGTTATATAAACTATAGCAAGGGGTGTTTGGTGCCAAGAGATTAGCAGAATTAACAAAATTACAAAGAAAAAGTCTTGCAGCCCATTCTTTATATGGACTCAAGTACTCCATAATCTCACACATACCCTCTTGCATCATTTTTCTCCACGGGAAAAGCCTAATCCAAGCAACACCCACCTATGCATAACTGGACTTCACATGATAGTTGCCCAACTCATGGCACCCCACATCCCTGTCCCATTGGTTCTCTCTCTCTTGCATTAAGGGGAAAGACTAGAGGGAGAAGAAGCACAAAAGCCAAGGCCCCACCCCCCCACCCCAATATATATATATATATATATATATATATATATATATATATATATATATATATATATATATATATATATATCCCCCATCTTTTCTTTTAGCTCCCTTTGTTCATTGCTTGTGAGTCTACCACTACCACATACTTTGGTCCAATCAGATGTCTCTTTTTATGCTTTTGATTGAGGAACACTAAAGTTATTAGATTTAATACCTGCATTTTTATAGTGGATATCTTCATTATCTTCTTATTACATGCACTATGCAGCACAAAGGTCCAATGCTTGAAGTAGGTAAATTCGGGAGATAAGCATGTCCATCTAAACTATAAACAAACCCTCCTTCCACCCAAAAAAAAAAAGGACAACAGGGATATATAGAGAGAGGAGAAAAACAAAGGATAATGTAGAATAACCAAAAAAATAGGGCAGATTTGATGATGATTGTTTGGAAGAGAATGGTCAAGCAGGAAGAGTAAGCTTAATCAGATGTATTTCAATGGTCACACAAGTATAGGTGAAAATCCACGGACCAATTCAATTCATTTGCATTGAAGATCCATTTGTCACAGCGGCCTGGAAGTGCTTTTCTACCTATATACAAGAACAGAATCACTATCATAATTATTTAAAATGGGA
>QRFJ01000011.1:2538278-2812592 GCA_006176705.1 Cocos nucifera
AATGTTAAAAAAAAAAAGGAAAAGCAAAACATTAACAATGTATAGAAATATGTAATAGCTTTTTATACTTTAGATGTAGGTATTTTTTCTATCTAAATAATTAGGAATGTATACAAGATTTTTTCTAATATTTTTTTATATATTTATTATAGAAAAATGATAATTTTTAAAAAGACTCCTGTAGCCATAAAAACTATGGAGCAATGTTTATATGTTCGAGAAATAGTGAGACGGCTAAAAAAATATACAATGGAATCCTATATTGATATGCGTTAAGATAGGCATTACTATAAAATAGGGCTATGGCAGCAGTTTGTAACCACTGCTGTAGCCCAAAAAATCACTGCTATATGCTAACTAACAACTGCCACTACAATCATCGCTGAGATCTATGGCAGCGATTATTGCAGCAGTTCTGAGAACGACTGCCATAAAGAACTTATTGCAGTGGTTTCTAAACTACTGCCATAGGCTTATTTATGGCAGCGGTTATGTAATCGCTGCCATAAGTCTAATGCAGTGGTTGATACATAACCTACAGCAGTAATTGGCACGTCTATGACAGTAATTATAAAATCATTATCGTTATCTTTATTGGTTAGATATTAATTAAAGCATATTAAAAAGAATACCAGCTCTTAGATAAGTAATCAATTGAAATCTTGAGAATCTATCTCTATACCTGCAACTCCTCTTTAATTAATTTGCTATTTAATTTGCTTTCTTAATTAGCCTTTTAATTAATTCTAATTATTTTTAATTTATAATTTAAATATAATTAACATGATCTCTATGGATTCGACCATGATTCATCCTATTTATATAGTTTGAGTTAGATTTTATTTTTGACCGCCCACGATAGTGATCACTAGGACTACTGCAAGAGCCGCTGGGGAGACCACCAAGTACAAGAATAATTCTTCTCCAAATTCGGGCTTAGCTAGCAAGGAAGGCAAGTCGAGATAATTTTTGAGCTCTTTAAATGCTTGTTGACACTATGCGATCCAATAAAAGTTCTTTGATTGCTTGAGAACTCGGAAGAAGGGCATACATCGCTTGGCCGACTTTAAGGCAAAGCGATTCAGAGCTTCTACCTTTCTCGTTAAGCACTAAACTTTTTTTATTGATTTTGGAGCAGTCATATCTTAGATAGCCTAAATCCTCTTCGGATTTGTCTCTATTCTACGTGTTGACATCATAAACCCTAAGATCTTTTCTGTGGTCATACCGAAAGCACACTTAGTTGGATTCAGCTTCATCTTGTACTTTCGAAGGATGCCAAAGATCTCATCAAGTTAGATCAGCTATGTGATTTATTGAAGTGCGGCTCTTAATAAGCATGTCATCTACGTAAATCTTCATATTACGGTCGATCTGCTCCTTGAATATCTTATTGACAAGGTGCTGGTATGTTGCTCCTGCATTTTTGAGTTCAAAAGGCATGATCCTATAATAATAGAGGCCATAATCAATAATAAAAGTAGTTTTCTCCTCGTCCTCTAATGCCATCTAGATTTGATTATAGTCGGAAAAAGCATCCATGAAGGTGAAGAGCTCATGGTCCAAAGTCGCATCCACTAGTTGATCAATTTTAGGTAGGGATAGCTATTCTTTGGATAGGTCTTGTTCAATTTTTAAAGTCTATGCATATTCTCCATTTGCCGTTTGCCTTTTTTAATTAGAACCACATTAGAGATCTAACTCGGATAGTTGATTTCTCGGATGAACCTAGCTTTGAGAAGTTTGTCTATTTCTTCTGCTATAGCCTTCTACCTTTCTGGTGCATGGCTCCAAATTTTTTTCTTTACTAACCTACATTTGGGATCAACAACCAGTCGATATTCTATGACTTTGACATCAATTCCTGGCATATCCATGGAAATCCAAGCAAAGATATCGACGTTCTTCTGCAGGAAGGTGACAAGCTACTTTCGAACTTCTTCTCTCAAGTTGGAACCGATCTGCATAGTATGTTCTGCATTCCCATTATTTAGAGGGATGGCCATGAGGTCTTCCATGGGTTCGTCTTGCTCCTCAGTAAGATTATCACGGACATCCAATCCATCAATCGGGCAAGGGTCGGATTGTCCGAGCTTTTGCAGAGCAATCGAGTAGCAGTGTCTTGCCAGGATTTGATCTCCTCTGATCTTTTCGATTCCATAGCTTGTTGGAAACTTCACTTTTAAGTAATAGATTGATACCATAGCTCGGAGTGCATTTAAATTGGATCGATCGAGAATTACATTGTATGCAGATAGAGCCTTTACTACGAGAAAGTCGATCTGTGCCTTAGCTTGCTTTGAATATTGTCCTGCAGCCATAGTCAATGTTATTATCCCTTCAACTAGCACGGCATCATCAGTGAAAATCACCAATGAAGAATTCATAGGTCCTAGGTAATTATTAGGTATGGATATTTTGAAAAAAATATCATAAAATAAGACATTAGTAGAGCTTCTATTATCTACCAAAATGCAGCGTACATCATAATCAGTAATGTTCAAAGAAACTATAATCGCATCGTTGTACAGAAATTAAATTTCTTGAGTATCTTCTTCAGTGAAAATGATGGATTCCTCAGTTCTCCACTTTTTGGTTGATCTTTCAGATCCACTGGCCTCCTCCCGTCGAAGTCTCCTAAAGATGGTATTGATGATGTTGAGAGATGGCCGATCTTCTTCCTGCTCCTTCCTCCTTGGTGGTTTCGATTGTGGTAGTGCCCTCGACTGCTATTCTCTTATCTCAGATCGACGTCATAAAAATTGATCGAGCTAGTCTCGTTTGATGAGCTCCTCAATCTCATCTTGGAGCTAAATGCATTCTTCCATATCGTAATCGTGGTCATGATGATAGAGGCAGTACTTGTTAGGATTGCATTTTCTAGGATGAGTGCACATTCTCTCCGACCTCGATAGCTACTCCTTGATTTTCATTAGCACTTGTATTTTTGGAGCATTAAGGAGAGCATAGTTGTGGAACCTTCTGGGGGGAGAGCTCCTTCATGCCCTTCTGTCAGGGCTCCTTTGACAACAAGCTCGAGGAGGGGTTCGGGCTTGCTTGCATTCAGGGAGAGTCCGAGAGCGCGGCTGAACTTCATTCGACTTTTCTTCAATCACGGGCCTGCTTGACTCGCCCGTTTGCTGCTCTCTTATGGTTTTCTCATCTTTTAGTTTGAAGGCTTCTTCAGCTCGGGCATAACCTTCAGTCCGAGCCAATAGATCAGTAAAATCCCTGGATACTTTTTTTCTAGTAAAAATAGTAGGTCATTCTTCTAAAGGTCGTTCTTTAGTGCAACCATGGTAATAGATTGATCCAAGTTTCTGACATCTAGAGCAGCGGCATTGAAGTAATTAACATAGACTCGGATGGACTCTCCTTCCTGTAGCTTGATGTTGATGAGAAAGTTCGAACCTTGTTTGGGATGGCGACTGCTAACAAAATGAGCCGCAAACTGATGGCTTATTTGATCGAAGAAGAAAATCATACCTGACTTCAATGCCGAGTATCAATTTCTTACTGCTCTCTTCAGAATGAATGAAAAAGCTCGGCATAGAATGATGTCTGGCGCACCATGGAGCAGCATCATGGTCTAGAAGGCCTTCAGATGGTTAATCAGATCAGTGGTCCCATCATAGCTCTCGAATTGGGGGAGCTTGAAGTTTGGCAGGATCGGTTCTTGCATAATTCTCGAAAAGAAAGAGGGATCGGTGCAGATGTTGTTATGGTGAGTTGGTGCGGCATAGCAAAGTTTCTCAATCTATCGGTCCATTTTCTAAAGCTTTCGATCAAGGACATCATCTCGATCGCGAGTTTTGGAGGGCTTCCGGCTATATATAGGGAAGGTCTCCCCAAAGGAGGAGTCATGGTCAAAATCGAGGTCTTTCACTTTTTTCTTCTTCTTTCCAGGGGCGACGGGCTTGCTAACCCAAGTATGCCATCTCGGGATGGCTTCTTGGAATTCCGATCGGGGGTTTTCTGACTACACTGCCACCGACTGATGTCGCATGGCCTGCACCATTTCGATGAGATCCAAGATCTGTTGCACCAGTTGGTTGAATTACTTAGAATCCATTGTGGTCGCTGGTAGGGAAGGTTGCGATTTCGATGATGGTGTTGGAGTGGGCAGATCTGATTTGAATCTGATGATGGAGGTGGTGGATCTTCGAATGGTTGTCTTCCTTGGAGACATCCCTGTGACTAAAAAAAATCAAATAGAGATGAATTTTTAAAAGTTGAGAGAAGAGAGTAGATAGATTTGACTGAGTACTCCTTTTAGAATAAGGATCTTTCCTCTAGCGCCAATCCTATTGGTGCGAAAATTTGCAAGAATGTCGGAGGTAACTGGAGCTAGAAAGATGCAGCCACCGAGAGGACCTGCAAAACAAAATCCAAATCGGATGTGGGTAGCTCCGACGGGATCCTCTGATGCTCAAGTTAATTTTTGGCCAACTGAAATGGAGTGCTCAGGAAATAGAGAGGTAGAGCATTAGAAAGGGGATGAGAGCTTAAAGAAAACATATCTGGAGGGTCTCTTTTATAGACGGAATATATAACAAACTGATAGCGACAGCCGTAATCGTCTGGTAGTGAGCCGCTCAGGCTACGTAGAGTTTGTTATGGAGAGTAGTGTCTATTGTCGTGATGCACTGATCTACTAGAATTTAATAGTTGAAGTTCGGATGAGGTAGATGTTGACAGTGAGGAGCTTTTAGATCCCAATAGTTTTAGAGAGGTTTGGGCTCGTTTGAGGTCATCCGCATATAAGTTGATTCGCATTGAGTTGGTAGGTTAAAATTACGCGAGCAACGAGGTCCTCCTAAATGGCTGGAAGGAGATCGTCCGAAAGAAGGTCAGCTAAAGAAAGCTTGTCTAGCAACTAAAGGAAGATCATCCGGAAGGTATTCAACAGGAGGAGTTCATTTAGAAGGAGAATAGCTTAGGTCTCGTTACTCGCCTTCAGTCAAAGGATAGGGTTAGTATAGCAGTAATTCTCCTTCATCATTCAAGATCATGCCGCCAAACTTTGGTGTGCATTCGGGAGGCTCTATAGCATGAACTCATCTCTGAGAAGATTAGCAAATCCTAGCAGAAACGAGGTCGGCAGTCAAGGATTTTGACGAGGGGTATCTTGCCTCCAACAAGCCCTTTGGGCCACTAGATGGAGTTTGACGGGAGTCCAAAAGGCACGTTGCTGAAGGAGTTCGGAAGGCTGGAGGCTAGAAGGAATTCTAATGGAGGAACCCGCCCGAAGAAAATCATCCAGAAGGAGTTCTAATGGAGGAACCCGACCGAAGAAAATCATCCGGAAAGATGGCAGCCTGGAGAAGTTCGTCCAGAGTGGGAGTGCGACTAGAGAGGGTCGTCTGGAGAAAGATCTGTTGGAGAGATCCAGGAGGAGACTCACTGAAATAGTTCGGAAGGAGTCCGACCGATGGGAGTTCGAAGGATATACGGTTGATGGAGTCCGTGTAGACAACGAGGTCCTTGCCATTTCTAAAGTCATTGAGTGAAGTTGGCCATAGCCGCTGTTATCGGATGCGGTCATCTCAAGATCTGACATTTTTTTGGACTTCAGCAGGAGAGGGTCTACACCCAACAGTTGCTGTACTTCTACTTCGTGCATCCAGGATCCAACCTTCACTACCTTCTCCTATTCATCCCTTGCTGCTTGGCGTTCAAGCTAAGCAATCATAAATATGGCTGATGGGTGATCTTCAATGAAAAAAATTAAAAAAGGGCAAAAGTAGAGATATTGAAAAAAGAGAAAATAGTATGTCAAAAATGAAATATGGTCATTCAGAAAGAAAATTAAGGAAAAAAAAAAAGAAAAAATAGGAAAAATGGTGTGTTTCATCTAACCTATTTCTTTCTTTACTTTAGCAGGCTAGTTACCGTGCAAAATCAAGCTTAGATTTTGAGCACTTCTAAATTGCTTCTTCAGTTTCCATTTAATACCTACAAGTCTTGCAGTCTCAGAGCTACTAAAGACCTTCTTTATTCTCTTAAAGCCTCAATGGATATACCCCTATTACAAGGCTTCCATAACTTGCAGACTTGTACGTTGCATCGGACTTCCCCATCTCACGCAATGGAGATACAACATCCTGGCTTCTCTGCAATTGCATATGCTGTGTAGGTTTTACACTTATCATTTACTTCCATTCAGGGACTCGAGTGGTGTTCTTTCGTCTTCCCCACCCCCTATTACAACTTCTCTACTTAAACTCACATGGACATCTGCTTACTGGACTGCTATATTTAACCTGAATACTCTATTTGCTTGTTGGATGCCGCTTAAGCTCGCTTGGATTGGTGACAAAGGTCAGATATACAATGTTGATCCATTGTTCGCCACCAATTCGTCTGCTTGCTTCTTTGCTTCAAGAACAAATAACTCACCACTCCCTTATATTGCTTACCGAGTGTTCAATGATGCTGCTCCATGGAGAATACAATTACGGAGATACTTCTTTACATGCTCTTCATCAGCAACTATACTTTTATTGTTTGCATCAATTACTTGGGCATATTCTTCAGACCATGCAACAATCTTTTTTATTGCTCTCTTTTGCACCATCTCATTGGATTCTTTGGATATCAATCTCTCAAGCTGTACGAGTGTTTCATTAATTTTGGCCTATTGTTATCTTACTCTTGACAGGATATACAGAGCGCCTAGTTTGCCTATGCTAAGTCTGTTCATTACATATCAATATGTTTGCATTTTTTTTTAGCCCAATAGATGTTCTAACTGATGGAATCCATATCAACACTTTATTCTTTATTACCACTATGCTATGGGATTCTGACTGGCACCTTACTTATCTCCCATATGATGTTCCTTATGAGTTTCTTACTGATGGAAGTTGGCCCTTATCTCAAATGTTTAATATGCAACTGGCATTGAACAATTATAATTATCTCAATTCAGATTCTGTCAGCGATATTGTTTGGCATGTTTTGCAAATGGGACATATCTTACACGGTTTTGGCTGCTTACATGGACTTTGTTGCTATTATTATGTCATCCCTCATGATGTTTCATTGCAAATGGAAACATACGGGAATGGGCATGTATACAATTTACTTGACTTAACATATATATGTGGTTTTAAGCTGCTATGCATTATATCTCCTACATGATGCTTCACAACCAATGGCAACTGATGGGAAGAATCCCTTCAGTCTTGTTGGGCAAGAGGTTTCTATATTGTGCACCACAGGAACACTAATTTTCTTTATTCAAATTGCAAAGGGGGTTGTTCAAAGTCTTGTTCTGAAACCAGTCTTCATTATCTCTCTTGGAGTTTCCTACTTTAATACCACTGTTGCATGCTTTTTACTCCTAGGAGCTCTTATGTATTATGTCTTTTGTTATTGCTTCATATTTTAGAAACTTACCCGGATATCTTCCCTTCACTACCATTTCGCTCCCTTTATACATGCAACATGTTGCTAATAGCTACTACATCCTCAAGCACTCCCCTTTGGCTATCTAACAATATCTTCTGCATATGACTCTTGTTCATACAAATGCATTTAATTCATAGGGTTTTTGCTGCTTGCATGGTATATGTTGCTATTATTATCTCACGCCAAATGATGTTTCACTGCAAATAGATATTGATTGGAATGGCCATGCAAGTTACTTAGATATTTGTGATTACAAGTTGCTATGCATTATGCTTTCCAAATGATGTTTCACAACTAATGGTAACTTATGGGAAGAGTCCCTTTAGTCTTGTTTGGCAGGAGGTTTCTATATTATGGAACATTGGAACACCAACCATCTTCACTCAAATCGCAAAGATGGCTGTTCACAGCCTGGTTTTGAAATCAGCAGTCATTATCTCTCTTGGACTGTCCTACTTTAATGCTACCGTTATATACTTTTTACTTTTGTTGAGAGCTCTATCCATCACATCTTCTATCATGCCTTCCTACTTTAGAAACGTACTTGAATATCTGCCCTTCACCTTTGCTAATAATGGCTACGATGTCCACAACCACTCCCTTTTGGTTGTCCTATAATATTCTATGCAGATGACTTTTCTGTACATTTGATCCGATCTAGTTATGTTATATTGCTACCTATTCTGTGTATCTCTATCTTGTATATTTCTTTTTATTCTTTTGGATTTAAACTCATACAATGTAACTCGCAAGCTGGGATGCATTTTTGGTTCTGTAACTTTCCGATACATCATTAATAAAATTATTCTATTTTATAATAATAATAATAATAATGCAAAAGGAGTGGTGGTGGTCATTGTTGTTGTTTTCTTTAAAAAAAAAAAGAAAAAAAAAAGAGAAAAAAAAAGAAGGATACGCAGTTACTGAAATGGGGCGCTGTTTCTGATTTGTTTCTCATTCTAAATAGAGACCTTTCTTCACATAAAAGTTCCTTTATCCTTCGAATATTTCTTCTACCTTTTACTTTTCTTAATTATGTTTTTGGAATTACGGTCTTGGTATAATTTTTCTTAATACCATACCACTTAAATGATTGAGGACTTGGCCCAACAGTAGACATCGTGAGCTAGGGTCAGGTTGCAAAATTATACATCATAAGAGGATCCCACCATCATGGGACCAATTATGGCCTAAGGCTGGGAGGACTTCTGGGCTCCAAAGGGCGGCAGCTCTTGACTCCCCTGGTCCTTGACGCAGCAGACCTTGGGCTTGGGGTCATACAACCTTTCATACTCTGTTGCCCTCCATTCCAAGCAGCCTATGGCCTGGCATGGGCTTGGCCCACCCCGGAGTCGACGGCGTGAACGTAGCGTGTCACTTGTTCCTGAAGGTGGTGAAGTCCAAGAGTGTAAGGGGGCCTCGGACGCCTAACTTGCCATCTAAGACCCCGAGTGGCTTTCCCCGGTCCCCGGTCCCTGGTCCCTGGTCCCTGGTCCCGGGTCCCGGCCGGAGCTGTTGGTGGTGCAACAGCCGGGACTAACCCAATTTAAATGATATTAGCCAGCCGAACCATACTGAATCAAGTTTGGTTGGCCCAGCTCAGTTCTTAAATTGTCTAATCCCTTTTAAGAACAATCATTAAACTTATTGATTTTATTCAGTAATTTAAATTGATATAGTAAAAGTTGAATTACAAAGCACAATATCTAAAGAAACGTACAACAATACTTATCTGAACGGAATCTATGGTGATCAAGAAGGCCCATGGGCATATCG
The DNA here is from genome assembly GCA_006176705.1 of Cocos nucifera. NCBI lineage: Eukaryota > Viridiplantae > Streptophyta > Magnoliopsida > Arecales > Arecaceae > Cocos > Cocos nucifera. The sequence goes on from QRFJ01000011.1 coordinate 2,547,468, forward strand.
CACTTGGTGTGCCATCTCCCTGAGTGGGAGAGTTGATGTCATAATTTATGGATACTTAAAGTCAAAAATTTTGAAAAATATTTTGTGCATCATAGATGATATAGTCTTTGATCACGTAGATGATTGGCACAGGGTCAGGTGCATGATTTTTTTTTTTTTTTTTTCGGGCCTATGAATGAGCGTGTACTGCTCAAGCGGCACAAAAAGTTTCTCAAAAACTTTAGAAGTACCTATAAATCTATATTAAAGAGTATAATCATCATAAATGGATGCTCCGTGCAAAAGGAGCAACAACATCAACCATATCTCATATTTTATATAGCCAATATTGTTATATTTAATCCTATTTACCTAAAAATATATTTAAATATGGATTGAATTGGTTCATTTCTGTGTTTCCTCTCGACCCAAATCTAAATCGTTGCAGTCACATTTTTATAAAAATTAAAATAGAAATTCATCAAATCATATTATAAAAATTAAAATAGAAATTCATCAAGACCGGTTTGAAATGGATCTCGGCTGGACTCATCCAGTTTTCTAAATAATATAAACTAAAGAAAGATTGAGGATACATTCCAAACAGTGGTTAACTAATCTTATTTTAGGGATAGCATTGCTCAACCATCGAGCATGTTTAGCTTAATTCAATTTGTCGTTGATCATATTAAATTACCAATCTGTAAAATGATGAAGCTTAAATCTAAATTTTAAATTTATTTAACAGACAAGTTAGATTTGGAATGATAAATTTTTAATTTATTTTGTATCCTACCAAATATATATGATCTAACCGGGCCTGAATGCCATCCCTCTCTTATTTCTATCCATGGTGCAGTGGAATACTTTCACACGTAATCATCTTCAAGAGTAGTGCGTGGTCCATGATAACTTCCCATGGCACATCCGAACTTTCTATTCCGTGCACCAAATGGGACATTGGGGTCCAATTTCCACCACACTTTGCCTGTTATAAGAAATTTCTGTCATTACTATGCATACACGTGTTCTAGGTTTGTTCATGAGACATATGATCCACATCTTTTCTGGCTAATTACGAGACGATATGTTAATAGAACCATGGGACCTACCAAAATATTGTATTTAAAGGTTTTTCTGATTTTTGCTCACACACCATTAATTTAACTACTAATTCCATAGCGGTCAGCCACTTGTTAGTTGAAATCGCTTTACCAATGAACTGAAGCATGTGTTTAATGAGAGATAATATCATTATATTATTATTGAATTGTCGTGAAAACATCATCAAAATAACTTAATATAGAGTCATATTTTTTTCTACCTTTGCTTTGGAAAAACAACTTTACTTCACAAAAGCAGATGGTGATCCACCAGCTCACGTGAAATCATCAAAACCACACCTATCTCATTGAAATCACACTTTTATTTTATGTTTGAAGATAAAATTTGAAGGTATATATTCTTAATTCTTAATTTTTTAAATCCTTAACCCTTAAACTATATAAAAATGGCAACTAATTTCAAAAAATAGTAATGCAGAAAAATATAAATAATATATTCTAGAGCTGCTTTCTAATGCATATAGAAAATATAGGTAAATCATAGTAATTTATTCAAAAAAATAATAATACAAAAAAACAAAGATAACGAATGGCATAATTACTTTCTAATACATATAAAAAATATAAATAGATCATATCAAGTTATCTAAAAATAATAATAATATAAAAAAATAAAAGAATTACCTTTCAATACATAAAAAAAAATATTATTAAATTATTTTTATCTAAATATCGCATAAAAAATACTTATAAATACAGTTTTCTAAATAAGTTTTTCACTGATTTTATAATAATAATAATAAAAGAACGTGCATACTCAGTTGGAATTAGATAATTCAGATGCATAACATTTTGATTATTTTTTAAAGATATTCAATTTTGCGGGTCAGACGGCTGGAGACAGGACAATAGAGATGGGGCAACCGTATGCTGGTGTTCTCCTAAAAAAGAAAGGGAGGGTGGTTGTTGCAGCACGTGGCACAATTTCTTCAACGGTTGGTTGGTCGTGAATGGCGTGCAGTACGTAATTTCTACCATTTAACGAACCAAAGTCCTCGTCAGCGAAAAAAAAAAAAAAAGTCATGGGAGGTGGGGCAGTGCCATCCCACCCACCGTAGCACGGGTTTATCTCCAGTGGACGCAAAGCCTAAATATCGTACCACAATGTCCATGATGGAGTTGACTGAAGATTAAAGCAATTACGAATAGAGGGGGATTCAACAATTATAATAGTGTGGATAAACTCCTTTGACAATTATCTAAATGCTCATTTTCTTTTGCCATAGAGCATATGGCAATGAAAAAGACCGGTATGCTCATTCAAGGCTTCACATATAAATCAAGTCGCCGATTATATATAGCTTTGCAGGGGGGCTTTCAATGGACAAGTCGGTATAATATAGACCCAATGTGTGTGCTTCACTCATTAATGCTGATGGATATGGGGTTCACTTTATCAGGGAATAGAATGGATCAGGGCGACAGGTAGCCCTGTCTACTACCCTTGCTAAGTGTCGACCGTGATTGCTGTGTTTCTCAAAAGATAGCTGCCACTGGTGACCATACATACAGCAATAAGCTTCAGGAACTTTATCTCCAACCATCTGATATGATAGGGTTTGAAGTGCTGCACAATGGTATCACCTACATAATTGTTGGATTCAAAATTGAATCTATAAAAGGCTGGGATATTGCTGTCAGCATAATATATGCATCAAACAATGCGAAGAGCAGAATCCAAATGAGAAAAAAAAATGTGAGATGCAGAGCACAAACTGGGAACGAAGAAAAGAAGATCAAAACAAGCAAAGAAGAATGGAACAAGAAAACAATCAAGAAAAAAGTAACATTGAAGAACAAGAAGTTCCAGCTCAAAGATACCCCGGACAGGGAACGTAGCAGAAGTGAATAAGAATGAATCTCCAAGACAACCGTCTTGTTTTGACTATTTCCGCAACTAGGATATTCAATTGAAGGCACAAAAATAGAAAAAAAAAATTGAAAAAAAAAGAAAAAAGAAATTGGAAAAAGAAAAAAAAAGAGAAGATACTAAAAAAAAAAAGAAAAATTATTATCACGAACCACTTTTTGATTTGGGTGCAGGTTTTACAGACAGCTAGATGCACACTCGATGTTACAATTGACTCATTTTACCTTTCAATTACTTTGTAATTTAGATCTTGTTAAGTTGAATTAAGAATTAATATTACTACTATTAATTTGCTTTCAACCTATGTGAAAGTCCGTTAAAAATTCGAAGAGGGGATGGAAGGCGTGTCCGTTGGAGTGCCGGATGAGTTCACTTCGCCGCCTTCTTTATGTATCCATCGTCATATCGCACGCTTAAAGTAAAAAAGCGGCTTCCCATAATGAGCTTGCATATTATATTAATATATTCTGCCCAGAAGACTTCTGCCATTTGCCCGCTGCACCAACGACCCGGTCTTCCACCAAAAAAAAAAAAAAAAAAAAGCACCAGATCATCATTAAAAAAAAAAAAGGAAAAACCTCATTTTGAAAATTTCACTGTGTTAGTATTTTTTTTAAAATATATATAAAAAACTCTCTATATCTTTATCGATTTTTATTATGTTTAATAAAAAATATTTTATAATCTAATTAAAATTTATTAATATTGACAAATTTATCCTACGCATGCCATTGCACGGGTCTATGGCTGGTCGATGTTTAAGTATCATTAATTTTTTTTTCTCTAAAGGAAATTTAGTTTTATGGGCTGGTCTAATACCACGTTGTGTTTTGTGGGCCAGAAGCCTCAGACGGCTGATTGTCTAATAGCCGATCGTTGGACTTTATTAATTTCCACCTGCTACAGTCTACAGCTTCTAGATGCAGCATAGGTATTGACCAAAGAAAAATGGTCTCTCATTGCACATAGTTATTATTATTATTATTAGAGCCAATCTAAATTATTTATAATATTTATAATTAATTATTATTATGAATTATAAATTATTATTGTATAACACTTATTTGATTTAATTAAGTAAATTATTTATAAATCAATTATATATGAATTAATTTATTTATATAATACTTATTCAAGTAAATAATTAATTAATAACTTAATTTAAATAGTTAATTAATTTTATATAAATAGTTAATTAAAAAATAGTAAAAATAAATAAAAAATAGAAGATATTCTGATTATTTACGTATAATTATGAAAACTATATATTAAAATTAAAAAAAATTAGTAATAAAATTTAATAGAGGATCAATAGTACAAGATTAATAGTATAGGTAAAATAAAAATGCACATAGATAAAATAAATAAATAATATGAAGAAATTTAGGATTGTGTCAAAAAATTAATATGAGATAATTTTATCAATATAGAAATCCATCCCTCATATGCTATATTTATCTTTGGATCCATCCAATTTGGAAAGATGCAAATTGGTAGGTTAGAATAGATAGGCAATTTCTCATTTTCATCCATCATTTTTAAAATTTTTGAATTAAATGGTGGATAGAGATCATCCATTCTTCAAATTCCATCCATTCTTTCTCTCATAATCCCAATCAAATATAGGGTTAATGCCTACAGGAGCTACAAAGATTTTTTTAAAATTACTTTCTCTATTATGTATTAGGCTCAAAAGTTATAGTAGGTGGCCAACAAAAATAGAATGTTTACTTTGACAATAGACGATGTTGCCATTGAGACTTGATTTGACTTAGACCGATGAGCTGAATGATGAGTTGGAGACTTAGAGGAGTTGATCAAGGGACTTAAGTAGCTAGCCAAAGATCTTGAAATAGTTAATGATGGCCAGATCTTAACTCTAATGTCTGAAATGGTCCTAAAACACCACAAATAAAGAAAGTCCATTGGTTAAGGATTTTTTGATGAGATACTTTTTCGATACCTAAGTCATATTACCTTAGGATAATAGTGGAGGTTTTGAGTAGAAAGCAAAGGAAGAGAGAGATCTAGAGTCCATGTTAGTATGTCTGTAAGGAAGAGGAGAGAGAAAGAGAGCTACAGTCCTTGCTTTCCTCCTCTATATTCTGTGTGGACTTGACACTTGATTAGACTAATCTAAAGGATCTTCCTAGAGTGGCTTATATAGACAAGGGTAGGAGCCCATTGCGATCAGAATTTTGGGACGTGCAAAGGATATCATTGTGAATAACCGCTTGCACATCCAAAAAATACAATGAGATGTATATCTCATAGTTTTAGAGATTATTCTGCCATGGTTGACCAACTGTAATTGAGTGCGAAGATGTGGACATTTCTATACACCTTTTGTAGTGGCCATATAGCAAACACTAGTAGGCCAAGGTGAAAATCTTATGGTAGGCTTGTGATGAGCGCTGATTGGTGCCACATTAGCAGTGGTTGGTTCTAATGCATATTAGATGAGAAAGAAGGAATCAAAGGGTTGGAGATTTTGACCGATTATATTGGACTTCAAAAGCATTTATTTAATAAGTGATGGAACAGAATTAGCTTCCTTCAAAGATAGAGAGAGATGGAACGGAGGGCTATAGATTATAGCTGGTCAGCTCCTCACCATCAAACCGTGAGTGCTGGATTTTATGTTAGGAACTGATATGGTCAGGAGAACGACCATTTGGCTGCGGCTCTCCTCTCTTCCAATGGAGTTTTGGTGTGCAAAAAGGATCTGGAGCATCATGGAGGAGGCTGGGAGCTGGTTATCATTGATAATTTCATGGATTAGCTTCAGAAAATAAGATTTACTCGGATCAAGATGGAGATTGATTCATTGGAGCCATTGAAGCCACGTGTTTTGATCAAGGGAAATAATCGAATCTTCTGGCAGCCATGCACCTATGAGAGCCTCTCAATAGTGTGCTTCTTATGCAGACAAATCGGCCACAATAAGGATGCTTGTAGCTATCCACTGGCAGATGGTGCTCTCCAGTCAAAAATTATGGTGGAGGCAAATGCTCTATCGATGGAGGTCTCCATTGAGCTGGAGGTTGTGATGCCAAGGCCATCCGGTAGGGGGGAGGGTTCGACAGTGACGCCTCCTCTCCGGCTAGGACCCTGGCTTGTGACCTTATAGCTTCGCCCCCTTAGGATTTCAATAAGTGGCTTGAAATGGAAGAAGGACATTAAGTCTCACCATGACACACTAGTTTCAAGACCGAGTTGGGCGGACTAACCTCCTAAACAACTGAGTCTGCCAAGTTCTCCTCTGATTCTAAGGGTTGGTAGAAGCCCTTGAAGGTGGCTCGTCGTCGGTCATGGAGCAAGAGCTAGCTGATAAGATGTAGGGATTTCAGTGAGTAGCGAGTCAACTCAACCCAGATCATCTTTTTACAATCCTGGTGGACTCGGGCCTAGCTCAAGTGGACATAGAATTGGGCCCAATGGTGAGCCTAATGGAATCGAATCTATCCATGCTGGAAGCAGGGTCAGGCTCGACCCATCTTAAATGGGCTCGGAGCCCAAGTAAGGGAAAAAAACCTAATCTGCTTCTGGATAGTGGGCTACGGCCCAGCTGGATGGTAGGAGTGCATTGATAGGGTCTTTGCAACCGGCGGTTGGATTCAATGTTTTTTGGGCTATCGAGTTCGTCACCTCCCGAGGATCGTCTCTAATCACTGTTCAGTGCTGATCTCTATCGATCTAGATTTCTCTCATCGAAGCCTATTCTGATTTGAGAAGTTCTGATTCTCCTATCCTTACTCTTGGGATATCATTCAAGAGGTTTGGAGGATGTTGATGTGCAGTGAGGCCATGTATCGAGCTAATCACAGACTTAAGCTGACAAGAAGTAGGCTCCTAAGGTGGAACCGATTAGAGGTAGGTGATATCTTTAGCAGGGTGGAGGAGATCGAGCCATCAATCTTCGAGCTGCAGATGGAGTAAAGGGATGGTGCCTCTAAGTGGATGACTTGATCGGGCTAACCTCTCTCTCCACTCCTTGTTGTGGCCACAAGAGGTGCTCTGGTGGTAGATGTCGAGGATCTAGTGGTTGAGGGAGGAGAATAGGAACACTTGGTTTTTCCATCAGGCTACCATTATCAGAAGGCAGAGGAACCAAATTTGGATACTGAGGCTATTATTATCAGAAGGTAGAGGAACTAGATTTGGATGCTGAGGAGTGCTGGGGGCCAGTGGATGAACAATGAGGATGGGATCAGATAGGAGATCTTCAGTTTCTTCAAATCGAGATGGTCTGCTGACATTGGGGGTCAAGGGTCATTCTTGTATCCTCCACCTGATAATCAAGTGTCAAATGTGGAGAATTCAGCTGTGATTAGTCCAATTCCTAAGGAGGAGATTTAGGAGGCAATGTGGGCCATGGTAGAGGATAAAGCCTCCAATCTTGATGGGTTTCCTCCTCTATTCTTTAAGTGTTATTGGGCCATTGTCCATGATGAAGTGATGGAGGCTATTCTATTGTTCTTTGCCACTGGCGACATGTTAGTGGCTTGGATTTCATTACTTTACTCCTAAAGAGGTGGGATGCTTTAGAGCCAAGCTATTACAGGTTCATCAATTTTTGCAGCAGTTTCGAAAGGACCGTAGCTTCTAATCACTCTTCTAAAAGGCAATTGCGTGATAGGAGGGGTTTTTCGATCTTTATCCATAAGGCACAGAATCCTGCATCTATATGTGCTACGGGGTGGGCTTGAGATATTTCGCATTGAGCCTGACCTACTTCAAGCAAGATCAAGCCTCTACAGCAAGCTAAGCGATCAATCTTCATTTAATCCATAAACTAGGAGATGAGTTGATCCGCCCATATGGGCCGATCCTTCGACGATTATTGCGACATCACTAGAAACATAAACCCCACCTAAGGGCTTCAAAGGGTGTATGCTGAAAAATGCCCAACAGTCCCCCTAGCAACATTTGGGGGGCTTAGTGTACTAGGTTCTAACACCTAACGGGTCTCAAACTTGCGACCTTACTATGATACCAAGTAAAAGGTCTGTAGCTCCTAACCACTCTTCTAAAAGATAATTATCGATAGGAGGGATTTATTAGCGTTTATCCACATGGCACAGAACCCCGCATTTATATGTGCTACGGGTGGGCTCGAGGGGCTTCGCATCGAGTTTGACCCACTTCAAGCAAGATTAAACCTTAGTGGCAAGCTAAGCGGTTAGTCTCCATTTAATCCATCAACCAGAGGATGAGCCAATCCATCCATATGGACCGATCGTTCGAGGATTATTGCCGTGTCACCAGACATATAAACCCCATCTAAGGGCTCTAAATGGTGTGCACTAGAAAATGCCCAATGCCCAACAACCTTGTATAAGATTTATGCCAAGGTCATGGTTGAAAGAATGAAGTCTGTTCTTCCTTGACTGATCAGTCCTAAGTAGAAGACCTTTGTTGGGGGGTGCAGCACCTCTGACAATAGTTGGTTGCACAAGAGTTTATGCATGACCTTTGGGGAGTTCCAATTCATTAGCGCTTGATGGCTATCAAGCTCGATATGGAACATGCTTATAATCGGATGTGCTAGGATTTTCTTTACTAGGCCTTGGAGAGTTTGGCTTTAATGGGAGATGGATCAGCTGGATTGGGGATGTGTTCATGCTCCATCCTTCCCCATTCTGTTCAATGGCACTTTGATGCATTTTCTCATTCGGCGATTGATTTTCCCTAATGTTGCCCTCTCTCTCCTCATTTGTTCATTATTTGTGCTGATGCACTTTCCAGATCTTTATGAGTGATGACCCTTGGTCGTGCACTAGAGCTTCATGTGCCTGCGTAGGGGTCTAGCCGATCTCACACCCTCTCTTTGTAGATGATTGCTTTCTGGTGAGCCGGGCCACCACTCAGAATGCTGTGGTTGTCAGAAGAAATTTGGAGGGTTATTGTGCAGCATTGGGCCAGAAGGTGAATCTTCTCAAGTCTTTAGTCTTTTTTAGTCCAAAGACTGGGGCTCAATTTAGGTAGGCAATCAGGGGCACTTTAGGCATTACAGAGCAGGCGGGGGCTCTTCAATATCTTGAGGTGCCAATCATCGAGCAGAGACTTCGAACGAGTGACTTTGGAAGATGGAGACTTCGATCAGAGAGCACCTTAAGGGCTGGCATTCTAGGGTGCTGTCAATGAAGGCCAAGGTTATCTTGTTTCAATCAATTGTAAATAGTTGTTTACTGGAACATCATGTAAAGTTGTATAAGACAACGGTTTTTCACTTAATACAGTAGCTGCTGCTGCTTATTAAAAAAAACTCATGGCCTAAGTATGGATCTTCAAACAAAATAACAACTTTCTAGGCACTCAAAAGGAGTGGAAGGGGGATAAAACTTGTTTAAATCATTCTCTCACATTATTAATATTATTGTTGTTGTTGTCAATCTCAATTACTTTGTAATTTAGATCTTGTTAAGTTGAATTAAGAATTAATATTACTACTATTAATTTGCTTTCAGCCTACGTGAAAGCCCGTTAAAAATCCGAAGAGGGGATGGAAGGCATGACCGTTGGAGTGCCGGGTGAGTTCACTTCGCCGCCTTCTCTATGTATCTCGCATGCTTAAAGTAAAAAAATGGCTTCCCATAATGAGCTTGCATATTATATTAATATATCCTACCCAGAAGGCTTCTGCCATTTGCCCGCTGCACCAACGAATCGGTCGTCCACCCAAAAAAAAAAAGCACTAGATCATCATTAAAAAAAAAAAAAATCTCATTTTGAAAATTTCACCATGTTAGTATTTTTTTTAAAATATATATAAAAAACTCTCTATATCTTTACCGATTTTTATTATGTTTAATAAAAAATATTTTATAATCTAATTAAAATTTATTAATATTGATAAACTTATCCTACGCATGTCATTGCACGGGTCTACGGTTGGTCTATGTTTAAGTATCATTATTTTTTCTTTTCTCTAAAGAAAATTTAGTTTTGGTCTAATAGCATGTTGTGTTTTGTGGGCCAGAAGCCCCAGATGGCTGATTGTCTAATAGCCAGTCATTGGACTTTATTAATTTCCACCTGCTACAGTCTACAGCTTCCAGATGCGACATAGGTATTGATCAAAGAAAAATGGTCTCTCATTGCACATAGTTATTATTATTATTATTAGAGCCAATCTAAATTATTTATAATATTTATAATTAATTATTATTATGAATTATAAATTATTATTGTATAACACTTATTTGATTTAATTGAATAAATTATTTACAAATCAATTATATATGAATTAATTTATTTATATAATACTTATTCAAGTAAATAATTAATTAATAACTTAATTTAAAAAGTTAATTAATTTTATATTAATAGTTAATTAAAAAATAGTAAAAATAAATAAAAAAATAGAAGATATTCAGATTATTTACGTATAATTATGAAAACTATATACTAAAATTAAAATATTTAGTAATAAAATTTAATAGAGGATCAATAGTACAAGATTAATAGCATAGGTAAAATAAAAATGCACATAGATAAAATAAATAAATAATATGAAGAAATTTAGGATTGTGTCAAAAAATTAATGTGAGATAATTTTGTCAATATAGAAATCCATCCCTCATATGCTATATCTATTTTTGGATCCATCTAATTTAGAAAGATGCAAATTGGCAGGTTAGAATAGATAGGCAATTTCTCATTTTCATCCATCATTTTTAAAATTTTTGAATTAAATAGTGGATAGAGATCATCCATCCTTCAAATCCCATCCATCCTTTCTCTCATAATCCTAATCAAATATAGGGTTAATGCCTATAGGAGCTACTAAGAAAATTACTTTCTCTATTATGTATTAGGCTCAAAAGTCATAGTAGGTGGCCAACAAAAATAGAATGTTTACTTTGACAATGTTGCCATTGAGACTTGATTTGACTTAGATCGATGAGCTGAATGATGAGTTGGAGACTTAGAGGTGTTGATCAAGGGACTTAAGTAGTTGGTCGAAGATCTTGAAATAGTTAATGATAGCCAGATCTTAACTCTAATGCCTGAAACGGCCCTAAAACACCATAAATAAAGAAAGTCCACTGGTTAAGGATTTTTTGATGAGAGACTTTTTGATACCTAAGTCAGATTATCTTAGGATAATAGTGGAGGTTTTGAGTAGAAAGCAAAGGAAGAGAGAGATCTAGAGTTCATGTTAGTATGTCTGTAAGGAAAAGGAGAGAGAAAGAGAGCTACAGTCCTTGCTTTCCTCCTCTATATTCAGTGTGGACTTGACACTTGATTAGACTAATCTAAAGGATCTTCCTAGAGTGGCTTATATAGACAAGGGTAGGAGCCCATTGCGATCAGAATCTTGGGACGTGCAAAGGATGTCATTGTGAATAACCACTTGCACATCCAAAAAATACAATGAGATATGTATCTCATAGTTATAGATATTATTCTGCCATGGTTGACCAACTGTAATTGAGTGCGAAGATGTGGGCATTTCTATACACCTTTTGTAGTGGCCATATAGAAAACACTAGTAGGCCAAGGTGAAAATCTTATGGTAGGCTTGTGATGAGCTCTGATTGGTGCCACATTAGCAGTGGTTGGTTCCAATGCATATTAGATGAGAAAGAAGGAATCAAAGGGTTGGAGATTTTGACTGATTATATTGGACTTCAAAAGCATTTATTTAATAGGTGATAGAACAGAATTAGCTTCCTTCAAAGATAGAGAGAGATGGAACAGAGGGCTATAGATCATAGCTGGTCAGCTCCTCACCATCAAATCGTGAGTGCTGGATTTCATGTTAGGGACTGATATGGTCAGGAGAATGACCATTTGGCTGCAGCTCCCCTCTCTTCCAATAGAGTTTTGGTGTGTAAAAAGGATCTAGAGCATCATGGAGGAGGCTGGGAAGCTGGTTATCATTGATAATTTCATGGATTAGCTTCAGAAAACAAGATTTGCTCGGATCAAGGTGGAGATTGATTCATTGGAGCCATTGAAGCCACGTGTTTTGATCAAGGGGAAGAATCGAATCTTCTGGCAGCCATGCACCTATGAGAGCCTCTCAATAGTGTGCTTCTTATGTGGATAGATCGGCCATAGTGAGGATGCTTGTAGCTATCCACTGAAAGATGGTGCTCTCTAGTCAAAAATTATGGTGGAGGCAAATGCTCTACCGATGGAGGTTGTGATGCCAAGGCCATCCGGTAGGGGGGAGGGTTCGACAGTGATGCCTCCTCTCAGGCTAGGATACTAGCTTGTGACCTCATAGCTCTACCCCCCTAGGATTTCAGTAAGTGGCTTGAAAGGGAAGAAGGACATTAAGTCTCACCATGACACACTAGTTTCAAGACCGAGTTGGGCGGACTAACCTCCTAAACAACTGAGTCTGCCCAGTTCTCCTCTGATTCTAAGGGTCGGTAGAAGCCCTTGAAGGTGGCTCATCGTCGGTCATGGAGCAAGAGCCAGCTGATAAGACATAGGGATTTCAGTGAGCAGCGAGTCAACTCAGCCCAGGTCACCTTTTTACAATCTTGGTGGATTTGGGCCTAGCTCAAGTGGACATAGAATTGGGCCCAATGGTGAGCCTAATGAAATCAGATCTATCCATGCTGGAAGCAGGATCAGGCTCGACCCATCTCAAATGGGCTCGGAGCCCAAGTAAGGGAAAAAAACCCGGTCTACTTCTGGATAGTGGGCTACGGCCCAGCTGGATAGTGGGAGTGCATTGATAGGGCCTTTGCAATCGGTGGTTGGATTCAATGTTTTTTGAGTTATCGAGTTCGTCACCTCCCGAGGATCATCTCTAATCACTATTCAGTGCTGATATCTATCGATCTAGATTTCTCTCATCGAAGCCTATTTTGATTTGAGAAGTTTTGATTCTCCTATCCTCGCTCTTGGGATATCATTCAAGAGGTTTGGAGGATGTCGGTGTGTAGTGAGGCCATGTATCGAGCTAATCACAGACTTGAGCTGACAAGAAGTAGGATCCTAAGATGGAACCAATTAGAGGTAGGTGATATCTTTAGGAGGATGGAGGAGATCGAGGCCTCAATCTTCGAGCTGCAGATGGAGTAAAAGGATGGTGCCTCTGAGTGGATGACCTGATCGGGCTAACCTCTCTCTCCACTCTTTGTTGCGACCACAAGAGGTGCTCTGATGGCAGATGTCGAGGATTTAGTGGTTGAGGGAGGAGAATAGGAACACTTGGTTCTTTCATCAAGCTACTATTATCAGAAGGCTGAGGAACCAAATTCGGATATTGAGGCTATTATTATCAGAAGGCAGAGGAACTAGATTTGGATGCTGAGGAGTGCTGGGGGCTAGTGGATGAACAATGAGGATGGGATCAGATAGGAGATCTTTAGTTTCTTCAAATCGAGATGGTCTGCTGACATTGGGGGTCAAGGGCCATTCTTGTATCCTCCACCTGATAGTCAAGTGTCAAATGTGGAGAATTCGGCTGTGATTAATCCAATTCCTAAGGAGGAGATTTAGGAGGCAATGTGGGCCATGGTAGAGGATAAAGCCACCAATCTTGATGGGTTTCCTCCTCTATTCTTTAAGCGTTATTAGGCCATTGTCCATGATGAAGTGATGGAGGCTATTCAGCTGTTCTTTGCCACTGGCGACATGCCAGTGGCTTGGATTTCATTACTTTACTCCTAAAGAGGTGGGATGCTTTAGAGCCAAGCCATTACAGGTCCATCAATTTTTGCAGCAGTTTTGAAAGGACCGTAGCTTCTAATCACTCTTCTAAAAGGCAATTGTGTGATAGGAGGGGTTTTTTGATCTTTATCCATAAGGCACAGAATCCTGCATCTATATGTGCTACGGGGTGGGCTTGAGATATTTCGCATCAAGCCTGACCTACTTCAAGCAAGATCAAGCCTCGACAGCAAGCTAAGCGATCAATCTTCATTTAATCCATAAACTAGGAGACGAGTTGACCCACCCATATGGGTCGACCCTTCGACGATTGTTGCCACATCACTAGAGACAAAAACCCCACCTGAGGGCTTCAAAGGGTGTACGCTGAAAAATGCCCAACGGTCCCCCCAGCAACATTTGGGGGGCTTAGTGTACCAGGTTCTAACACCTAACGGATCTCAAACCTGCGACCTTACTATGATACCAAGTGAAAGGACTGTAGCCCCTAACCACTCTTCTAAAAGATAATTGTTGATAGGAGGAATTTATTAGCATTTATCCACATGGCACAGAACCCTGCATTTATATGTGCTATGGGTGGGCTCCAGGGGCTTCATGCCGAGTCTAATCCACTTCAAGCAAGATTAAACCTTAGTGGCAAGCTAAGCGGTTAGTCTTCATTTAATCCATCAACCAAAGGATGAGCTAATCCATCCATACGGACCGATCCTCTGAGGATTGTTGCCATGTCACCAGACATATAAACCCCATCTAAGGGCTCCAACTGGTGTGCACTAGAAAATGCCCAATGCCCAACAACCTTGTATAAGATTTATGCCAAGGTCATGGTTGAAAGAATGAAGTCTATTCTTCATCAACTGATCAGTCCTGAGTAGGAGACCTTTGTTGGGGGGTGCAGCACATCTGACAATAGTTGGTTGCACAAGAGTTTATGCATGACCTTTGGGGAGTTCCAGTTCATTAGTGCCTGATGGCTATCAAGCTCGACATGGAACATGCTTATAATCGGGTGTGCTAGGATTTCCTTTACTAGGCCTTGGAGAGTTTGGCTTTAATGGGAGATGGATCAGCTGGATCGGGGATGTGTTCATGCTCTATCCTTCGCCATACTGATCAATGGCACTTTGATGCATTTTTTCATTTGGCGGTTGATTTCCCCAATGTTGCCCTCTCTCCCCTCATTTGTTTATTATTTGTGCTGATGCACTTTCTAGATCTTTATGAGTGATGACCCTTGGTCGTGCACTAGAGCTTCATGTGCCTACATAAGAGGGCTAGCCGATCTCACACCCACTCTTTGTAGATGATTGCTTTCTGGTGAGTCGGACCACCACCTAGAATGCTGTGGTTGTCAGAAGAAATTTGGAGGATTATTGTGCGGCATTTGGCTAGAAGGTGAATCTCCTCAAGTCTTTAGTCTTTTTTAGTCTAAAGACTAGGGCTCAATTTAGGCAGGCAATCAAGGGCACTTTAGGCATTACAGAGCAGGCGGGGGCTCTTCGATATCTTGAGGTGCCGATCACCGGGCAGAGACTTCGAACGAGCGACTTTGGGAGATGGAGACTTCGATCAAAGAGCACCTTAAGGGCTGGCATTCTAGGGTTTTGTCGATGATGGCTAGGGTTATCCTAATGAGATCGATCCTTAGTGCGATACCTATTTATAGATTGTCTCATACTATTATGCTGAGGTCCTCGCTCTCCAACCTCGAGCAGCTTTTTAGGAACTTTCTGTGGGGTTCTTATATTGGTGGTTGAGGCATTCATCTCCTGGCCTGGGATATGGTCTGTCAGCTTATTAGCAAGGGTGGCTTGGGCATTCAGTCTTTGTTGACCCGTCGAGAGGTCTTGATCACCAAACATGTAGCATGACTCCTGATTCAGTCGGAGAGTTCAATGATGTGGGTTAGATATGGGTAGGTGACCGGTAATGGGCTGTTCACCCTAATCGAAGGAACTCCTTCATATAGAAGGAGATTTGCTCCTATCTCCCTAATGTGATGGCTCATATTAGTTTGCTTCTAGGTGATGGCTGGATGATTGGTGTGGTTCGGGATTAGTGGGTGCTCGATATCCCACTCTCTTGCTGGCAATCCTTTGTGAGCTCGGAGGTGGAAGAGACCCTCATGGTCCACGATCTGCTCAGCTGGAGGAGAGGAGTTGGAATGAAGAGGTCTTTTTGGCGGTTAGCTAGCCTAAAGAATCTTGTCCCATGCAGTTTCGCTTTTCGATGGTTTTGATGTTAGGGTTTGGAGGTCATCGAGCAAATCCAGGATGGCGGCCAAGGATCTTTATGATCTTTATAGGTTGCAGGGGGAGCCTATTTGGAGGCTTGAGGTGCTTGGATTTGTAGGCTTGGTGTCCATCCAAAGGTCTACCTCTTCATCTGAAAGGTCGCATGGGGTCGTCTTCCCACCAGAGCCCTCCTAAGGGCCCATGGGACTGGATAAATATTCCACCGACCTATCCTTGTTGTGGATTGGAGGATGAGATGACAGACCACATCTTGTTCTCCTGCTCGAGGGTGGTTCTAGTATGGTAGTTAGCTAGGCTCCTACCGATAGTGACTCTAGGGGAGTAGACCGGCATCACCTTCTTGGAGGCTCTGCATCATAGCATGGAGGTTGACGCTATAAAATCTTTGGATGACAGAGCGGCTTAGGTTGCTTACCATATTTGGCTAGCTCGGAGCATAGGGCTATTTGAGATATGATGGTTGTCGGCCAGGTTCATGCTGAAAAGGGCTTTAGCCCAAAATGCTGAAATTTTGGATGTGTTATTTGCCAGGCCAACCTTAAGGAGTCAAGACACCTAAGACTCCCCCTCTGCTCTTGGAGCTCGTTGCATGGTGTTTATTATTTAGGATCCCTCACCTCCGACTTTTCTCAATGTCAACTTTGATGGCAGCTAGTAACTATGGCGGTGTTGGTTTTGTGATTAGAGACTTTGATTCCTACTTCATTACAATTGATAGGGTCCATCTTCTTGGGTCTACTATCTTCGGTGCTGAGTGCATGCTATTTGGGAGGACATCTCCCATGCGAGGATTGTTCTTAGGACGGATCGATTGGTGATAGAGGGGGACTCGACTATAGTGGTGAACTGAATTCGCTGTTGGGGGGACCACTATTTCTACCTCTCTTATCTGCGATATTTGTTATTTGTTGGCTAGGTGTGCTTCCATGAATGTTACAT
Source organism: Cocos nucifera (assembly GCA_006176705.1). Lineage (NCBI taxonomy): Eukaryota > Viridiplantae > Streptophyta > Magnoliopsida > Arecales > Arecaceae > Cocos > Cocos nucifera. The sequence continues at coordinate 2,564,276 of QRFJ01000011.1, forward strand.
ACGTCTATTGTGAATAATGCAGTGGATTGAATGATGAGTTTTGTTGCCGATCGCTGTAAAGAAGATGATCGATCAAATTTTAATATTTTATAATTTAATTTTTAGAATATATTTTTTTTAATTTATTGAATTATATTTATACTCATTTTATATTAGTACTATATTTTATAAAAAATAATTAAATTTATTTTTAAAAATTAATGTTAAGAAAAATATCCCCGCCTCATAATTTTTTCGACAATGGCCGCCTCGTATGTCCTGTGTTCAACGAAAGCCACCGGAGTGACAAAGTTGACCTTTTTTTTCTTTTTGGTTAAGTGGTAGGCAGCTTTTGTATCGTCACTCAACAAAAGTCCGATATTTAAGGAGACCAGAGTTGCATCTTGGAATTTTTTTTTCAAATAATATTTTTTAAAATATGATCGATTAAAATTTATTTTTTAAACTATTGCTCATGATTAAATCACGGGTATGACCCGCGATTTCATGGTTAGCTATTCATGTGGCACGATGGACCAAAATCGCAGGCGGAATTTATAATTTCATAAAATCGCAGGCGGAATTTATAATTTCATCTTTCCGGACGTAGGCCAGAGGACCGTGGGCGCCATGGGGGGGGTATTTTTTTTTCTTTTTCCTCCTTTGTAGCGGATGGAGGAGGAGGGCGCGGACCTGCAGGGCGTGAGTGGGGGTCGGAGGAGATTTTTTTTTTTCCTTCTTTGCAGCGGACGGGGAGGCGGGGGGGAATAAATTTTAATCACCGTATTTTAAGAAATATTATTTTTAAATAATATTATTTTTAAAAAAAATCCGTTGTATGTTTACGTGAAAGAAGGGTTCATATGTTTCGCGGTAGGTGAGTCAGAGTCAACAAAAGTCCGATATTTAAGGAGACCGGGGTTGTATCTTTACGTGAAAGAAGGATTCATATATTTCGCGTCAGATCACCTACCATACCATGCACAGATCTCGGGTACTCGAGCCTCATTATTCATTCATCTGCACATATCTCAAATAGATCAGTAGATAATCCAGCGGTGGATTCGCGTGAAGGAAGGTGAATCCTTCCTTCGCGTACACCTCCTCGGACCGAAGGAGCAATTGAGTATGATGTGAAATCAAGCCGCGGAATCCTGCGGCGAAGTTGCACTTCCGGCTGCCACTTTCGTTCCACGGCACGTGTACTTTTCTGACTACCACCTACCCGTAACAACGAATCGCGTCCCCCGCTCTATAAATCGCAAGCCCCATGCACCACCAATAAACCAACAGCGAGTCCCCTCCAGAGAGCGTGAAGTAAGTGGCAAGACTGGTGATTGCTAAAATGGCGCCCGAAGCCACCTCCGAAGAGCTTTTGCAAGCCCAGGCTCACGTCTTCCACCACGCTCTCGCGCACTCAGGCTCCATGTCCCTCAAGTGCGCGATCCAATTGGGCATCCCCGACGCCATCCACGCCCAGGGACGCCCCCTCACCGTCACCGAGCTCGCCTCCTTCCTCCCCGTTGCCCCCGCCAAATCCCTTTCCCTCCACCGTCTTATGCGCATGCTCGCCCACATGGGCTTTTTCTCCGTCCAGAAGGACCCCAACGGCTCGGACGAGCACGCCTACTCCCTCACCCCCAACTCCAAAATCCTCCTCAAGGACAGCCCCATCACCCTCGCTTCCTGGGTCCTTGGTTCCCTGTCCTCCAGCCCCCGCTCCGTTGCAGCTCCTGGGCCCCTGGTTCCAGGCGGACCAGCATGCCACCCCCTTCGAGATGAGCTGGGGCAAGCCGTTGTTCGAGATGGCCGGCGACGACCCCGCGTTCAACCGCTCCTTCAACGAGGCGATGGCCAGCGACTCTCGCCTCACCATGATGGCGGTGGTTGCCCACTGCAAAGACGCGTTCCAGGGAGTCTCGTCACTCGTGGATGTCGGCGGAGGCGACGGGACGACGGCAAGGGCGATCGCCGAGGCCTTCCCGCACATAAAGCGCGTCGTCGTCTATGACCTCCCTCATGTGATTGCCACTGTGCCCAAAAGTCCCCGGTTCGAAGCTGTCGCTGGGAACATGTTCGAACACATTCCACCAGCTCAAACGGTGTTTCTCAAGGTAATTTAACATCGCTTTTGGTGATCCAAATAGAATCACCACGATGATTTAAGTTAATTGATGATCCAAATTCTATAGTAATTCAATCATTAGTGATTTGAAATTATCATGGTTAATAGATCATAATCAAGTGATAAAATTTTTTTAGATATTCCCGAGTAATCCATTTGGTATTCTATGAAAATTCAAAATCATTGGTCATATAATATAAAAATTATTTAAAATATATTACATAAAAATATATTTATTCAATCATATATAATGTATCATAAAGAAAATATTATTATATTTATTAATATATTAATAATTAATAAATTTTATAAAAATATATTTATTAGTCCTATAAATTATTAATCTTATAAAAATATATTAATTATTATCATAGAATTAATATATTTATTTATACTTATAATATATTATTTATTAATATGAATATTTTTAATTTAAAAAATAAAATAAATAAAAATAATATATTAAATATTTTTATTATATAAATATAAAATATATAAGATATTTTTATTCTAATTTAAAATTATTATTGAATCATAATATGATAATAATATGATTGATAATATATTTTTATGATAATAATTTACTAGGCTGAAGGATATTTTTGTATGTATATTTTAGCTCAAGATTACTGCTTGGAAGTGATCTTAAATTCCTAACCTCAAGGATGAATATCCTTTCATCAGATTGGGGGATGATTTAAGAAATGGGTGTGATTTGAAATCTACTACTATATAGGATCAAACTATGGTACGTACGTGATGATCTCATCATCTTTACCCACATCATTTTTGATTTCAGACGAATCATCCTATACCAAATGCCTCCTAAGGATCACCCATCATGCATATTTTAAAGCACTCTGAACTCCATTCATTCATTTAAATAAATCTTTAAGCATGCTTAGTATATGACCTGTAGTTAAAGATCACCCACTACCTAAATTATAAAGTACTTCAAATCCTTTCATTCTTGCATAGATCTCAAAGTATCCTTAATATATCACTTATAGTTAAGAATCACCCATTATCCAAATCTCCAAGCACTATAAATCCTTTTATTCATCTTTCTGCATAGATCTCAAGATATTTTTGGTATGTGACCTATAGTCAAGGATCATCCACCGGTGCATTTAGTTAGCCATTAAAAAAATATTTTTTTTTTATTTTTTAATTTTTTAAAAATAAAAATAAAAAAACAACATTTGGTAACATCATAAAAAGCAAAAAAATAAAAATAAAAATAATTATTTTAAATGCAAATTTTTTTTTTCGTTTTGCTTTGCATATAATTATTTTTTGCTTTATAGTAACGTAGTTACCAAACATATTTTTTGCTTTTTTACTTTTGCTCAATAATAAAAATCAAAATAAAAAAAAAAGTACTTAGTATATAGCCTCTAATTAAAGACCATCAATCACACGTATCTTAAAGTACTCTAAACTCCTTCATTCTTCTACTTTGAAGAGGATAAGGATATTTTGATCATTTGCATCTATCCTTCAATTGAAAACTTAGAAGTATCAATTTGAAACTTTCTAACATTAAAGAAAACTTTTTAAATTATAAAACCAATTTGGAATGATTTGGATACCTAAAAGATTGGTTCGAAACTTTTGAAGTTGAGGAAGTGTTTCAAAAAAACATTCAAAATTGAGAGGATATCACTATAATTTATTCTTTTATTTTTTTGAAATATCTATGGCTTCTTTGCAAATTGAAACAAGAATTATTTACATATATATGCGCCTTATTTCTATGGAATGCAGACTATTTTGCATGATTGGACTGACGAGCAATGCATAAAGATATTGAAGCGGTGCAAGGAGGCGATTCATGGCAGAGAAGATGGGGGAAAAGTGGTGATTGTGGATATAGTTATGAACGATGGTGCTGCGATGACCGAGACGCAACTTTTTTGGGATATTCAGATGCTTTGTGCCCTGCAAGGGAAGGAGCGGGAGGAGCATGAATGGAGGAGAATTTTCTTGGAAGCAGGTTTCACAGATTATAAGATCAGTCCACTGGGTATTCGCTCCTTGATCGAGGTCTTCCCCTGAAGATTCTAGCCGCATTTCGTTACTTTACTTTCAACATCTCATTAATAAAATAATTAATATAAATTAAAAAAATGTCATAGCTGAATGCTTGTAGAAGGATAAATAAATGTATACTTGCATGGAGATGGCCATGTAATAGATTCCGATTCTTTATCTAACGAGCTTGAATATTTGTTTTCATTTTGATTTGAATGTTTATCTTATAATTGTGTAATTGTCACGGTCTATGTAAAAATAGAGAAGAAAAAATTAACAGTATTTACGCTTTAAATGTCATAGCTTTGATCACATTAACCACGGGAAGTCAAAAGTCATCAACTTAAGGAAGAACATAAATAAAGTGGATAATAACCTGTACACGTAGATCAAGTACCACAAATTTAAAACCAACCATTCGAAGAAAACCAAACGACAGCCAACTAAGCCTATCCGATTTTCTTTCAAAAAAAAGAAGAAGTCTGTATACGTTCTTTGGCCATGAATATAAATGACTTGAAAAATAATTCAGCACACATTCCATGGCAAAATCATTATCGACATCCCACAGACCATCTTTAAGCATGCCATCAATAAGAGTATCATTTCCAAATCAAGATCCTTTTCTGCACCAATGAAGATGTTCAAGGCAAATCAGTGATAGTATATATGGTGAAGCCAAAAAAACTTATTAAATGGCATTAAATCAATCAAAAACTGCTCCACTCATTTTAACTACGACCAGAAATACAATCAGGAAAAAAGAAAAAAACCAATATTTTAGATCAAGATTATCATCTACTGGAGAAAGAAGGTATTAAATCTTTTTTATTCCCAAGCTAAAATTCCGACCTAATAAAGTTCGATAACTCATTTGCAAAGCCTGACCACCTAGCATTAAATCGTTTTTTTACTTTGTTACCTAATCAGGAGAATCGATAAAATTTACGTGCCTCCACCCTTTCTTTGTGCACGTTGCACTCCATGGAAAAATAGTATTATCTCATAGACTTCAGTTGAGTAGTCCATTGCGGTTTCAACTATTTTTTTATCTTCCTTCTTTTAAAAACCCGATATCAGAGCATATATCAAACTTATATGTAATGAAACAACATAACTAAAGGTCGTTATTTATTTTCCAAAATTCCCAAGAAATCCTGAGAGTTGAGACACATTTAAGCTTTCATGTACCATTAATTCTTAGTAGATGAATGGAAGTACAAAAAATGACACCGGAAAGCAAGAGAACCGATGTTGCAAACCTTGCTTCTGCTAAATATTTAGGAGCATCTGACATGCTTTCCATGCCACCGGCCACAACCACATCGTTGATTCCCAATTGAATACTTCGTGCTGCAAACATTGTTGCTGCGAAGAAATAATACATACACCATGATTAGTACGGACCATCTAAGCGGTAGGCACTAGATATTTTCTTACACTGAATCGCAAATAGACCCTAATTTGGTGGCTGATGAAGAATATGACAGGGCACCAAAAATTAAGCCACCCATTGGTGTACGTGTAACACCAACAATACATACATCTGTCAATAAGAGAAAATATAGTGAAAAGTCATCATCGATCATTTATGTTAGTACGGACAATTCCTGCTAGCCACGTGGCATCATTAGAGAGACCATCGTCCTAGATGATCGCTAAAAATGATAAGTATTTAGTCTCAAATTAGTAAAAGACTGACTTAAAGTGTAGATTAATTCTCACCATGATCGGATGGTATAATTGGTTAAGTCACCGAACCAGATCGGCAGTATACCGATAATCATAAATTTCAGATCGGTGGTTCACAGCTCTCAATAAATATCCAGACTCACTGCACTCTTGGATCGATATTCGGCCGAACTCAGGATGGCCATATAGAATTAGACCAGCATCTTACTGTCCTGAAGGCCAGTGACAATTGATTCTCATAGAAGATCGATTTCATATCGGTCTCAATGATAGTAACCCCCCCCGAGTACGAGATCAGTATTTCTACGACCAACTGATTATCCGAGATCGATAAAACATCGATGTTATCAACTCTGCAGATATGCCCTATTCCAGTTGACACCGAGATCGATAAAACACCGATCTAGTCGTACTGTCCAGATCGATGATTTATCGACCTCGACATAATTCGAAAGCTGATTAAGCATCAACTACGCTCTAATCAAATTGCGGCTCTCCTCCAACTGTATCATAGCTAATTGCCATTAAGGCAAATGGCCAACAGCTGTAATTCAACTGGCCATAACAAACTAGTGGCCTAACAAATTTTTCTTAAGACCTAAGCAAATTTTTCAATAAATAGAGGAACAGGATATCCTCTCAAAGATAAGCATAAGATTCACATGGCCCAGACTCTACTGAAATCTACTCTCGACTTTTCCATTGAAGAAAAATCGAACTTTCTTTCCACTCAAACTCTCTTATATTGCCTTTCAATCTTTCATTTTCTTTATCTATTAATAAGACTTTAGTTGACTTAAGCATCGGAGGATTCTAAATCGGAGGGTATCCCATCGATTTTTGAACTTTTTCTTACAGGTTGGCCCAAGATCTTGATCGATCCAACCTCGAACCGGCTCTCTAACACGAATCTCTTCGATAGATTTGAAGCCTTGCTCCAATAAATTGGCGCTAAAGAAAGGACATTTGCTCAAAAATTTTTGTGTAAATGATCAAGAAAGTGCAGAATTTGGCTCCATCTTCTCTAGGAGCTCCCCCAGAGATGGTTCAATCCCATCCTTTGGTAGCAATTGACTCATAGTAATCTAATTTATTGGTGCAGTAGGTCCAAGCCCTCACCAACGCCGTACAATAGCTCTAGCAAGCAATAGAGCGATGGCAAGAATCCACTCCTCGAGAGACCGCATCATGAACCAGCCATCTTTCAACCCTCCAAGAATTCCATCAGGAGTATCTTTTTGCCCAAAAAGAACAATCCTATGTGGCCGAATCAACCTCCTACAGTAGGAGACCGTTGTGAGAGGCAGATCTTGAATAGAAGCTTCAAGATCTTGAAAAAAAGCCGAAAGAAGTACAATTCGAAAGGTCTTTCCAGAGTAAGAAGGATTTTCACCTCACTTTTTCTTTCTCTGCTAAAATCCTGAATGAATCGATTCCTGCCCAGCTCAAGATGCTCACGTTGGAGCTATTCAATTGATCCATAGATCCTTAAAACCATTTTGAGGAATATAGACATGATGAGGCTTCATGGTGCATCTGACGTCCTTCTTTGTAAGGCCTTTCCCATCATCCTCAAAAAAGCTGCTAGAGTGTGGTTCTTCGAACTCCATTTGGAGTCCATTTCATCTTTTGATCAGTTGAGTAAGCTCTTGATAGCCTATTTTGGGAGCAACTGTCTCCATTTGAAGCACTCAAACAGCTTATTCTTCGTGGTGCAGCAGAAGGGCGAATCTCTACAAGAGTATATGGCCCGTTTCAACATGGCTATTCTTGAAGTAAAAAACTTCAACAAGTCCATTGCTATGTCAGCCTTGAAGCGAGGACTCAGAAGCTATTGTTTGGTTTTCTTCTATTGGGATAAACTATCCTCTCTTGGACCGACATGGCCATTGGTGATTAGCCAAGTAATAAGGAACAATCTCCTAAGATCAATGCGGAAGTAAAATAATGAATTCAAGAGAAAAGAGAGAAAGAGAACGCAAGTGTTTTTTTGGAAGAAAAGAGCTTTATTCAATGAATTCAGCTTCATATACAATTTTGACCTATTTTTAGTATTTATATTTTATAAAAATATCAAGCCTCAAGCTTATAGAAAAACTCTCCAAAATTCAAATATTGAACGTACACAAAACAAACCTGCAAAAACTAAGTCGGCCTAGTTTCAGACTGGACCGACTAACCTACGATTAGGTCGGCTCAATCTAGTTGTGTATCGTGCCAATAGTTCGAAAATGCTGCTTTATATTGAATTTTTCTCTGAGATATAGCCGATCCAGTCCTGCACTGAGCCGGCCCAGTTTTCAACTTAGTCGACTCAGTCTCTAGGTGAGCCGACCTAGTTTCTGAACTTTGCTATTCGAGCTGATTTTTCTTTCGATTTGCTTCCATCTTTTCATGACCTATCTTCTCATATTTTCAAGACTTGGGAGCGTTACTTTTGAGCTTATATTCTCCACCTTGGTGCTTTTAAGTCCTTGTGAACTCATCTCTTCTTGGCCAATCCATCCTTACCACACACATCTGAAAGCTGTCTCTGGGGAGTACCTTCATGAGTGCATCAGACTGATTCTCCTTGATATGAACCTTCATCAGTTCTACTTCACCTTCCTCCATCAACTCTCTGATCTTGTGGTACCTCATGTCTATATGCTTTATGCGTGCATAATAGACTAGGTTCTGTGCCAACAGTAGAGCACTCTGACTATCATTGAATAGTGTAATCTTGCTCTGTTCCATCCTCAACTCAACAATCAACCTCCTAAGCCAAAGGACTTTCTTTGCAGCCTTCATTATTCTAATATACTCGACCTCTGTAGTAAACAAGGCCATAATTGGCTGAAAGATTGATCTCCAAGATACTGATCCACCATACATGCAGAAGATGTATTCAGTAGTAGATCTTATTGTATCAAGATCTCCTGCATAATTTGCATCTATAAATTCTTTCGGAGGACTCGAACCTCCATCTTCAAATCCTTCTGACTGTCCATCAAATACCAAACTATAATCTCTTATTTCATGCAGATATCATAATATCCATTTCAATGCTTTTCAGTATTCCTTCCCAGGGTTAGCCATCTATTTACTAATCATGCTCACTGCATATGCTATATCTGATCTACAGTACACCATATTATACATTACACTACCTATAGCATTCGTATAAGAGACTTTTTTCATATATTCTCTCTCCTTTTTTGACTGAAGGCTTTATAACTTGAAGAGAGATATATGGCTCGGTAATGGCATCTCTACAGATTTAGCCTTCTTCATCCCAAATCTCTTCAGAATTTTTTGGATATTTCTTTCTTATGACAAATAGAGCACTCCTTTGCACCTATCTCTGTAAATCTTTATTCCAAGAATTTTCTCAGCTGGATCCAGATCCTTCATCTCAAACTCAGATGATAATGTCATTTTTAACCTTTTCACAGCTTCCATGCTTCTACTGGCTATAAGCATATCATCTACATATAGTAGTATGTACAGAGCATCCTCTTCATCTACATTGTTGACGTAGATACAGCAATCATGTTTATATCTACTGAAATCCAGACTTAAAATAAAACTATCAAATCTTCAATACCACTGACGAAGGACAGTTTCAAGCCATATAAAGATCTTCTTCATAAACACACCTTTTCTTCTTGTCCAGTCTTCATGAAATCATCTGGCTGCTTCATGTAGATTCTTTTCTCTAATGTACCATGAAGAAAGGCCGTCTTCACATCCATCTGTTCCAACTTCATGTTGTACTGTGTCACCAGTGATAGCAAAATCTGAATAGATGTATGACGAACTACAGGAGAAAATTTTTTTATGTAGTCAATTTTTTCCCTTTGTGAGTAACTCTATCTTATTCTGAAGGTGCCTCTTTCTTTATGAATATCCACTTTGAGCCAATAGATCGAGTACCTTTTAAAAGATCTACTAGTTGCTATGTCTGATTCTTTTCAAGTGATTTCATCTCTTCCATCATGATCTGCATCCATGAATCATGATTCTCACTCTCCATAGCCTCTACATAATTTTCTGGATCTCCATTAGCAATGATGAGTACATAGAAGATAACCTCATCAATGCCATATCTAACTGATCTTCTGATAGTATGCTGGGATTTATGCAAAGCCACTCCTATTGGCACATCTCTGTTTGATATCTATGGCTGATCCTGCACATCCATTTGAACTGCTGGCAGTTCATGCCAATCTTCCATCTAAGTATCTTTTCTCTACCCAGCTCCACCTCAATAGGAACACTCTTATACATGGATTCGGACTGCATGTCATCTATCTCAGACTGGTCATTACTGTTCACCTTTATCTTTCTAATTCTATCTATCCCAAACCTCCTCAAGATGCTCCTCTCATCAAAGATAACGTTCCTATTGATCACTGACTTCGATGCCTGAGAGTTTCACAGTAGGTACCCCTTAACTCCTTGTGGATATCCTATGAATGTCATCTTTTATGATTTTGGATTTAATTTGCTCCTCTTGATTGCCTCCACATGTGCATAGATCGAGCAACTAAAGACTTTCAGATAGCCAAGCTCCATCTTCTTTCCACTCCAGATCTTCTTTGGAATGCATCCGTTCAGCTTACGATGTGAGAATCTGTTCATAAGAAAATAAGAAAAAGTTAAGACATCACCCCAAAAAGATTTTGGAAGTGATGTCTACAGCCTCAAACTTCATGCCTTCTTGATCAATATTCGGTTCATTCTCTCTGCAACACCATTCTGCTGGAGAGTCATCTTCACCGTGTAATGACATTTGATGCCATTTTTCTTATAGTACCTTCTGAACTCTAGACTAGTATACTTTTCTCTATTGTTCGACCTTAGACACTTCACCTATCTTTCTAACTTCTTTTCTATTTCAGCTCTCCAAGCTCTGAACTGGGCAAACACCTCTGATTTTTCTCTAATCAGATAAACCCACACCTTTTTTGAGAAATCATTAATGAAAGTGATAAAATACGTTGCCCCATCTCTAGCTGATACAGAAGCTGATCTCCACACATCCGAGTGCACTAAATTCAGCACTCTTTTACTGCACTTGGTACTTCTGACAAACTTTATCCTATTCTATTTGCCAAAGATACATGGCTCACACAAATCTATGCCCTCCTTCTTTAGGACTGGGATCATACCTTTTGTGCTAAGTTCAGTGAGTCCATGGTCACTCATATGATCTATTCGATAGTACCATAATCGATATAAAATCTGCTCCTCCTATGCCGCTGCTAGCACCTCTATACTATCATTCACCACTGAGCCTTCCATTCTATAAAGGTTGTTGATCAATCTTCTACCTCTCATCACCACCAAAGCTCTCTTAGAAATTTTTAGATATCCACTCCCAACTTGGCTACTAAAAGCATAATCCTGCTCCTCCAAGTAGCCCAAAGAGATCATATTCTTTTTCAACTTCGGTACATGCCTGATATTTGATAATGTATGAATAATCCTATCGTACATCCTCATCCTGATAGAGCCAACTCCAGCTACTTTGCATGGGTGATCATTTTCAAGGCTGATACTTCCACCATTGATCTTCTGATAGATAGCAAACCACTCCCAATGAGAAGTCTATATAGTGGTGCGAGCATACTGAATCCAATATCTATATAGTATTACACTCTGTGGATCCATTAGATATAACTAACAGATCTTCTTCATTGCTCACAGAAGCTATATCATCTTCCTTACTGGTCTTTTCTTTTTTTGATTTCAAAAGGGGACAACCTCTCCTTAGGTGTTCAGGCTGATGATATTTATAATATTTCAATATCTTTCTCTGATCCCGAGATTTCGACCTGTCCTTAGATTTTCCTCTTGCCTTCTTCTTTGATCTTTCCTATCTTTCATTCATAGTTAAGATCTCAGACTTAAGGTCTCCGTTGCAGATCTTCTTTCTTTGCTTATTTGATCTAAGCACACCAACAATCTTTTCATAGTTTAGGATCTTTTTTCCATAAATTAAAGTTGTTATGAGCCCATCATACGAACCTAGGAGAGAACATAATAGCAACAATGCTCGATCCTCCTCATCGATCTTCACATCCAAACTCATCATCTCAGAATACAGCTGATTGAACCTTTAGATATATGCAACAAGATCTCCACCTTTGGATATCCTCAAACTATACAGCTATTTTTTCAACCATAGCTTGTTCATCATGTTCTTCCTCATGTATGTATTCTCCGATCTCGTCCAGAGTTTCTTTGCTATAGTCTCTGTGCAAACGTCGGATAAAATCTGATCGACCAAGTATATCCGAATTATGCTGAAAGCAATTTTCTTCAACTCTTTCCAATCCTCAGCACTGATCTTTTTCTGCCTTTTTCTTGTCAAGACCTTGTAGATCCTCTGCTGAACTAATAAATTTTTTATCCTTTGCTGCCATAAGATAAAGTTCTTCTTGTCATCAAACTTCTCAAAATCTATCTTGAATCCACTTGATTCCATGACTTCAAACAAGTCAAGCACAGATTCCTAACACCCTTCTTCGATCACACACTAATAAAACTATCCTTCAAAGAAGATCTAAATGTCCTAGATCCTCTTTTCAATCGTCTATATCACCGTCCCTTCGTGTAACCAATCTTCATCTTAATCTAGAGACAAACAATGAAGAAATCAAAAGATTTTGGATAAAATCTAATGCAACAGATCCTAGATTTAGTAACCCTAGGTGTCTTCCTTTATTCCATGCAGTACCACTTTAATACCAATTATTGGGATAAACTATCCTCTCTTAGATCAGCATGGCTGCTGGTGATTAGTCAAGTAACAAAGAACAATCTCCTAAGATCAACGCGGAAGCAAAATAATGGATTCAAGAGAAAAGAGAGAAAGAGAGCATAAGAGTTTTTCGGAAGAAAAGAGCTTTATTCAATGAATTCAGCATCATATACAATATTGATCTATTTTCAGTATTTATACTTTACAAAAGAATCAAGCTCCAAGCTCATAGAAAAATTCTCCAAAATTCAAACATCTCACATATATAAAACAAACTCGCCAAAACTGAGCCAGCCTAGTTTTAGACTGGACCGACTAACCTGTGACTAGGTTGGCTCAGTCTGAGACTGAGTCAATCCAGTTGTATCTCACGCCAACAGTCCAAAAATGCTACTTTTTGTCCGAATTTTTTTTTAAGATATAGCCGATCCAGTCCTAGACTGAGCCAGCCCAGTTCTCAACTTAGCTGATTCAGTCTCAGGATAAGCCAGCCTAGTTTCTGAACTTTGCTATCCAGATTGATTTTCCTTTCGGCTTGCTTCCATCTTTTCATGATCTATCTTCTCATGTTTCCAAGACTTGGAAGCACCACTTTTGAGCTGACATCTTCCTCAACAAAAACTTTCGAAGAACCATGAAGGGATGTTAGCTTGAATTTGGAAGTACATCCATGCTGAAGAAGAGAAATTGAGCAAGAAAGAGAAGAAAAATAAAGAGATAAAGAAGCGACCCCATGAGAAAGAGCACGAAAATCAGGAGAGCTATAGTGAACCACCTCAAAAATATTTGAGATTCCAAAATTCTTCTCGAAAATTTGATAGTTAAGCTTCTCTATCCGCCCCTCGATCATAGATCTCAATGGAGATAGAGAATCAGGGATATCTCCACCATTCAAATTCCATAGAGATCCCTATCGATAAGAGAAACAAAAATAAATTCTACTGCTTCCACCAGAATTATGGGCACGATACTGAAGAATACTACCAACTCAAAGATGAGATCAAGGCTCTGATCCGTCATAGCTATCTTAGAAAATATGTAAGAGATCAGGCAAATCAAACCCTGAAATCATGCTAGAAGCCTGATGATGCTATTGAGCATAACTAGCCGACTGCAGGAGTCATTAACATGATCTCACAAGATAGTAGAGTTCGGGGGGCATCTAGGAGTCCTCCAAAGAGGTAGTGCACCAAAAATGTTATTTTCTTTTCTGATGATGATGTCCAAGGAGTTCAAACATCCCATAATGATGCTATCATTATTTTCATGATGATAGCAAATTATGATGTAAAAAGAATTCTAATTGATAATGGAAGCTCCGCAGACGTGTTGTTCTAGATGCTCTCTAAAATGTGCTGAATAATTTGAGATAGGTTAGCGGTCCTCTGATTAGATTCTCAGGCAATTCAGTAGCTGTCAAAGGAGAAATTACGCTACTGGTCACTACCAAAAGAGAACCCTATCAGTCAACTGCACAACTAATATTTTTGATCATCAAAATACCCTTTGAATATAGTGCCATCCTTATTGCAGTATCAACTCACTCTGATACTAATTATTGTGGTATCAACTTGCTTTGATACTAAACTATTGGGATATCAGTTACTCTGCTATCGCTTGTAAGGATTTAGTATCAAATTATTATGGTAGAAAGAAAGAAAAAATAAAATAAGAAAATAATCAAGTACGTAGATCGGTCTAAAGGCTCACCTCCATGGGGCATGCAAAGCTTCACTATGAAAGAGAAAATAGATGCAAGAGGAGAACACCCACTCTTAACTCATCGTACATAAATTTTTCTCAACTAGAAGCTACCCTCACAAAAGCTCTCTCAGAATTTCAAGAAGACCTACAGAAGCTACAAGATGCTCTATCCTCATAGTCTTCTCATCGGATGCTATGCATTTATTGCTTCTCTCTCTCATGGGCTGCACATACTCGGTGCTCTACCAAATTCCTCTCGACGGCTGTCTGAGCTTCTCTATGTATCTCTTATGCCACATGCATCATTTTTTTTTGTTCTATAGCACCTCAGTCCTTTAAATAGGATAAAAATCCTCTTCTCAGTAGTTCACAGAAGTCCTAACAGGACTCGTTCTCCTAATATGAGTCGAACATATCTTTGATGAAGTTTTAAAATATTTTTCAACCTTCAGATCATAACCGCAACCCTCTATAGCCGCTGAATCCTATGGTCCATGCTCAACTCACGTAGACCCCTTGGATTAATCACAATCAGAGTTCAAATTAAAGGATGTTCTCATCCAACAGGATTTGATCGACGCTCTCTTATACAAGGAGATGCCTGCCACCATGAAGATGAAGGATTAAAAGTGAATCTAGATGCAGGTGGTGAGTATGATTCGCTTGTATCTAGCGAATGATGTCGTTATCCATGTACTTGGTGAGACTTTTTCGATGATGCTGTGGTCGAAGCTCAAAAAGTTGTACATGGTAAAGTCACTCACCAATATGCTATTCCTTTGGAGGTAGTTCTACCAGTTGTGGATGGATGAAGGTAATGGCATGCAAGAGCATCTATCCAACTTTTAGAAGATTCTCACCAACCTTCTCAGCATTGGCAAAAAAATTGAGGAGAAGATCAGGATATTGGTCTTACTAGCATCGCTTCCTCCTTCGTATGAGTTTTTGGAGATTGCTCTTCTTGTAGGCAAGAGCACCATCAAGATGGACGAAATCACTACAATAATTCTCTAAAATGAGATTCTCAGGAGGAAGAATCCAGCTTCGAGCTCAAATGGTGGTAGATCAGCTTTGACGATTTTTGGAGGAGGAGGTAGTAGATGGAGCAGCAAAGGATTGCGAGGAGGACGATCCAAGTGTAGGATGAGGGATCATAGTAATATCAGATGCTATCGATGTGATGAGTTGGGACATTGAGTAAAGAATTATCCATAACTCAAAGATCGGATGAGGGCTACAGTGGCAATGGCCAGTAGCGATACAGAAGGCAGTGATGATGTCCTTCTGATTACTGATGAGATATCTACTTTTTTCTCTCAGTGAATTATAGATTTTGCTTGTTTCTATCACGTATGTTGTAGAGAGAAGATGTTTGACTTTCTAAAGATCAGTGAGGGTGCTATGTTCCTGTCAAATAGATTGAGCTATAAGATCAAGGATAGTAGGATGGTCAGCATAAAGCTCCATGATGGAATAGTAAAAATGTTAGGTGAGGTCCGATACATATCCGACTTTAAGAAAAATCTAATCTTATGAAGCAAACTGAATTCGATCAACTTCAGATGAAAAGCTGATGGAAGAATTCTAAAGATCATGTATGACAGTAGGATGGTATTAAGAGAAAGAAAGTATGAAAGACATTACCTCATGACAGGAAGCTTAGTACAAGATGGAGCTCCAGGTGAAGATGGATTGAGTATGAGATAAGAGACTCGAAAGGACGATATGTGATGTCGTAAGGTAAAGTTTCTATTACCGTAGGAGGCTATCCCGAGCAGATCTCAGGTCAAGAGGATCACAACCATTGATGAAGGTGGGATTGAGTGGCTTGGCTTGACTTTCATGTTTGTTCATCCATGATTAGCAGGCGATTGCCTTAGGACATGGAGGCAAAAAGATTCAAAAGCTCTCAAAGTCAGGTAGAGGTCGAACGTCAAGTCGAGGTAGAGATTGTTAAGATTTGATGTCTCAAATTTAATCCACAGTAAGAGAAGAATTAGTATCAGCAAACAGTTAAACTAGCTCAAATATAGGATCGAGTTGGCTCGGATTGAGATTGAGCCGGCTTGAACTATAGTCGAGCCAGCCCTCTCATATAGATAGAAAGTATGTGTTCGAATGAGATGCAGTCGAGCCAGCTCAACCTCTGATAGAGTCGGCTTGATGGAGGCGAATAGAATAGGATGAGATTTTTTGTTTGGACTCGAATTATAATAAATCCAAGGGATCTATGAGAGTTGCGTGTGAATCACAGGATTCAGTGGCCACGAAGGACTGCAGTCATGATCTAAAGGTTGGAAAATATTTCAAGACTTCATTAAGATCCTATTTTGACTCATGTTAGGAGATAGAGTCCTATTAGGACTACTATGAACTGTTGAGAAGAGGATTCTCATCCTATTTAAAGAACTTGAGATACTGTAAAGCAAGGTATGGAGTGTATGGCAAGGAGAGACATGTAGAGAGGCTCAGACAGCCACCGAGAGAAGTTTGGTAGAGCGTCGAGTACGTGCAGCCCGCAAGAGAGAAAAGTAATAGGTGCATAGCATCCGACATGGAGGTCATAAGAGTAGAGCATCTTATAGCTTTTGAAGATCTTTTTGAAATTCTGAGAGCTTTTGTAAGGATAGCTTCTAGTTGAAAGAGATTTATGTATAGTAAATTAAGAGTGGATATTCTTCTCTTGTATTTATTTTTTTTATAGTGGAGCTTTGCATGCCCCATAGAGGTGAGCCTTTAGGTTGATTCACGTACTTGATTATTCTTATTTTATTTTTCTTCTTTCTTCCTACCGTAATAATCTAATACTAGATTCTCAATAAGTGGTATTAGAGGAGTTGATATCACCAACAGACTTTATGATAGAATGTTCAATACTTAAAAAAAATTTGGTTTCAAAAATCCAGAAAGAAACTATTGAAGAATCTTATTGGCTCTTGCATGTGGATGGAGCCTCTAATGCCCACGAAATTATAGCTGGCTTAATTTTAGCCAGTCCTGAAGGAGTTGTCACTAAACATGCTCTGAGATTTAATTTCAAAGCTTGCAATAATGGAACCAAATACGAAGCCCTCATCGCTGGACTCAAAATTGCAAAAGAGCTTAATATCAAGAAGCTTAAAGTTTTTACTGACTCCCAACTTATCATCGGACAGATATGAGGTCAATACGAGGCTTAAGATTTTACAATGTCTCAATATTTATATAATGCAAAAGAGTTATTCAAAAATTTTGATAATTTTAAAATTATTCAAATACTGAGATCGAAAAATGCCCGAGCTGATGCACTTTCACACCTAGCGACATCGAAATTTTTCGACATCAACCAAAAAGTATTCATTGAAATCCTTGAGAAACCTAGTATAGAGATCCAAATGATCGCTCAAATGAATCATGAACCAAGCTGGATGAATCCTTTGATAGATTACTTAGAAAAAGAAATATTGCCCAATGATCCTACTAATGCGAGAAAAATCAAGAGGCAAGCTCCATGGTACGTCATCCTAAATATAAGACTCTATAAAAGATCATTTTCTTTTTTATTACTTCGATATCTAAAGCCTTTAGAGGCTGATTACACTCTTCGAAAAGTTCATGAAGGAATTTATGGCAATTTCTTGGGAGGCAGGTCCTTAACATATAATATAATCCTATAGGAATATTATTGGCCAACCATATAAAAGGATGTTGCTGATCTCGTCAGTAAATATGATCGATGCCAGAGATATGCGAATATTCAGCATCAACCAGCTGTAGAACTCATTTCTATTACTGCTTCTTGGCCTTTTGCCATCTGAAAAATGGATATTTTCGGGCCATTTTCATTGGCGATAGGATAAAGAAAATTTCTAATGGTCACTATCGATTACTTCATTAAATGGATGGAGGTTGAACCATTGGTGTAAATTACTGAGAAAAAATATAAGACTTCGTCTAAAAGTCAATCATCTATCGTTTCGATTTTTCTTGGATAATTATCACTATAACGGGAAGTAATTTGATAATGCAAAGTTCAAAAAATTCTATTCTGAATTGTATATCAACCATAGATTGATTTTAGTTGGACATCTACAATCTAATGCAGAAGCTGAGGTCATAAATCAGATAATTCTCTAAGGCCAAAAAATTAGGCTCACTAAAGCCAAAGGTCTCTGGGCTGATGAATTGTACAACATTCTATAGGCTTATAGAATCATTCCCAAGCGGCCAATAAGAAAAATGCCCTTCAAGCTCACATTTGGATCAGAAGCAGTGAAACCTATGAAAATCGGCCTTTCAACATCAAGAGTGGAAAACTTCGACGAAGAAAGCAATTCAAATCGATTGAGAACCAATCTTGATTTGCTAAAAAAGATCAAGAAAAGAGCTCAAATCCAAATGGCAACCTACAAACATAAGATGGTCAGATATTGTAATGCCAGGATCAAATAAAAAATTTTCTACAAAAATGACCTAGTCTCTATCGAGTTGAAGTGTCCAAACCTTGGAACAAGAAAAATTCATCCCAAATTAGAAATGACCATATCAAATTACAAAAGTAATACGACCAGAAGCATACGGAATTGAGAACCTAGATGGTTCAAGTGTTTCGAGATACGGAGTGCTGAAAATCTTAAAGTGTATCATCAATAAATTTTGAATAAAGATTCTAAAAATATTATCCCATTGAAGACTTCTCCAAAATATCGAATTCTCTCGACCACCTTGGTGAAAAATTGATCTTTAGATCGATAAAGTCTTGAAGGAAATAGGAGATAAGATCTCTACTATCTCAAAATATCGATCTCTGGATTGGTAAAGCCCTAAAGGAGACAGGAGATAAGATCTCCACTATCTCAAAATATCGATCTCCGGATCGATAAAGCTTCAAAGGATATAGGAGATAAAATCTCTACTATTTTAAAATATTGATCTCTAGATCGATAAAGCCTCAAAGGAGATAGGAGATAAGATCTTCACTATCTCAAAATATCGATCTCTAGATCGATAAAGCCCCAAAGAACATAGGAGATAAGATCTTCACTATCTCAAAATATCGATCTCTGGATCGATAAAGCCCCAAAAGATAGAGGAGATAAGATCTCCACTATCCCATAATACCGATCTCTGGATCGAGTTATCTTGGATTTTTGTTAAATACTGATCTTCGAATTGAGTTATCTTAGATTTCTATTAAATATTGATCTTCAGATCGAGTTATCTTGAATTTCTATTAAATACCAATCTTCGGATCGGGTTATCTTGAATTTCTATTAAATATCGATCTTTGGATTGAGTTATTTAGAAATTATATCAAATATCGACCTCTGAATCAATGTTATCCAGAAATCCTATCAAATACCAATCTTCGGATCGATGTTATCTAAAAATTCTATCAAATACCGATCTTCGAATTGACATTATCTGGGATTTTTATCAAATATTGATCTACGAATCAAGTTTATCTCAGACTTTCATAAAATACTGATCTCTGGATCAAAGTTATCTTGGACTTTTATGGATTGAACTTATCCTATATTTTTATCAAATGCTGATCTCTGGATCAATGTTATCTTGGGTCTCCGATAAAACATCGATCTCTATATCAATATGATTTCCATAAATTTATGATCTCCGAATCTGAATCATCCTAGATATTCATGAATCCTTGATAAAAATAAAGAGAGCTGAAAGGCTATCAGTTGAACTCCCATAAAGTAGGAGCTAAGCCTTCCAATACCTAAACTAAAGTGGAGGTACCCTAGAACTTCTACTCGATTTTATTTAAAGTTACTAATCGATCGAAAAACATAATCA
The DNA here is from genome assembly GCA_006176705.1 of Cocos nucifera. NCBI lineage: Eukaryota > Viridiplantae > Streptophyta > Magnoliopsida > Arecales > Arecaceae > Cocos > Cocos nucifera. The sequence continues at coordinate 2,584,354 of QRFJ01000011.1, forward strand.
TCAGCGTGCTTGTTAAGGCAACCTATATCGAGATCTAACCGAGGTTGACTTAGAAAAAATTTTTAAAAGAAAGTACAATGCTTATAGCAAATTACACTAGATCAGAAAAAACTGATGTCACACACATGAACAATACTGAGAAAAGAAAATTTTCATTTCATTAAAGAAAGTTCTTACAAGAAACCCAAATTAGATTGACACAAAAAGACACATAGAGGAAAAAAGAAAAGCAAAAAGTATATAAATCAGGCGTTCACCTGAGAGGCCTTTGCAGAAGCAGCCACCTGATCATCTTCAAGTGATATAACTATAGGTTTTCAGTATAGGGTTTCTAGCCTTATTTTCGAAACTTTTTTCAAAAATTTATTAAATATAGTAGATAATATAATAATCTAATTAATTATAAGCTATTGATCATATCAAAAAATCCTACACATAGGATTAAATATGATGTACATGTTTTGAATTTGAAAAGCTAGATCGATAACAATAACTATTTACTATTATAGCTACATATTCAGAATACGATATCTTGCGCAGGTAGTTGATCACCGCAATCTAAACATTATCGAGGAGGTTCACTCATCATGATGCAGCCACATAGTATGTTTGGCTTCCATGAATCATCCACACGAGACCTTGGTCCTGATCGACTCCTCCCGAGTGTTAGCTCGATGCCGAAATCCTTCGATGGCTGAAGTCGACCGAACTCCTTCGATCTTTGTCTACGAACTTTTTAGATGCTCCAGATCATTAGTAGACGTAGCAGAGAGGTAGAGGAGGTTCTCCTAAAATTTTGGAGGGCTCATGACACTCGTAGCTCACCAATTCTCTTCTCGAGCCTTAGGCCAGAATCCTAGGATATGCTCTCAGAAAACCCTATGCCCACTGTTCTTTTTCTCTCTCTGAAAATAATTTTTAAATTTTTCTCATGCACAAGGGGGGCTCACGGAATTGGGTTTCTCACTTAGATAGATCGTGCACGTCCCAAGGCTCTCTCCTTTTATTTTTGCAGAAGACCAAGTCTTCTACGCGTAGAGGAGATAAGAATGGATGGTTGTCCATTTGAATTCTAACCCATTTTGAATTCAAATGGTAACTAGCCCATCCTTATCCACTAGGGCGTGGGAAGACCATGGCACACTCCTCTCTCTATGTGTGGAGAAAATTTATGAGAAAATATTTCTCGTGAAGAAAAGAAGGTGCATAAGAGAAGGGAATAAGGCACAAGATAAGGATGGAGTTAGTTCAAATTTGAATTACATTCAAACTTAAAATACCAACTACTAACCCTTATCCATTTTGGGTGTTGAGAAAGTGGGCGTGAGACCTCTTTGTGCATGGGAGAAAAAACTCACGAGAACCTTCTCGTGAATTTAAATGGACGCAAGAAGAGATGAGGTGGCACAGGAAAAGGACTAGTCAAACTAGTCTAAACTAATTTTATCCAATTAAACCAACCCAAATAAATTTGACTAGGCCGAATTAGATCAAATTAAATCCAACATAATTAGGCTTAATTAGGCTCAATTAAATCTTAATAAAATTAAGAATTGATCAAGTCCAACTCCTGATTAAATCAGAGATCAAATCTTCTTGATGATTAGGTCATCTTATAATCTAATCGGATCAAATCCAACTGAATCCAATTCAGTTAGACTTGAACTAAAAATCATTACTTAATCAAATTAAATTAATTAATAATTAAATTACTAATTTAATCTCTCATAAATATAGAGTCTAAATTCGGTAGATGTCCGAGCAACAGAGTCCATCGATATGAAATCTTGATTGAAGAGTCCCAAACCAGTGGGACTCTTGACCCTGATATTCCAAATAAGTGAAACTCATAATCATAGAGTCCTAGATAGGTAGGACTCAGAGTCCCAACCCAGTAAGACTCTTGGTCGAAGAATTCCAGTCCAGTGAGACTCTTATGTATAGAGTTTCAGTCTAGTGGGACTCTTCATCAGCCACCAGATTAGGTAAGAACCTCTAGTGTGTGTGACTCCGTAAGTTCAAACCTAAGCTGGTAGCATAGAAATTAATTTTTATACTAATCAAAGTGACCATCTAGCAATAATACCTGATATTTGGATAGGTCGAATAGTCGCAATCATAATATTCAAAACCTATGCGAATATGGTTACTGTATAATTCATCTCTTTGACTTCTGTGTATAGGATGACTCAGAGTTAAACTATCAACTCTAAAAAATATATTCAAATCATATCTTAAAGCAATTAGTCTCATGATTCCTCACTAGAACTATCCTAGCCAAGATTTTGCTAAATTAAAATATAATTAAACATAACTCCTGAATCGAAGTGGTCAATCCCATCTTGATTCACACACTGACTCCTCAAGTACTTGACTATGTTCAGAAATCTTTCGTTACTAAAATAGAAATTCAGATAGTCTGACACTAATGCACAATAAGTTTCTTGAAAGTTATCATGATGATCTAAGGCCGGAGGGATATTTATATCCATATTCCATCAAAGCAAATATAGATAGTAGAAAAGCTTCAAAGTTGGTCACGTTCAGTGCAGATGTATCTCTACATCTCACTTGCATGCCATATCAGTATCTCCACACTCCTTGGTTATGAGGACAATCAATCTATATGATACATAATGACCTACACTCGATAAATATTCTCATCCTTGGTAATAATATATCATTTGATTATGAACAGATTTAAAGACTAAATGATAAATTTTCTTTTGTCATTTTTAAATAGTCCTAAGGACTTCACCACAATATGAGTTCATTAGAAGATAAAATTTTTTTTGATGAAAAATATCAAAATAATTTTTATTTATTTATAATTTATATATAAATATAAGAATTAGCATAATCATCAATAATCTGATGATTGGCTTTGGGACACCATTTTCAATAATTTTTCACTTAGACTAAAGTCAATTGGTACAGTATCTAATATCCATCTTCGATTTGAAGTCGTCGAACTCCTTCATCGTAATAGCTTTAGTGAATGGATCGATCAGATTCTTCTTTCCATCGATCTTCTAAAAATTGATATCACCTCGATCCATAATCTTTCGGATAAGATGGTAGTGATGCAGAATATACTTTGTCCGCTGGTGTGCCTTCAATTTCATCACCGGAGTAATGGCTCCAGAGCTATCGTAGTAGAGCAGAACTTGACCATTAACAAAGGATGCTACTACAAGCTCGATGATGAACTTTTTCAGCTACACTACTTCTTTGGCAGCATTTGAAGCAGTAACATACTCCGCCTCACAAACTGAGTCGGTCATGGTGTGTTGTTTGAAACTCTTCCAGCAGACTGCTACATCATTAAGGATAAATACATATCCCGATACACTCTTGCTATCATCGTGATCAAATTAAAAATTAGAGTCTGTAAATTTCATAAGTTTTAAGTTCGACTCACCATAAACAAGCTACTGATCTTTTGTATTTCTCAAATACTTCAGAATGATTTTGACAATCTTCCAGTGTTTCTCTCTTGGATCAGATTGGTATCTACTCACTACCTTTAGTGAGTATGCCACGTTTGATCGCATACATGTCATAACATACATGATAGAATCCACTATCGAAGCATATGAAATTCTACTCATATGCCCTTTCTTTTAAGGTATTGTCAGATAATCTCTCTTTGAAAGAGAAATTTCATGGCCTATCGGTAGATAGCCTTTCTTGAAATTCTCCATGTTGAACTTTTTTAGTATAGTGTCTGTTGGGGATAAATCCCGCTCCTGCCGAAGCCCGGCCCAACGCTCAGCCCAATGTAACCAGTAGCTGCTGAAGAGCTTCAGCGCCAGGCGCCAGGCCGAGCCCCTAAGACGGCCGAACTGCTTAGAGGCCGAACTCCCCTGCACCAAGGTCCCGGCCGAACCGCTTAGAGGCCGAACTCCCCTGCACCAAGGTCCGGCCGAACTCCCCTGCACCAAGGTCCGGGCCGAACTGCCTAGAGGCCGAACTCCCCTGCACCAAGGTCCGGGCCGAACTGCCTAGAGGACGAACTCCCACCGCCAGCCGAACTTCCTGACGGCCGAGCTCCTTGGACTCCAAGCGGCTGGACTTCTTCAGGAGACGGACTCCTCCCAGACGCCCGTTCGGCCATCCGAGCTCCTCCCGGGTTTTCCCTTCAGCCGAACTCTCCTACGAGCCCGAACCCATTCGGACCCCACGGCCGAACTCCTTCGGACCGACCCCAGGCGAGTCCATGCAGCCGAACTCCTTCGGACCGACCCCAGGCGAGTCCATGCAGCCGAACTCCTTCGGACCGACCCCAGGCGAGCCCATGCAGCCGAACTCCTTCGGACCCCACGGCCGAACTCCTTCGGACTTCCCACGGCCGAACTCCTTCGGACTTCCCACGGCCGAACTCCTTCGGACCGACTCCAGGCGAGCCCATGCAGCCGAACTCCTTCGGACCCCACGGCCGAACTCCTTCGGACCCCACGGCCGAACTCCTTCGGACTTCCCACGGCCGAACTCCTTCGGACCGACTCCAGGCGAGCCCATGCAGCCGAACTCCTTCGGACCGACCCTAGGCGACCGAACTCCTCAGCGAGCCCTGGCCGAACCAACTAGCAACCGAAGTCCTTCAATTGGCCAGCCGAGCTTCTTCGGGCCTCTCAGCGGCCGAACTCTACAGATGGCCGACCCTTCAGCCAGACGAACTCCCCCAGCTTCCCCTTCGGCCGAACTCTGTTACAAGTCCGAACTCCGTTGGATGAACCGTCGCCTGCAGCAAGACCGGACGACGCCTTCCTCTCCGTACCGGACTCCATGCGGCCCACGGCTCGCCGGTATGGCTCCCACGATCTACCGGACGACGCCTTCCTCTCCGTACCGGACTCCATGCGGCCCACGACTCGCCAGGTATGGCTCCCACGATCTACCGGACGACGCCTTCCTCTCCGTACCGGACTCCATGCGGCCCACGGCTCGCCGGTATGGCTCCCACGATCTACCGGACGACGCCTTCCTCTCCGTACCAAGCCTCCATGCTGCCCGACGACTCTCTGCCAGACGGCACAGCCGTCACCATCAACTAAGCTCCGCTATAAAAGGACCCCTCCCGACATACTAAGGCTAAGCTCTCTGAACTCTCGACTCTCTAAGCTCCCCTCCACATCTCTAAGCTCCGGAACTCATTCCGAGCACTCCATTACTGTTGGTCGGAAACTAACTTGACCGTCGGAGGGTCCTGCCGGAGCCACCACCCCACCGGTTCCGGACGGGACTTCGTTTTGCAGGTCCCCGGCGGCGCCCAGCGGCCTCGATTGCGGCGACCTCCGGCGGCGACGGATTTCTGCACCAACAGATTGGCGCCGTCTGTGGGAACAAGGGACTGAACCTTCGAGGTTCCCTTGTTCTTAAAGGAGTGCTCGGCGACGATTTTCCGCCCCTGCTCCGGATCTCTCTTCTCCCTCTCCAGAATTCCTTCTCTGGAAAGAGGAAATGCCCCCCAGAAGGGCTTCGACGCGGCGCTCGACGGCTTCCGCGGCTCGATCCCCTCCGAGTCCGTCTGTCCCTGCTCCGGCCCCGGTGACTCAGCCCCCGTCAATAACCGCAGTGGATACGGAGCAGTTCAACCAGCTCATCCAGCACGTTCGCGGTCTCACGGAGGCGGTGCAGGCGGTGCTGCACCGACAAGTCCCAGTGCCAGCCCGACCGGCGCGGGACTCTCCGAAGTCGGATGATCCAGTCCAAGAGCGACCGGCCTGGGCAGCCCGACCTCCGATACCCGGATTGGAGAGGCGGAGGAGGGAGAGCCCTTGTTCGGATCATGGATCGACCAAGGGTGAAGCCTCGCGCCCATCTCACCAGAAAGCCTTGGAGATCAGAGACCGGGAGGACCTGCTGGGCCAAAGGCTCTCGGAAATGAACCGGCGAATTGAAGAACTTCGTCCCCCCTCGCGTGGTGATGACGTTTGTGCAGACCCTCCTTTCTCGCAGAAAATCATGCAAGAACCTGTTCCACCGACCTTCGAGCTCCCTCAACTGGAAAGCTACGATGGAACTTCTGATCCGGTTGATCACCTGGGGGCCTTCCGGGCCATGATGCTGCTTCACGGCGCTTCAGATGCCGTGCTGTGCCGAGCCTTCCCGTCTACCTTAAAGGGAGCAGCGAGGAACTGGTACTCGGCGTTGAAGCCCAACACGATCTTCTCTTTCGACCAGATGAGCAGTCGGTTCGCGGCCCACTTCATCAGCAGCCGACGACCGAGCCGAGGTTCAGATTCCCTGATGAGCGTCAAGCAGAAGCAAGGGGAATCCATCCGGACTTACGTCACTCGATTCAACGCCGCGGCATTGGAAGTCCGGGACCTGGACCAGTCTGTCGCGATGGCCGCACTTAAGGGCGGCCTTCAGAAAAATAGCTTGCTGTTCTCTCTGGAAAAAAGGTATCCCAGGGACTTCGCCGACCTGCTGGCTCGAGCCGAGAGATATGCCCGTGCGGAAGAAGCCTTCAAATTGAAAGATGAGGAGCTCGTCAGAAAGGACCGGCTGGCGGACGAGGAAGAGCTGGGTGAAGCTCGGCTGCACTCGCAGACCCCCTACGAAAGCAGGCGGGCCCGAACTCCTCGAACTCGCCCTGATAAGGAGGCGCGAAGGAGTCCACTTCCCGGAAGGTTCCGCCGCTATGCCCCCCTCAACGCTCCTCGAACCCAGATTCTCACCGAAGTAAAACACCAGCTGCCAAGACCGGAAGGATTACGATCTCCCCCAAACAAGCGCGATCGAAATAAGTACTGCCTCTACCATCACGACCACGGCCACGACACGGAGGGATGCATCCAGCTCCGAGACGAAATTGAGGAGCTCGTCAGAACGGGTCGGCTGGGTAAATTCCTCCGGTACCGGCCTGAAGCAGAAAAAGATCGGCTAAGGGCGCTGCCGTAGCCAGACTACAAGAAGGTCGGCCACCTTACGGCGTCATTCACATGGCCCCTGGAAAGATCTCGGTGCATCAGCGATTCGCCATCTCCCAGCAACAAGAGCTTGCACCAAATTGAGGAGTTCAGCATGAGGAGGTCGTCCACCCCGGAACTTATTGCCGAAGAAATGCGGAGGAATCAGCCTTAGGGAGGAGCCCAATCGCCCCTAAGAGAGAAACGGAGAGCAGAAGTTCCCCCGCTGAAGCGGAATGAAGTTCGGCGCGAGGAAGGCCGAACCCACCTATGAGCCCGTCAGCGAGGAAGCTCCGACAAAGAAGTATGAAGTCCTCCCGCGGAAGCTTCCGCGGGAAAGTGGAACGAAGTTCGGCGCAAGTAAGGCCGAACTCACGCTCCAGTAATGTCCCCCAAAGGAACCGCCTACAAAGTGTTCACTGGAGGCGGAATGAAGTTCGGGCGAGAAAAGCCGAGCTCCCCTCGAGCTCGTCCGAACAAGAGCAGCAGAAAGTTCTCCCACGGCGGGTCTCGTGGGAAAGAGGAATGAAGTTCGGCTCGAAGAAAAGCCGAGCTCCCCCAAGGCTCGTCGTCAAGGCGAAATGAAGCTCGGTGGAAAGCCGAACTCCTCAACTCAACCTCCAAAATAAAGTTCGGCGCCGGCAAGGACGGAACGAAGCCCCCCTCCCGGAAGGTTCCGCAACTACGACCCGCTCCTCTAACTCGAATTCTCGGCAAAGTTAAGAGCCAACCGCCAAGACCTGAAGGACTACGGCCTCTCCAAACATGCGCGATCAAGGAGAAGATCGGCTATAGGCACTGCCGTAACCGGAAAAGACAAGAAGGTTGGCCGTCCCGCGGCGTCATCAACGCCACCCCGGGGAGGAGCTAGGAGCTAGCTACATCGGTGATTGTCATCCCCAGCGACAAAGTCAAGAGAAGCATGGTCCAAATTATGAAGGCCGGCATGAGATAGAGGAGGTCGTCTGGACGGGACTTGCTGCTCGAGGGAGCTCCGAGGAACAACACCCCGTCGACCCCTCAAACGAGAGCGCGCTGTCCACGATTTCCCTTCGGTAAAATTCTCCCCTCTGCATAATATTATTTCTGGATGCGAAAACTATGCGATGACAGGAGAGCAGCAGTCAATAATCGCCGCGTTAGGAACAGGAGGAGAACCTCGTCCTAACGCGAGCAACAACCTCGGCTAGGAGATAAGATCTCTCCCGAGCGACCGGAACAACCTCGGTTAGGAACAGGAGGAGAACCTCGTCCTAACACGAGTGCCAACCTCGGCTAGAGATAAGATCTCTCCCGAGCGACCGTTGACAACCTCGGCTAGAGATAAGATCTCTCCCGAGCGACCGGAACAACCTCGGTTAGGAACAGGAGGAGAACCTCGTCCTAACACGAGTGCCAACCTCGGCTAGAGATAAGATCTCTCCCGAGCGACCGTTGACAACCTCGGCTAGAGATAAGATCTCTCCCGAGCGACCGAAAACAACCTCGGTTAGGAACAGGAGGAGAACCTCGTCCTAACGCGAGCACCAACCTCGGCTAGAGATAAGATCTCTCCCGAGCGACCGTGAACAACCTCGGTTAGGAACAGGAGGAGAACCTCGTCCTAACACGAGCACCAACCTCGGCTAGAGATAAGATCTCTCCCGAGCGACCGTTGACAACCTCGGCTAGAGATAAGATCTCTCCCGAGCGACCGTGAACAACCTCGGTTAGGAACAGGAGGAGAACCTCGTCCTAACGCGAGCGCGCACCTCGGCTGCAGGAGATATGATCTCCCCCGAGAGAAGCTCGGCTGCAGGAGATAAGATCTCCCCCGAGCGCGCACTTCACTTCGGCTGCAGGAGATAAGATCTCCCCCGAGAGAAGCTCGGCCACAGAAGATGAGGTCTCCCCCAAGCCTCAGCCTCAACTTCAGCGTCAATCTTGGCTGGAGATGAGACCTCCCCGAGCTTCAGATGCGGAGCCTGGGAGAAGACTTCGGCAGTCGCCTGTTTTGGTACTCCCTTCCTTCAATTTTTGAACTCGGGAGTGGGGGGGCTACTGTTGGGGATAAATCTCGCTCCTGCCGAAGCCCGGCCCAACGCTCAGCCCAATGTAACCAGTAGCTGCTGAAGAGCTTCAGCGCCAGGCGCCAGGCCGAGCCCCTAAGACGGCCGAACTGCTTAGAGGCCGAACTCCCCTGCACCAAGGTCCCGGCCGAACCGCTTAGAGGCCGAACTCCCCTGCACCAAGGTCCCGGCCGAACCGCTTAGAGGCCGAACTCCCCTGCACCAAGGTCCGGGCCGAACTGCCTAGAGGCCGAACTCCCCTGCACCAAGGTCCGGGCCGAACTGCCTAGAGGACGAACTCCCACCGCCAGCCGAACTTCCTGACGGCCGAGCTCCTTGGACTCCAAGCGGCTGGACTTCTTCAGGAGACGAACTCCTCCCAGACGCCCGTTCGGCCATCCGAGCTCCTCCCGGGTTTTCCCTTCAGCCGAACTCTCCTACGAGCCCGAACCCATTCGGACCCCACGGCCGAACTCCTTCGGACCGACCCCAGGCGAGTCCATGCAGCCGAACTCCTTCGGCCGACCCCAGGCGAGCCCATGCAGCCGAACTCCTTCGGACCGACCCCAGGCGAGTCCATGCAGCCGAACTCCTTCGGACCCCACGGCCGAACTCCTTCGGACCCCACGGCCGAACTCCTTCGGACTTCCCACGGCCGAACTCCTTCGGACCGACTCCAGGCGAGCCCATGCAGCCGAACTCCTTCGGACCGACTCCAGGCGAGCCGAACTCCTTCGGACTTCCCACGGCCGAACTCCTTCGGACCGACTCCAGGCGAGCCCATGCCGAGCCGAACTCCTTCGGACCGACCGCGAGCCCATGCAGGCCGAACTCCTTCGGACCGACCCTAGGCGACCGAACTCCTCAGCGAGCCCTGGCCGAACCAACTAGCAACCGAAGTCCTTCAATTGGCCAGCCGAGCTTCTTCGGGCCTCTCAGCGGCCGAACTCTACAGATGGCCGACCCTTCAGCCAGACGAACTCCCCCAGCTTCCCCTTCGGCCGAACTCTGTTACAAGTCCGAACTCCGTTGGATGAACCGTCGCCTGCAGCAAGACCGGACGGCGCCTTCCTCTTCCGTACCGGACTCCATGCGGCCCACGGCTCGCCGGTATGGCTCCCACGATCTACCGGACGACGCCTTCCTCTCCGTACCGGACTCCATGCGGCCCACGACTCGCCAGTACGGCTCCCACGATCTACCGGACGACGCCTTCCTCTCCGTACCGGACTCCATGCGGCCCACGGCTCGCCGGTATGGCTCCCACGATCTACCGGACGATGCCTTCCTCTCCGTATCAAGCCCCATGCTGCCCGACGACTCTCTGCCAGACGGCACAGCCGTCACCATCAACTAAGCTCTGCTATAAAAGGACCCCTCCCAACATACTAAGGCTGAGCTCTCTGAACTCTGGACTCTCTAAGCTCCCCTCCACACATCTAAGCTCCGGAACTCATTCCGAGCACTCCATTACTGTTGGCCGAAAACTAACTTGACCGTCGGAGGGTCCTGCCGGAGCCACCACCCCACCGGTTCCGGACGGGACTTCGTTTTGCAGGTCCCCGGCGGCGCTCAGCGGCCTCGACTCCGGCGACCTCCGGCGAGGATGGATTTCTGCACCAACAGTGTCAATGTACTGGATTGAGATAATTCAAGTAATTTTTTAGATCTGTCTCTATAGATCTTCATTCCTAGGATGTAGGAAGCTTCTCCCAGATTCTTCATGAAAAATTATGACGACAGCCAGATCTTTATTTCTTATAATGCAGGAACATTTATTTCTAATTAAGAGAATGTCATTCACATATAATATAAAAAATACTACCGCTGGACCATTAGCCCACTTATATATGCAGGGCTCTTCTCTATTCTTAATGAAGCCATACATTTTGATCATTCTATCAAAATGTATGTTCCAACTCTGAGATACCTGCTTCAGTCCATAAATAGATTTTTAAAGCCTACACACCTTAGACTCATCTGTAGATATGAACCCTTCAGGTTGTATCATATATACCTCTTCATCCAGCTCTCTATTTAGGAAAGTTATTTTCACATCCATCTATCAGATTTCATAGTCCAGATGGATAGCTATCGCAAGCATGATCCGAATGAATTTGAGCATTGCCATAGGAGAAAAATGTCTCATCATAGTCTATATCATAATATTGACGATACTCCTTGGCAACTAGACGAACTTTATAGATCTCCACCTTCCCGTTTGTGCTCCTTTTCCTCTTAAAGATCCACTTACATCCTATGAATTTTATCTCTTATGGTGGGTCAATCAATGTCCATACATCATTGACTTTCATGAACTTCATTTCGAATTTTATGGCCTTAAGCTATTTCTCAGAGTTAGGTCTTTGCATTGCATCCATATAGATGATCGAATTCTCATCATTCTCATCGAGTTCGATAAGATCACCATCCTAGATCAAAAAATTGTAATATCTATCTGATTGACATGGTGCTCTATTAGACCGTTTAAGGATGTAGGTTCAATGGGCTCCAGATTTGATCTTACCAAATCCGATTCAGGTTCAGTAATTTGTGTCAATTTTTTTACCTATCGTACTTTCTTAAGCTCAACCTAAGAGGTATTAGTTCCTTCACCAAGAAACTTTTTCAAAAAGATTGCCTTAAGGCTGACAAATACCTTTTGCTCATTAGCTAGGTAGAAATGATATCCTTTGATCTCTTTTGGGTATCCTATAAAATAACACTTATCAGACCTAAGTCCAAATTTATCTGTTACTAAATGTTTGACATAAGTCGAACACCCCCAAACTTTAAGGTGCGAGAGTACTGGCTTATGTCCTGTCCATATCTCATATGGTATTTTGGCTACCAACTTACTCGAAATCCTATTCAGAATGAAACAAGCCAACTTGAGCGTATATCCCCATAAGAAGATCGACTGACTAGTAAATCCCATCATGGATTGAACCATGTCTAACAAGGTTCGATTCTTTCTCTCAGATATACCATTATGTTATGGTATTTCAGAAGAAGCCCACTGGGAGAGAATCCCATTCTTCTCAAGATTTACTAGAAACTCACTAGAAAGGTATTCACCTCCTCGGTCAGATCGAAGAATTTTAATACTCTTTTCAGTTTGCTTTTCTACTTTATTATGAAATAATTTGAACATTTCAAATGGCTCCGACTTATATTTCATTAAATAAACATACCTATACCTCGATAGGTCATTCGTGAAGGTTATGAAGTAGAAATATCCACCTCTAGTACTTGAGCTCATGGTTCCACATACATTTGAATGTACTAGACTCAGAAGTTTGGCTCGCTCATCTTTTTCAATAAAAGGTGACTTGGTCATCTTATCAAGAAGATAGGACTCACAGGTTGAAAGTGATTCACAATCACCAAATTTAAGAATTTTTTCTTGAGCCAACTTATTTATTTTATTCTTGTTAATATGACTTAGCCTACAGTGCCAAAGATAGACTTTAGATACATCACTAGTTTTAGAACGTTTACCGAAAAACTGAACCACATTAACAGACTGTGATAGTAAGTAAATTCTATTATTCAATTGCCCAACAAATATCGTAACATCATTTAAAATGACATTATAAATATTTTTTTTATTAAAAATTCATAACTGTACATGGCCAAAAGGCCTACAAAAATAACATTCAACAAAAAAGCTTGGATAATAATGATATTCATGAAGAATTACATTACGAGAATTGATTACAAGGTTCATGATTCTTAAAGTTAGAACTAAAACTTGTCTTCCATCTTTAACATTTAGGAATCTCTCGCATTCATCAAATCTCCTACTGATCTACAAATCCTACATCGAATTATAGATATGAAAAAGGGCTTTCGATATCCAATATCCAGAAAGTAGTATCATATATCAAGAAGTTGCAAGATGTTATCGTATAATTACCTTGCCCAACAACTGCTTGCTTCTTTCTTGATCTGTTAGGATCCAGGGAGGCAATGTATTATGGATAATTCCTCTTTCAGTGCCCCTACTTATTGCAAAAGATGCACTTCGCCTAGCTTTGGTCGAGCTTGTGCTTCTTGGTCTGATCCTGTGCAGACGTCCCAGCATGCAACTGTACCTTCTTATTCTTCTTCTTCTTATTTTTCTTTTTTTTCTTAAAGAGTCGATGATCAGAAGAAGATCTTTCCACTATATTCTCCGACTTCTTATGGAGCTAGTGATCATTCTCAAAATTCTACAGCAATCCCAATAAACCATGGTAGTTCACTATAGGCTTTGTTATTCTAAAATGAGTAAGAAAGAGAAGAAAGAACTTTGGCAAAGAATTAAGGATCACATCCTTGTTGAGCTACTCGTGTAGGAGAAAGCCTAGCTTATTCAGGTGTTCAATCATCTCAATCATGTACAATACATGATCGATGACTGACATCTTATCCCTCATCTGAGTATTGAAATGGTACAATTAGCCTTGTACCTTTCAACATTGTCAGGTGTACCAAAGGAGTCATTCAACTTTTTAAGCATCTCCTATGGTCAGGCATTCTCAAACCTATGGCTAAACTCATCATTTATTACCGCCAGCATAATACACCGAACGGTGGTGTGTTTGTTAAGCCACTTCTGGTAAGTGTCTCGGGCCACACCTCTAGCATTCAAAGCTGGCTCCTCAAGTGCAGGATCTGTTAGAATATACAGGATCCGCTTATGCTTTAGAATGATTTTTAACTTTTGATACCAACTATCGAAGTTAGGTTCTATAAGTTTGTCATTATCTAACAATGACTGGAGCGATAGGGTAATGGCCATTTCTGCACAAAAAGAAAAAATCAAACATAATTAGTAGATGAATTACTTATCCTAAAGACTTAAACTTTAGTCTAAAGGTTCTCCCACTGTTTCATACAAACTAGTAGCCTCTACCTTCAATTCGAAAAATTATTTTAATTTCTTAGTGGGTACTATAATCCTCACAAACTACATACAAGTCCAACTTTAGTTGGTTAATCCATGTGCATCTATAGATAAGTTTATAATCAATTATTTTTCTAAACAACTTCTAGTAATTTAATTTTGCCCTGAAACCTAATTAGTAGACTTTGACCTCTACTGAAATGATTCGATTAGATCCAACCATTAACATGATCATATTTGGTGCATCTAATCAATAAATGATTAGGTCTGACTTTGATCGACCAACCTGACCATCATTAGAAAGACACGACCAAACTATCATTTTATGAATGATAATTCCATTAGTTAATAAGCACCAGGCCTTTGGGCCTCCAATGATTATTAAACTAATGGACCCATTATCACTCAATTTAATGAGAGGCTCTGACCTAGTTATCAATATAATTATATCATTTTAAGAATCTAATAATTTTAGAGAATTTGATTAATTGATTTTAAGAAAAGAAAAGAAGAATACACCAGCCAATTTAAATCCTCCTACTGACTTCACTAAGTCAGATCAAAAGAACCTAATTTGAGCCAATATTAGGAGTGCACCTAAATCAGTCATACTGATTTACCTAATTGACATGGATGAGTCCTAATTGATAAGAGCGCGATATTGTCGTTAAGACACCATGTTTATCAGTTTAATTCAACTTCTTAAAATAATTAAAAATATGTAGATAGTAGTGAGTCGGATCGAATCCACAAGAAAGATAGTATTTTTAGATTTAAAATCTTTGATTTTTGAAAAAAAAAAGTTTTAAAATTAAAAGTGAAGTCGAAAAGAGAAAATTAAAGAATGTAGAAATTTAAACTTGATACTAAGATCTACTAGTTAGATCTTAGCATCTACTTGAAATAAAATAAAGAGTAATAATTAAAGTATAGAAATTAAATTATAATAAAAATAAAGAGCATGAATTTAAAGAACATAAAATAAAATTTATATTAATTAAAATTTAAAAAAAGAAAAATAAAATAAAATAGCCTGATCTCTGATCTTGGATCGGTATGGGTGGAAAGATGGTGTAGAAGTCCAGCTTTTTCTCTCGACACCAATTACTTTGAAGCAGCCATTAACCAATAGCCTAGCTTCTCCCTATACCAAAGCTTCATCTTGATTAGATCTGTCGATTTCTAGAGGCTTAAGATCTTTTTTATAGAGCTAGGAGGGTTGGAAAGTTTTCTTTTAGGCAATGTGGGACTAAGGAGCTCTTTGATAATCAAAATATGAAGAAATTCAAATAAAAATCAGATTAAAAGGAGTCCTGATTGAATTCTGTTGCTCTGGATGAAATCTGGCCGTTCAATTGAGTTAATCAGGAGAGAATCTGGCCGTCGAATCGAGTTCTGAATGTTTTAATCAAGTCGGAAGCTTCCTAGATCGTTGGATGTCCACCGATTGATTTTCTAACTGTCGGATCATGTTAGATCGTTGAGCACTGTTTGAATCAAAGAAGAATTTATTATGGGCCATCGAATTTCTACTGAATCAAACATAGACCGTTGGATCGCATAATTACTGTAGCTATGGACCACATGGATCGACTGCACCGTATACTGCAACAAATCAGCATCTCCTATAGCCGATTGAAAAGTTCAAAATATTTTGTGAGCCATGATAGATTTTTTATGAACCCTTTAAGAGTCTAGGTCCACCACATGTCGCTCTGTGATTCGCCGATTTCTACTGAGCTGGCGATCCATGCCTGGATCATGGATCGGCTAATGGCTTTCATGACTGAGTTGGCTTGGCTTGATGTATTTGGATGCATCGACTTCATCGGCTTGACTTGGGTTGCAGAGCCGACTGAGCTATTTTTTTTTTATTTAATTTTTTTTATCTTTAGAAATTCATATCTTCTCCATTTTAGCTCCATTTTGCTTCAAACTTATTTCATTATGATAAAAAAATAAATTTTTTTTATTAATAATAAAATTTTATTTTTTTAATTTTTTTAATTTTTAATTAATTTTTTAATTAATAAAAATATTAATTTCTTAAAAATTATATATAAATTGATCATTAATTTTTAAAAATTAAAATAAATTAATTAATAAATTAATATTTTTATTGATAAATTTATGATACTTATCACATCTCCCAACTTATGCTTTGCTCATCCTCGAGTAAAGAAAGAATTTAGTTTTAAACATCTTTTAACTTTAGAGTTTCAAATTTTATTTGAGTAGTTTTCAAAATGGCCATTGATATTCAGTAGAGCTTAAGTGAGATATATTATTGAGGTATTAATACTTATCAATAGAAAAATTAAGTAAAGAATATTAAATTTTTTTAAATTTTTTTAAAATTATCCCATCTTTATCTCTGATTTATTTAAACTTTCATATAGGTAAGTATATTACTACTTCCGTCCTTCATTTATTAATTTTTATTTTTACATTATCTACTTTTTGACGTGATTATCATTGCTTACTTAGGCAATGAAATTCGATTACTCGATGAAAAACTAATATATATATATATATATATTTAAAAAATTAGTTAATTTTAGGGCATTAGGTATAGAATATCCCTCGGACTTACTAGATCAAATCAAATAGGTTACGAGTTAAGACTAGCTTTACAACGAGCTTCTTTATTCTTTCCATCTTTTGATGTGAAACTCAATGCTTGCTCAGGTAAAGAGGCTCGATTACTCAGTGAGAAGTACTTGAAAACTATTTTATTAAAATAAATTTTTTTATATGAAGAAACGTATAGTTATCCTACACAAGCTCATAGAAAGTAAATTTTTCTTTGATACTAGTAGAAAAAATTAGAAATGCTCAATTTTTTTTTTAATATTCTAGACTTAATTTTTTATTAAATTTTTTTAATATTTAATTCCTTAATATCTCACAGATTCTCTGATCTGTATATCAATTTTTTTTTAAAAATGCTTAGTTTAATTTAATTTTTAAGTATAATTAGGTGTTTAAATACTAAATACTAATTTTTTTGAGAACTTAAAATTTTAAAATTTTTATTTTTTTTCTTCTCCAACTTAATGGACATTGTCTTTAATGGAGAAGAAAAAATAAAGGATGTAATAAAGAACATGAAAGAATACAACTTAATATATTTTTAGTCTAGCACATGTCTTTAAAAATTTGAGCTCTCCCTTATTCAAATTATCCTAAAAAAAAATTAATTAAAAAGATAAATTAAACTAAAAAAACTAAATATTGGGTTGCCTTCCAATAAGCACTAAGTTTACTGTCTTCGGCCAGACACAATGCAGCTTACTATCCTGTGTCGAATACTAGATTGATAAATTTCAATAATTTTGGATTGCCAATCTCAGAAAGTTAATTTATAATCTCATTATTGATATATTCATTGTTAATTAGAAAAACATAATTTGTGACCCCATTCTTAGATCCATGTTTATTAAGAATTTCTCCTATTTAATCTTCTAAAATGCTTATGAATTGAGTTTTTGTATTAGGAGTTAAGTTTAATTCAATGAGTGCTGGAATGGTGACTAAAGATGATTTTAATTCTAAAGGTAAATTAATGTGATCTTGCTTAAACAACTACGTTGACTCTTCATTACATGCCTCTTGATTTTTGTAAGAAGAATTGGCTTTTAGGGTTGAAGAAAATAGGCTTTTACGTTTATAAATTTCAAGTAAATCATCTATTCTCTTTTCTCTTTTTCCTATCTCATTTAAACTGGAACTAGCATCAATACTAATTCCTGGCTTGGGTTCTTCTATGTGGTTAGTCTCAGTACTAACTAATTTTTCTAAATTTTTATTTTAGCTAGCATCAGTCTAGCCTCTCTCACCTAGTCTTGGTATGGATCATTCTCAAATTGAGAATTCTTAAGTGAGACATTAAATTGATAACTTGGTCCAGGTAGTTGACGGACATTAGGTGGATCATTTAAAATTGGTAGGCTTGATAGTTGATCTAGTTCTCTCCTCATGTTAGACTCAACTAGTTGTTCAATTTGAGCTTCTAGCCTAGTGATAGATTGCTGTTGAGTCAGAATTAATTATTAAAGTTGGTTAAATCTATCATCAGTTAGATTGGTCTATTGAGGAGGTGGGTATAATAGTTAGTTGTTATATAATGGCTGGATAAACTGACTAGACTGACCATTATTATAGGTATAGTTTTGGTATTGGGATCTATTTTGATAGTTTTGGATAGTAAAATTTGGGTCTGAGCCTGAGTCTGTTGGGATGTCCAAGAAAAATTAGAGTAGTTACTCCAATGTTGGTTATATGAATTTAAAAAAAAATTATTAACCGACTTGGAGTATCCTTGAGTAGCTTGAACTTGTTCTTGGATAAAATGTGAAAACTATGCAGCATGATGGATTAGGCTAGGTGATGTAAATTGTGCAGAAGATTATTGACCTAGGGTTAGGAGTTGATCTAATTTTTGGACTATTAGATTCAAGTCACTTATTTGATTATCAGGTTTAATATGAATCAACCATTCAATGTTATGGTTGGGTTCAACTAGATCAGGTAAGTGATTTTCTATCGTATATGTAGGAGTACAACCCTAACGTGTGGTTAGAATTTTTTAAAATTTTTTTTTAGAAATTTTTAGAAATTTTTATTATTTTATTATATTAAAAATTAATTTTTAATTAAAATTTTTAATTATTTTTAATTTAATTTAATTTAATTTAATTATTATTTTTAATATTTTTTTAGTTAGTTTAATTTAATTTTTATTTTATTTAATTTTATTTTTGAAGAGGAATAAAAGTTCTAAAGAAGAGGTCCTAAGAAATCTTAAAACTAAGAAGAGAGAGAAGAACTAGGTTTAATTAGATTTGATATTGGTTAGCAATTAAGTTGGTCAATCAATCCTGATTAAAGGTTATTCTAAATCTAGACAGCTCCTAACTATCAAGATCACCTTCAAGCCCTCCAAGTATAGGATCAATTAATCAACTGGCTAGGTAAGTATAAGATCAGTAGGAGTCCTTCCGTTGCTTGCCTTAGACACCAATTATGCTTGTCAGGTAAGCTAATGGAACTAATTAGAAATCACCTTCCTTCGAGTCCAGTCGTTTCTGAACCATTTTTCTAGACACTAGTCAAATTGACTAATCCTAATCTGGTTCAACTCTTAGGATTTCTTATCTTATTAAGCTCGAGCTCCTAAGACTGATGTCTAATTGATTTTAAAATTAAAGACTTAGATTAATATAGGATACTGGTTAGTTATTTATGGACCAAGGAAGGATGATCAAATCCCCATCTTATCTTATTTAATTGGATTATGCTCTTAATTTGGTTTAATATGAATATGTATAAAAAAATTTTAATCAAAGAATTCTATGCAATTTAAACTAGATGCATGCAACTAATTAAATTCTGAAAAGCTTATCTTGCCTCCAGCAATCACGAAAAAAAATAAAAATAAAAATAAAATTAATATGATGCATGCTCTTAAATAGTTAGGATTTCTAATCTTATCATGAGATTTTTAATTAGATTTAAGTGAATATATATATATATATATTTAAAATTTAATTTAAAAATAAATAAATAAATAAATAAATAAATAAAAGACTAGGGTTAGGATTGATCTCACCAAGCAAAAGTAAATGATTTATTTCTTACCCTGGTTCTTTTTGTTCTTTAACCTCTTTTTCTGTAAAATAAAAAAAGTTAGCAAGTAATATTTATAAGAGAATAAAAATTTTATTTATAATTTATTTATAAAAAAATCAAAGAGATCAAAAATTTAATGTCCATGCCTTTTTCGACAACAACGTCAAAAACTTGATGCATTTGCCAAAATTATTTTTAACTTATTTAAAATAAATTAAAAAATTAAAATTAAAAATAAAAAATAATCTTTGGCAATGATGCCAAAAATTTGATAAGAGCATGATGTTGTCATTAAAATATTATGTTTATCAGTTTAATCTAATTTTTAAAATAATTAAAAATATATAGATAGTAGTGAGTCGGGTCGAATCCATAGGAAAGATAGTATTTTTAGATTTAAAATCTTTGATTTTTGAAAAAAAAAAAAAAAGAGTTTTAAAATTAAAAGTGAAGTCGAAAAGCGAAAATTAAAGGATGCAGAAATTTAAACTTGGTACTAAGATCTACTAGTTAGATCTTAGCATCTACTTATAATAAAATAAAGAGCAATAATTAAAGTATAGAAATTAAATTATAATAAAAATAAAGAACATGAATTTAAAGAACATAAAATAAAATTTATATTAATTAAAATTTTAGAATTTAAATACATAAAATTTAAAATAAAATAGCCTGATCTCTGATCTTGGATCAGCATGGATGGAAAGATGGTGTAGAAGCCAAATTTTTTCTCTCAGCACCAGCTTTGAAGCAGCCATTAATCCATAGCCTAGCTTCCTCCTGTACCAAAGCTTCATCTTGATCAGATCTATTGATTTCTAGAAGCCTGGAGTCTTTTTTATAGAGCTAGGAGGGTTAGAGAGTTTTTTCTAGGCAATGTGGGACTAAAGAGCTCTTTGAACATCAAAATATAGAGAAATCTAAGTGAAAATTAGATTAAAAGGAGTCCTGGTTGAATTCTACTGCTCTGGATGAAATCTGACCATTTGATTGAGTTAATCAGGAGAGAATTTGGTCGTCGGATCGAGTTCTGGATATTTTAATCAAGTTGGGAGCTTCCTGGATCGTTGGATCTTCATCGGCTGGTTTTGTGACCGTTGGATCGTGCCAGATCGCTGAGCACTATTCGAATCAAAGAAGAATTTATCGTGGGCCATCGGATTTCCATCGGATTGAACACAGGCCATTGGATCGTGCAATTACTGTAGCTATAGACCGCATGGACTGACTGCACCGTACACCATAACGAATTAATGTCTCCTGTTGCTGAGTGAAAAGTCCAAAATGCCTTGTGAACCATAATAGATTTTCTGTAAACCCTTTAAGAATCTAGATCCACCACGTGTCGCTCCATGATTCACTAATTTTTGCTGAGCTGGCGGTCCGTGCCTAGATCGTGGACCGACTGGCGGCTTTCGCAGCTGAGTCAGCTTGGCTTGGCGCATTTGGATGCACCGGCTTCGTCGGCTTGGCTCGACTTGGTGGCTTGGCTTGCGGAGCTGGCTAAGCCATTTTTTTTTATTTAATTTTTTTATCTTTAAAAATTTATATCTTCTCCATTTTAGTTCTATTTTGCTTCAAACTTATTTTATTGTGATAAAAAAAATGAGCTCTTTCTATTAATAATAAAATTTTATTTTTTTTATTTTTTTATTTTTTTATTTTTTAATTAATTTTTTAATTAATAAAAATATTAATTTTTTAAAAATTATATATAAATTAATCATTAATTTTTAAAAATTAATATAAATTAATTAATAAATTAATATTTTTATTGATAAATTTATGATACTTATCACTAATCATCAAGTGATCCAATCAAAATCTAACTCATTAGGATGGCTAGGTAAGTGAGATCAGTGGAAGGGATATATAATTAACTCGTCAAAGATCAAATTAGTATGAGTAGCTTCTAATTTAAAATTATTGATCAAACTGTCAAACTTACCTTAGACACTATCTAATTTATTAGTTTTAATTTGATCAATCTAGTAATTTTGGGTTCGACCGTATAGCCACGAATCAAGTCCATTTAGTCCTCGTTAAAGACATAAACTTGACCAACTACAACTATTGTAATAGAGTTTAAAGAGTTCTTGACCTAATTTAATTCAATATTTGATTAAATTTGATCAATTACTAGTCCATTCTTTAACTAACCTTAGGTCTAACCCATTTAATGAACCTAATTCATCTAATCCAATAACCAACGTTTTATGATTAATGACTTAGGATCTTTAATTCATAATTCTAGATCCTAATTTATTTTACTTAATTCTTAATTAAGTTTTTCAACTGAGGATAGGGGTTCGATATTTTAAAAATATTTTTTAAAATTTAAAATATTTTATACAATATAGCACTATTCACTAAATGGGTCGACTCATTTTAAAAATGAGTCAGCTCATTTCACAAAGAGTACTAGTTATAGGTTTTATGTACACTATATAAAAATAATCATGAATCTAAATTTAGATCTAATCTAATATATTAATAATTAAAATTTAGATAAAATTAATCTAAAATTTTTTTTCATCATTTATCTTCAAAAATGAGTTCATGATGGCATCCCTACCGCTTTAAAGGATCCCTATCAAATGGAAGGAGATGGCTTTTAAACCATGCTTATTGTTTATGATCGGATGGCTTGGTAGATCATTTAAGCTCGATTACTAGGCTACTCGAATAAAGTACATATCTAAAATACATAACTTTTTCAAATTCTAAAGCATATAAATTATATTTAATGAACCATGCTCTGATATCACTATAGGTTTTCAGTGTCGGGTTTCTAGCCTTAGTTTTGAAATTTTTTTCAAAAATTTATTAAATACAATGGATAATATAATTAATCTAATTAATTATAAGCACTGATCATATTAGAAAATTCTATACATAGGATCTAAATATGATATACATGCTTTGAATTGAAAAAGCTAGATCGATAATAGTAACTATTTACTATTATAGCTATGTATTCAAAACATGATACCTTGCACGGATAGTCAATACTACAATCCGAACATCATCGAGGAGGTCCACTCATTGCGATGTAGCCACATAATGTATTTGGCCTCCACGGATTGTCCACATGAGGTCCTAATCTCGATCGGCTTCTTTCGAGTGCTAGCTCGATGCTGGAATCCTTCGATAGCTGAAGTCGATCGAACTCCTTCAATCTTCATCTACGAACTCTTCGGATGCTCCAGATCGTTAGTAGATATAATAGAGAGGTAGAGGAGGTTCTCTTGAAATTTTGGTGCCAACTGACCGTTCGCCTCCACTGCTAGAGCAAGACCGGCCTCCTGAGTAACACCGCTCAAATCTAAGTTGAAAAATAGTTTTTCAACCAAACTCCTATAGCTGCTGAACCTGGAGTCGAAGGCCTCTCTTGAAGCTTCCATGACCTCCTCCTCGAAAGCTTCGGAGGATTTGTAATCCTCTACGGCCTGAGTAGTAGCGGCTTTCCAGTAATTCAGATCTCTCTAGTACATAAGAAGGGCCTTATCGTGGATGGCCAATGTACTATCCCAAGCTGATATTGTCTCCTCCAGCTCCTTAACTTTGGCCCTTAAATCTGAAACTTTGGAGACCTCCTGATGCAGCTCTAGCAACCTCTCTTCCTCATTAACCTTCCTCTAGAGGTCCAACAAAATCTTATTCTTTTCTTTTATTTCGATGAGCTTCTCTCCGAGTTGCCTCTTCAACCCCTCAGTGAGCTTCGCCTTCTTAGTGGTTTTATCTTCCATCATTTTTTGACAGTCCCTTACGGACTATAGTTCTTCTTCTAGGAACTTCTTATTCTTAGCTAGCCACTCCATGTGTTCGACGAACAGCCTGACAAAATGAAAAAGGAAAGGCAATGTTAGGTCGGTAAATAATCGACGTCAAAAAAAGAAGAAGAATTCTCTTACGTCCAAGATGCTGTTGAAACCATGGTTGAGCAGCATATCTAGCCCAAGGTCCCTCCTATGGGCATGCAAGTCCATTCGTGGCATCACACCATAGAGCAAGTCCTTACTAAGTGTTGGTGTGTCTTGCATAAAGGCCGGGGTGAGGTCGAGCCGAACGAGCAAAAGTCGAGGTCAGTGCAGCTGGTGGATTAGGTCTCAATAGTGCGGCGATTGAACCTGATTAGGGCAGGCCACTAGGTCCTAGTGAGGCGGACGGACTACTTCAATAGAATACCAATGTTCCTCGGACATCAAAGAAGATGTTGGTGAAGGGAGGGAGCAGATGGGCGCTAAGCTAATGACTAACACCCCTGCAATGGATGGCGCAAGTTGGAAAGGAGACGAGCAGGAGACAGGAGCATCCTTCCCCTTTCCCTTCTTCATTGGTGGAGGGTTGGAAGGCTCTGACTTTCTCTTCCTCTATTTTACCAGTCTCCTAAGATCGAACCTCATAAGTGCGGCCACAACCAAAGAAAGCATGATGGTCAGGCAAATATCAACTATACTAAAATTCAGAAAAGACTTGGATGACAGACTCACCCTGGGAGGAGATGTGACTGATGCCGTAGTCGAATAGTGATTGATCCATCATTAGTTGGCTAAGCTTGGGTATCCTTATACCTAGTAGCTCTTCGAAGGCCTCTTTGTCCCCAGGAAAAACAGTCTTATGGAAGTTCCAGTTGAGCTAGGGTCTGTCCTAGCCAATTTTGAAACCCCAAGAAGTATCGGAGGAAATTAAAAAAAAAAGACTTTTCTAGTCATGGATGGACGAAGGAAGAGCAGGACCGAATTTACTATTAGATTAAGATGAGAAGTACCATCAATCCTTTTCTGTAAAATATTTCTTCAAAATAAAGAGCGCCCTAAAGAGAGAAGTCCTAGGTCCTATGGCAGCAAAATAACAGCAAATGATGAAAACTAAGATGATCCTAATGGCATTTGGAGAGACTTGGATCGGTTGTAGGCTGTAGAAATCTAAGACATTGTAAATGAAGGGATGCAAAGAAAAGTACAATCCAGACCAAATTGACTCATCAAAGAAGGCTACACAACCCTCAGGAGGCTGCGTAACCCGATCATGTGGATTGGGAGCTATGAGTTGGAAGTTCTCAGGGATAAAATACTTTCTGAGTCCTTCCAGATCGGCATCTATCAAAATAGAAGGCTCAATACTCGAACCAAAATAGTTCATAAATCTTCTTACTGTTGACTTTGAACCATCATGGCCGGAGGTGCTAGCCTCGGCGGTTGCCTGAGATGGATTACCCACCTCAATGGCCAATCAGGGTTGGATGGTCCAAATATCATGGCCATCTACGATTATCTCCTCCATCTTACCACCACTAGGAGAGGAACTCTCCTGAGAAGACATGGTTGAAAAAGAAGAGCAAAGAAATCGAAGAGGGATTGAGAAAGGAAAAACAACAGAAAGAAGAAGGAAGGAAGAAATCCTAATGTTGGGGATAAATTCCGCTCCCACCGAAGTCCAGTCTGATGCTTAACCTAATGCAACCGGTAATCATAGAAGAGCTTCAATCGAAAATTCTTCCTCCAATGGTCGAACCCCAGCCGATCTCCTCCAACAGCCAAACTCATGCAGTAGCCGAACTCTTTTTGAATTTTTCCTTCAATCCAGTGCCTCAAGGAGCCAAACTCCTTTCGAACTTCTCCTTCAATCGAATTCCTACAGGAGCCGAACTCCTTTCGGACCTTTTCTTCAGTCAGATTTTTATAGGGGATGAAGTCCTTCCGGATTTCTCCTTCAGTCCAGTGCCTTCAGGAGCCAAACTTCTTTCATACTTTTTCTTCAGTCGAATTCCTACAGATGCCAAACTTCTTCCAGATTTTTTTTCAGTCGGATTTCTATAGGAGCCAAACTCCTTTCGAACTTCTTCTTTAGTCAAAATTCTACAGGAGCCGAACTCCTTCCAGACCTCTCCTTTAGTCAAATTTTTGTAGGAGTCGAACTTCTTTCGAATTTCTCCTTCAGTCGGATTTCCACAGGAGCCGAACTCTTTCCAAATTTTACCTTTAGTTGAATTTCTACAGGAGCCAAACTCCTTTGAACCTCTCCTTCAGTCAGATTTCTACAGCAGTCGAACTCCTTCCATACTTCTTCTTTAGTCAGATTTCTACAGAAGCCAAACTCCTTCTAAACCTCTTCTTCAGCGGACTCCTTCAGGAATCGAACTCCTTCCAAATTTTTTCTTTAATCAAGTTCCTTAAGAAGCCAAACTTCCTCCGAACTTCTCTTTTAGTTGGATTTCTTCAATGGATTACTTTCAGAGTTCTGCTAGCATTCCTTCTGGATGATTTTCTCTAGCCGTATTTTCTTTAGGAGTCCAAACTTCTGTAGAATTGATATATGTCAAAGCTCTTCACCATCCAATATCTTTTTCCTCCAAACTTTGACTATTAAATCTCAACGAATGATCACTTCATGGCAATGAACATCACTCTCTGTAACAAACTCCATGTGGCTCCGAGCGACCCACTACCGAACGATCACATCACAACAATGGACACCTTTCTTCATAACAAACTCCACATGGCCCCGAGCGATCCACTACCGGATGGTTATGATAAGTTCCATCTATAAAAAGGAATCCTTCAAATATATTTTCTCGAAGCTCTCTTCTTCTTTTCAAAATTCTGCTGAATTCTTGCCTGAACACTCCATTTCTATTGCTCAGAAGAGCTGACTTGATCGTCGGAGGATCCTGTCGGAGCCACCACCACCAAATCCAGGCAGGACTTTGTTTTGTAGATTACCGATGGTGACCTCATCTTTCTTGACTCCAGCTTGATCCGACGTCAATCAAATTTTGCACCAACAGAATTGACGCTAGAAAAAGAGCCCTATATTCCTGAGGTATCCTTATTCATAAAGGAGTGCTCAGCCGATCCTTTGGATCTTCTTATCCAAGATTCATCTCCATCTTCTTCCTCAATTCCAAGAAATACCTCC
The DNA here is from genome assembly GCA_006176705.1 of Cocos nucifera. Taxonomy (NCBI): domain Eukaryota; kingdom Viridiplantae; phylum Streptophyta; class Magnoliopsida; order Arecales; family Arecaceae; genus Cocos; species Cocos nucifera. The sequence continues at coordinate 2,610,762 of QRFJ01000011.1, forward strand.
AAAAAAGATGACTATCAGAAGATCTACCACTTCTATCATCAGATCTAGACTAGATCCATCTATCCCTGCTCCATCGTCGGTACTTCAACCTTCTCCTCCATCGACGGCCATGGTAGATCTGAAATAGTTCAACCTACTGATGCAACAGATTCAGTGCCTCATCGAGATGGTGTAGGCCATGCGGCAGCCTTCGACGGTGATTCTATCAGAAAATTCACCATCAGAATGTCAGAAATTGGCTCCAAGAAAGAGCACATGGGCTAGCATACCCATTACCCTTGAGAAGAGAAAACAGAGAGCAGAGGATTCTTGTTCGGATCATGATTCTTCTCTAAAAGAAATCTTCTCTATCTACAGTCGGAAGCCTTTCAAGGTCTGCGATCAAGATGACATCCTCGATCAGAAACTATGGAGATGGATCGACAGATTGAGAAGCTCGGCCACGTTGCCTCGGCTCATCATGACGACGTCCGAACCGATCCTCCTTTCTCTTTCCAAATTATGCAAGAGTCCATTTCGTGGAACTTCGAGCTTTCCCTGATTTAAAAGCTACGACGGAACCTCTAATCCGATCGATCATCTGGAGGCCTTTCAAATTATGATGCTGCTCCATGGTGCACCAAACGTAATCTTATGCCAAACTTTTTCGTCTACCTTAAAGAGAGCAGCAAGAAACTGATACTCGACGTTAAAGTCGGGTATGATCTTCTTCTTTGATCTGATGAGCCATCAATTTGTGACTCACTTCATCAGTAGCCGACGTCCGTGCCGAGGTTCATATTTCTTGATGAATATCAGGGAGGGCCGAATGAAATTCTTCAGTATCACTGGTAGAAGGATGAATGAAGTTCGATCGTGCTTTCGGACTCCCTTCGAGCGCGAGCAAGCCCGAACTCCTCTTCAAACTCGTCATCAAAGAAGCCCTGATGGAAGGGCACGAACCAGAAGGTTTCACAACTACGCCCTCCTCAATGCTCCATAAATGCCAACTTGAAGCAAGAGAAGATCAGCCAAAGGCACTATCGCAGCTAGAGCCACCAATGAGGAAGGAACAACAAGGAGATCGATCGTCTTTCAGCATTATCTATACTATCTATGAGGATCTTAGTACTTCGGTGAGCCACCATCTTTTAATCTTAGAGCCAGAAGAAGCTTACCTCAAATTGAAAAGGTCCGTATGAAGTAGAGGAGGTCGTTCGATCCGAAACTTATCATCTGAAGGAGCTCGGAGGAACAACGTTCTCACGACCTTGAAACTCAGAGAATCTGAGAATGTACTGTCAGTAATTTTTCTTCAATAAAACTCCTCCATTTCAATATTATTATTTCTCGATGCAAAAACTATCTGATGACTGAAAAGAAGCAATCAATAGTGGTGATGTTAGGAGCAGGAGGAGAACATCATCCTAACATGGGCAAGTCGAAGGTCTCGTTCATTTTAGATGAGATGGAGGGAGAGGCCCTAACAACTGCCTTTGTGTGCCCCATAGTCCGTTAGGAATAGGAGGAGAACCTCATCCTACACGAGCAAAGTCGAAGACATCATTCATTTTAGATGAGATGGAGGGAGAGGCTCTGACAATGGTCCTTATGTACCCCCACAGTCCATTAGGAATAGAAGGAGAACCTCATTCTAATGCGAGCAAAGTCGAAGACCTCGTCCATTTTAGACGAGATGGGGGAAGAGGCCCTGACAATGGTCCTTATGTGCTCCTACAGTCCGTTAGAAATAGGAGGAGAACCTCATCCTAATGCGAGCAAAGTCAAAGTCCTCATTCATTTTAGACGAGATGAGAGGAGAGGCCCTGACAACGGTCCATATATGCCCCCATAGTCCGTTAAAAATAGGAGAAGAACCTCGTTCTAACGTGAGCAAAGTTGAAGGCATCATTCATTTTAGACGGAATGAGAAGAAAAGCTCCGACAACGGCTCCATTGTGCCCGACAATAATAGAAGATAAGATCTTCTTCAATCTTGGCTGGAGATAAAATCTTTTTCAAACTTCAACATCTAAGTCAATAGGAGATAAGATCTCCTTCAACCTCGATTGGAGATAAAATCTTTCCCGAGCTTCAACGTCTATGTCAATAGAAGAGAAGATCTCCTTCAACCTCGATTGAAGATAAAATCTCTCTCGAGCTTCAACATCTACGTCAATAGAAGATAAGATCTTTTTCAACCTCAGCTGAAGATAAGATCTCCTCCGAGCTTCAACGTCTACATCAATAGGAGATAAGATCTCCTTCAACCTCAGTTGGAGACAAGATCTTCTCCGAGCTTTGACTTCAACGTCAATCTCAGTTGGATATAAGATCTCCTCCAAGCTTCTACGTCAATAGGAGATAAGATCTCCTCCAAGCTTCTACATCAATAGGAGATAAGATCTCCTTCAACTTCAACTTCAATCTCGGCTGGAGATAAGATCTTTCACGAGTTTCTATGTCAATAGGAGATAAGATCTCCTTCAACTTTAACATCAATTTCGGCTGGAGATAAGATCTCCTCCGAGCTTCAACTTTAACTTCAACTTCAACCTCGGCTGGAGATAAGATCTCCTCCGAGCTTCAACTTCAATATCAACCTCGGTTGGAGATAAGATCTCCCTCCAAGTTTCAACGTCAATGGTGTAGAGTCCAAAAAAGGACTTCGACAGTCGTCTTTTTTATACTTCCTTCGAATTTCGAACTCAAAAGTAGGGGGACTATTGTTGGAGATAAATTTTGCTCCCATCGAAGTCTAGTTTGATGCTTAGCCTAATACAATCGATAATCATGGAAGTGCTTCAATTGAAAATTCTTCCTCCAGTGGTCGAACCCCAGTCGATCTCCTCCGATGGTCAAACTCATTCAGTAGCCGAACTCTTTCAGCGGTCAAACTCCTTTCAAATTTCTTCTTCAGTCCAGTGCCTCCAGGAGCCGAACTCTTTTCAGACTTCTCCTTCAGTCGAATTTCTATAGGAGTCGAACTTCTTCCGGATTTCTCCTTCAGTCAAATTTCTATAGAAGCCGAACTTTTTTTGGACCTCTCCTTCAGTCGAATTTTCTATAGGAGCCAAACTTCTTTCGAATTTCTTCTTCAGTTCAGTGCCTCCAAAAGCTGAACTTCTTTCAGACTTCTCCTTCAGTCGGATTTCTACAGGAGCCAAACTCCTCCCAGATTTCTTCTTCAGTCGAATTTCTATAAGAGCCAAACTTCTTTCAGACTTTTCCTTCAATCGAATTTCTATAGGATTCGAACTCCTTTCAGATCTTTCCTTCAGTCGAATTTCTGTAGGAGTCAAACTCCTTCCGGACTTCTTCTTCAGTTGGATTTCTATGAAAGCTGAACTCCTTCCGAATTTCTTCTTCAATCGAATTTCTACAAAAGCCGAACTCCTTCCGAACCTCTCCTTCAGTTGGATTCCTACAGGAGCCAAACTTCTCCCAAACTTCTCCTTCAGTCGAATTTCTATAGGAGCCGAACTCCTTCCACATCTCTCCTTCAGTCGAACTCCTCCAGGGACTGAACTCCTTCCTAATTTTTTTTTCAGTCAAACTCCTTCAGGAGTCAAACTTCTTTCAGATTTCTCCTTCAATCAAATTTCTCCAAAAGCCAAACTTCCGCTGGACTTCTCCTTCAGTCGAAATCCTCCAATGGATTATTTTCAGAGTTCAACTAGCATTCCTCTCGGATGATTTTCTCTAACCGTATTCTCTTTAGGAGTCCGAACTCCTCTGAAATTGATGTATGTCAAAGTTCTTCACCATCCAACACCTTCTTCCTTCAAACTTTGACTATTAAATTTTAACAAATAGCCACTTCATGGCAATGGACACCACTCTCCATAACAAACTTCACATGGCTCCGAGCAGCCTACTACCGAATGGCCACATCACAACAACGGACATCTCTCTTCATAACAAACTCCACGTGGCCCCGAGTGACCCACTATCGGACGGTTACGATAAGCTCCGTCTATAAAAAGAGATACTCCAGATGCATTTTCTCTAAGCTCTCTTTTTCTTTCCAAAATTTTACTGAATTCTTGTCTGAACACTCCATTTCTATTGGCCAGAAGAGCTGATTTGATCGTCAGAGGGTCCTATTGGAGCCACCACCATCGACTCCAAATGAAACTTTATTTTGCAGATCATCAGCAGTGATCTTGTCTTTCTTGACTTTAGCTCGATCCGACGTCAACTAGATTCTGCACCAACACCTAAGAAAAGGGACTTTAAGCTCAAGAAGGAAAGAAGTAATCTACCTAAGGGAGAGGAAGGCCTTCTTTGTGAAGCTTGGTCATGCTCCTTGACTCCGACGATTGTCAGAATAGTCTCTTTGTTCGATCGTTGAGAGCACGAAAGCTTTCAGATACTCAGCAGCAAAGTTCTCGCTCTAGAGAGAAAATAGTAAAAATGATAGTGGAATGGATAAATACCTAATATATAAGGAAAAGCAATGACCTAGATGGATTCGCCCATCGTTGGATTTGATCCACCTATCAGTCATTTAGATGCACTCCAAAAAAAGCCATTTCAGCACACCTATTCTGATTAAGCCACATAAGCTTGATCTATGTGATGGTATAGCTGGCTGATGGATGAATGACATGTGCCCCATACCATCTGGATCACAGTGGAGCAGCCAATGATGATTCTACACTTTTTCATGAATTCTTAAACACCAGGTACGGTGGCTACGATGAACGAGGCTCTTTGTCGCTTCAAATCATTAAAAAATTAAATTTGGCAGCCATGCAGCATGACTCTCGATGTAGAAACCTGATGGGTGATTTTTGAAAGATGACTTTCTACACTTATCATGGAGGAAGTTCCACTCCAAGTTTGAAAAGTAGAGAAAAATTATTAATACAAACAATCCCTCCTAGCCACGTGGCATCATCAGAGAGACCATCATCCCATATGACCGCTAAAAATGATAAGTGTTTAGTCTCAGGTCAGTAAAAGACCAACCTGGAGCATAGATTTATCCTCATCGAGATCGGATGGCATAATTGGTTAAGTCATCGAACTAGATCGGCAGCATGCCGATGACCATAAAGTCCAGATCGGTGGCTCACAGCCCTCAATAAATATCTAGGCTCACTGCACCCTGGGATCGGTATTCGATCGGTCTCAGGACTGCCATATGGAATTAGACCGGCATCTTACTGTTCTGAAGGCCAGTGATAATCGACTCTCATAGAAGATTGGTTTCGTACCATTCTCAACGACAGTAATCCCTGCTGAGTATGAGATCATTCTTTTTGCGATCAATTGATTATCCGAGATCAATAAAATACCGATGTTATCAACTTTGCAGATATGTGCTGTCCCAATTGACACCGAGATCGGTAAAACATCGATCTAATCGTACTATCTAGATCGATGATTTACCGATCTCGAGATGATCCGAAAGTCGATTAAGCACCAACTATACTCCAATCAAATTACAGCTCTCCTCTAGCTGTATCACAGCTAATTGCCACTAAGACAAACGATTAATAGTTACAATCCAGCTGGCCATAACAAATTAATGATCTAACAAACTTTTCTTAAGACCTTAGTAAACTTCTCTATAAATAGAGGGGCAGGGTATCCTCTCAAAGATAAGCACAAGATTCACTGGGTCCAGACTCTGCTGAAATCTACTCTCGATTTTTCCACTGAAGGAAGATCAAACTTTTTTCCATTCAAACCCTCTCATACTGCCTTTCAATCTTTCATTTTCTTTATTTATTGATAAGGCTTCAGTTGACTTAAGCATTGGAGGATTCTAAACTGGAGGATACCCTATCGATTCTTGAACTTTTTCTTGCAGGTCGGTCTAAGATTTTGATCGATCCAACCTCAAACCGACTCTCTAGTACGAATCTCTTTAATGGATTTGAAGCCTTGCTCTAACAATCCATAACATATAATGCTTGTTAGTCGTATATGAATAAATGAAACCATATGATAAATCTTCTTTAAATTACCTCTAAAAATACTGCTAACTCTCCTTTTATTATATGCATATTCCATTAAATGGACAATTATATTTCATAATTTTTAGGGCAAAATATAATATTCTAAGGCCTTGAAATTATAGATAATATTGTGGTATAGAAAGGAGAATAACATTAGTTCTATATTGATTGTGAGTCAAAGAAGATTCTGATTTATATAGGAAGAATATTCTTCTCACATTAGGTACTTTTTTAAAAAAATATTATTAGTTCTACATCGTTCTCATAATTCTTATGCTTCTGGAGCTCTGAAATAGAGATCTCAATAATCTTTTAAAGGATAAAATTATGAGATTCATGGAAAAGAGCAAAGAATATCTTACATGTCAAGCCATGATCTCTTGACTGTAACAGGTAAACATTGCTAATCAACTTGCTATTAGTTATGTCTTTAAATAAAATACTAAATTGATTTGTAACATGAGCAAGGATGGAGGTATCGGGTCTACCAGCCCCATGGCCTAAGCATGGATGGAGGTATCAGAGTTGAGTGGCTACAAACACACGGCCTAGGAATGGACCTTTAAATAAAATCCAAGCTCTCTAAGAGACACTTGAATGGACTGGAAGGGGCCAAAAAAAAAAAAAAAAAAAATTAAATTATTTACTCATATTATTATTATTATTATTATTATTATTATTATTATTATTATAACCGATCTCAAATAGTTTTGTAAGTAGATCTGGTTAAGTTGAATCAAGATTTACTGTTACTACTATTATTTTTCTTCCAGTCAATTTGAAAGCCGTCAAAAATCTAAAGAGGCGATGGAAGGCTCATCCGTTGGAGTGCCTGGTGAGTTCGTGATCTCAGATTTAGGTGAGGATAATTCTATGGTGAAAGGATTAGATCAACGAAAGTACCTAACCGCCCTCTCAGTGTAACCATCACGTGGCACGGTAAAAACTTCGCTGCGAGGGAAAAAGGCGGCTTTCCACTCCTTTGACAAGACCAGACACATTAGTACATTAGCATGGAAATTTTTTAAGGAGCTGCCGAAGAATATGGCGATACATCCCTGCCGGATGGATGTGTCTTCTTTTTAGCATCCTCAATTAAATGATTTGAACAAGTGATTAAGAAAATATATTTGCACAAATTATGTATTAGTAAATTTATTCATTTATGTTGTAGAAGTTACCATCGTCCAACATTAACTCCGATTCTAATCGAGCGCTTGCCAACAGAATAGCTTCGGACATCGAAAAAGATCCAAAATATCAAGATAAAATAATTTTATGTCATTAACTTCCATCTACTTCAAAAAATATTTTGATCTTACAATCAGAATCCTATCGACGATGAGGAATAAAAATCGATAATTTGCATGAGCATGAGTTTAAGGTAAAGTCTAGGCTCAACACAAACCTTGAGATACTGATCTATTCATCCACCTTGATGGTCTCTAAAATTTTTTTAATAACTTTTAAAATATGGATACGATCCATGATTGATATCCATGATTAATAATTTTAATTTATAAATTAATATATAAATTTTTATCTTAATAACTTATTAAATTAAGACTAATGGTTTAAAGATTTAGAATCTAATGATCTACCAAATTCTGGCATAATAATTCATAGCTTTAGTTTTATATAAAAAAGATAACAAAGAGATTTTCAAGTAAACTTAACTCTGAAGGACAATCTTATACTTTTATTCTTTTTCTTAATCATATATTTATTTTTTTATTATTTTTAAATTTTAATTAATTTAAGCATCAAATAGTTCTAGAAAAATCCTCGATAAAAATAGATTATATATATATATATATATATATATATATATATATATATATAGAAAAAAAAAGATCAAAAATCAGAAAAAAAAAGAATTTTGAATGCAAATCACCATCGAAGGTATTATTTTTAACAAAATTAAAATTATTTTTAATTTTATATATATATATATATATATATATATATATATATATATATATATATATATATATATATCTCAGGAAGGAAGGACTACCTAACGAGGACGAGAGAAAAAAAAAGATTTTCAATGCAAATCACCATCGAAGGTACTATTTTCAACAAAACCGGAACTATTTTCAACAAAATCTTAAACACAATGTTCTAACAAATCACATGGTTTATTATTAGTCAACAACGTTGCGCCAATTTCCCGTAACTATAGATCGCGTCACCCGCTGTATAAATCGCAAGGCTCGCTGCACCACCAATAAACCAACGGCGAGTCCCTTCCAGAGAGAGCGTGAAGAAAAAGGCACTGTGAATGGCTACAATGGTGTCCGAAGCCACGGCCGACAAGCTTTTGCAAGCCCAGGCCCACGTCTTCCACCACGTTCTCGCCCACGCCGGCTCCATGTCCCTCAAGTGCGCGATCCAATTGGGCATCCCCGACGCCATCCACGCCCAGGGCCGCCCCCTCACCATCACCGAGCTCGCCTCCTTCCTCCCCGTCGCCCCCAACAAATCCCCTTCCCTCCACCGTCTGATGCGCATGCTTGCCCAGATGGGCTACTTCTCCGTCCAAAAGGACCCCAACGGCTCGGACGAGCACGCCTACTCCCTTACTCCCAACTCCAAGATCTTACTCAACGACAGCCCCACCAGCCTCGCCTCCTGGGTCCTCAGCTGCCTGGGCTCCACCTTGACGGCGCCGTCGCACTTCCTGGGCCCGTGGTTCCAGGCGGACCGGCCCGCCAACCCCTTCGAGATGAGCTCCGGCAAGCCGATGTTCGAGATGGCCGGCGACGACCCTGAGTTCAACCGCTTTTTCAACTAGACCATGGCCGGCGATTGTCGCCTCACCATGATGGCGGTGGTCGCCCGCTGCAAAGACGCGTTCCAGGGAGTCTCGTCTCTCGTGGATGTTGGCGGAGGTGACGGGACGTCGGCGAGGGCGATCGCCGAGGCCTTCCCGCACATAAAGTGCATCGTCGTCTATGACCTCCCTCATGTTGTTGCTTCGGTGCCCAAAAGGCCACCGGTCGAAGCTATCGCTGGGAGCATGTTCGAGCGCATTCCACCAGCCCAAGCTGTGTTTCTCAAGGTAATTTACAAGATTATTTATCAAATAATAATAATAATAATTTATAAGATTTACTATCTAAAATATTTTTATAACTTTTTAAAAATTTTGAGAAAGAGTTAGGACTCCAAGAATCATCAAGGTAATCGAATATAAGGATAAAAGTAGATCAGATAATATCTATTTAAATATATTTTTATATTCAAATTTATTCTAATATAAAAAAATTTAAGCATCCATATATATCTATATCCATATTTATATCTATTAAAAAATAGATATAAATATGGATAGATAACAATCCTATCTTCATTTGAATATTTAATTTTATTTATAATCCCATTTAATTTTATACAGCACTCATATTTATTTTTTAAAATAAATGATCATATTAATATACTACTAACTTGATTTATCATCTGCTTAATATCTTATTTTATAATTATGAAGTTTAATCACCCAATTTATATCTATATTTTTAATATTTAATTTGTATCCTTATTCATTTAAAATAAATATGGATATAAATTTTTGCATTCGATTAATATTTATATCAATATTATACTTATTAAATAAAATATATATATATATATAATATATATGAGATAGACTGGGCTCTGATCGATCGAAGCTCAGCCTAGATTCAATCGGATCTCCGATCATTCAATCAGCAAGCATCTTCGAGTGCACGCCTAAAAAGGTACATCTATTGAAAAAAATTAGCGGGTGTTGAAAAAAATAGTGAAATTTTTTTTTAAAAAAATATAAATCTAAAAAAATTAAAAAAGAATTAGAAAAAAAATCTAAATTTAAAAAAAATTCAAAAAAAAATCTAAAAAAAATTATTATTATTTTATTATTTTATTTTATTATTATTTTTTAGTATTTTTTTTATTTTTTTAAGCATGGAAGGTGCCTTTGGTGCTGAAAAAAACTGAATGACTGAAATTTTTTTTTTTAAAAAAAATTTTAGGTAGGCCCAAAAATTTAAAAAAATTCAAAAAATCTTGAAAAAAGAAGGCCAAGCTTTCTTTCTTTAAGAAAGAAGGTGCCTTCCTTTTTTTTATTTTTTAATTAATTAATTAATTAAAAATTAAAAAATGTAGTATGTCTGTTGAAAAAAATAAGTGGGTGTTGAAAAAAATAGTGAAAAAAATTTTAAAAAAAATTTAAATCTAAAAAAATTTAAAAAAAATTAGAAAAAATCTAAATCTTAAAAAAATTCAAAAAAAGTTTGAAAAAAATTCAAAAAAAATCTTAAAAAATTTATTATTATTTTATTATTTTTTTTTAGTATTTTTTTTATTTTTTTAGCATGGAAGGTGCCTTCGGTGCTGAAAAAAATTGAAGGACTGAAATTTTTTTTTTTTTAAAAAAATTTAGGTAGGCCCAAAAATTTAAAAAAATTTAAAAAATCTTGAAAAAAGAAAAGAAGGTCGAGCCTTCTTTCTTGCCTTCTTTCTTTAAGAAAGAAGGCGCCTTAATTTTTTTATTTTTTAATTAATTAATTAATTAAAAATTAAAAAATGCCTTAGCATCTTCTTTCCTTTTTTTCAGATTTTTTTATCTAAATTTTTTTCAGTTTTTTTTCAGAATTTTTTTTAATTTTTTTTTAGGTTTAGATTTTTTTTTTGAATTTTTTTTTCAGTTTCTTCGGATTCAAATTTTTTTCTAAATTTTTTTTTTCATCTAATTTTTTTCATGGCGCACTCACTTTTTTTTCAAACCAGTACGTCTTTTCATGCGCGTGCTCGATTATGCACGCTGATCGAATGATCAAAAATTCGATCGAATATAAATTGAACTCCAATCAATCAGAATTCAGTCTATCTTTATATATATATATTTGATCCAATTTTAGCTTTAACTGAATAGCATAATATTTTCTACATAATTTTTTTTATAAAAAAATTATAGTGATACTTCCTTAATTTTGAATATTTCTTGTAGATGCGTTCTGAACTTTAAAGAATATCAAATTGACTCTTACATCCATCAATATGAATTTTTTTAAAACATGGGAATTGCATAGTTATATGTGAAGGCACATTTTTTCAATTTGGTCGGTTAAAAGCGATAACATGAATGGTTGCTTACCAACATGTGGCCATTTGTTATCCCATACATGTTAAGATCATCCTTTGAAAATTTTGTATTCTCTTGTTATACCAGACATGTTAAGATCATCCTTTGGAAATTGACAAAATTTCTGATTCCAATAGAATAATTGTATTAGGAACTCTTCCAATAGATAAGATTGAATAACTTCATGAGGGTACGTTACACCACCGACCCCGAAAAACCCAAAAAAAAAGAAAAAGAAAAAGAAAAAGACAAAAGAATGAAAGGTAGGAATAAAAGCCAAAATAACACAAACTCGGAGAGAAGCCTTCGTTAGAAACATAAAAGAGAATAATCATGGTTAGAGGTGGACATCAAGCGTCTGGACGGTAGGCTCTCTGCAAACATAAATTTTAGACCGGCTGATCCTATTCTTCGAAGTTGGCCATCAGGTTTCTTATATGTTATTTTAGTATATTGAAACCATAGAAGCATTATTGGATTGATTCTAGGCCTCGTGTCAGCACAAAATCTCTACCAACTTCTGCAGGTGTCATCCTCTAGATATTGAATTTTTTTCTAAATGACAACTTTGTAATATACGTTTGGATAAAAAAAGTCAACTTCAATCACCTTTCAAATTTGAACCTTGGCACAAGTTATATGACAGGGTATAACTTACTTTATTTCAAGGTTACCATCTAGTGTTCGTTCTCTTCTTTATTCAATTCTGTCACTAGTATTACAATATCCGTATCCAGAGCCCCCCGCTGGCTTCAGCGTGACCATAACGTCACCGACGTCTTTTTCATGGAGTGGTTTGGTCAATGGATTCTTGCCTCGACAAGGAACTAGAAGAGAGTTCAAACAATGGTGATATCCATATTTTTTTCTTATTTTTATCATCATTCAATTTTTAAGAGAATTAATTGACCTTTTCAACCTCAAGCAGACTCCACGAATCTTCTTTTTCTTTGACAATCAGTATTTTACGCCACCATGAAGTGTTGTATACTTTATAAAGTGTGTGAGGTCATGCCTATAACCTCAGCAACTAGGCATTCTTCCAAACTGTAAAGAATATCTCTCAATTTTGGATCATCTATCATACAGATCTCAAAGCACTCTAAATTTCTTCATCCATTCATCTGCATAGATTTTAAATCATCTTTAATATATGGACCCTAGTTAAAGATCATCCACGCATATGACATATCTCAAATAGAGATTCTTTGTACAAAGCATGCGATGTAGAAAAACTACATCATTCTATTTGATTGTGCCATATGGCCACTATTTTTCAATGCACATTTAATACCTATAGATTCATTTTTTTTAAATTTTGAATGAAAAAAATATCGCTCATCTTCTAAAAAATTATGACATTCTTTGTCCATATTATAACAATAAAATTATGACTCACACACGATGTCATAATTTTCTTTCAGAAGTCAAAAAGAGGAAGAGACATTTTTATTATTTAAAAATTTTATAAATTTTTAAATGATAAAAATATTCCTATCTTTTTGATGATATCCTATGGATAAATTATGATATCTTATGTATGAAGTCACAATTTAACTGCAGGATGTCATAATATGGTATAGGATGCCATAATTTTTTTAAAAAATAGATAAATATTTTCATTATTTAAAATTTTAAATAAAAAAATAGAATTACGGGCATTAAATGCATTTCGAAAATTTTTAATGATGAAAATGTCCTCTCTTATTATAACTTCAGAAGAAAGTTATAATTTTACCATATTATGTCGTAATATGAACAAGATGTCATAATTTTTTTAGAAGAGAAGAGGTATTTTTATTATTCAAAATTTCAAATGAAAAAGTAAAATTAAATGTACGTTGAAAAGTGGTGACTACGTAATCCAATCAGATGGGATGGTATAGTTTCTCTATACCGCACGTGGTGTACAAAAAATTTTCCTATCTCTACTGCAAACATCTTCATTCATATGCACTCTAAAGAGGATCAAGGACTGATGAGCAATGCATGAAGATACTATATATTTACAAATTGAAGTAAGAACTTATTTACAGGTCTATACCTTATTTAATTATATTAAATTAATGCAGCATATTTTGCATGACTGGACCGACGAGCAGTGCGTCAAGATACTAAAGCTATGCAAGGAAGCGATTCCTGGGAGAGAAGATGGAGGAAAAGTGATGATTCTTGATATAGTTTTAAAGGCCAGCAGTGGAGATGGTGCTACGATGATCGAGACACAGCTTTTCTGCGATATCTGTATGCTTTGTACCACACAAGGGAAGGAGCGGCAGGAGCATGAATGGAGGAGCATTTTCTTAGAAGCAGGTTTCACAGATTATAAGATCAGCCCATTGGGTATTCGCTCCTTGATCGAGGTCTTTCCTTGAAGATTACAATTAGATCAGCTCCTCTATTCCACGTCAAAATTAAGAGAATAAATTAATAAATAAAGAAGATCATATGTAGAGTAAATGGGACAATTGTTCTCAAGTTAGACCTCTATGAGGACTGTTTTCTTGCGCACTTTTTGATGCCTCCGAACCACCAGTAACATCATGTGAAAATGAAGTTCTTACGGTTTACGCTACTTGAAACTTCTATGGGAAATAAGTCAAATCAAAATCTTATCTGGATTCATTTGATTTACCCTCCTATATTTTTGCATATGTTTAGTTAATTCCATAACAGCTGTGCATTGGAAGCTTTGAATGCTTATACAGACTAAAAATAAAAGACCAAAAGCATGCTTTCTAGCCAGCTTTCTTAGATAAGATCCTGGATTTGGTCTACTAGATTTTGAGTCAATCTTTTGTGGGAAATAAGTCAAAATCTCATCTAAATTCATTTGGCTTACACGACCATACTTTAGCATATGTTTACTTCCATAATAGCTAGCTATGCATCAGAAAGCCTAGGATGCTTTTACAGAACTAAAAATAAAGGATCCAAAACATGCTTTTGAGCTAACATTTTTAGGTGAGGTTCCAGGTTTATGCAAATTATGGATCAATTTTCAACCTAATTAACCATAAAATTTAGATAAGTGCAATTTTGGATGAGGCTCTGAGTTATCATGGATCAATTTATAGAAAGCTTTAATAATCAAATGGAGGCTAGTGTCATGACCTAATCAAGCTAAGTTGTTATTTTGGTTTCACTCTATTTGAGAGCCCATTTGATAGATCGATTCTTCGATGAACGCCACACCAAAACAAAGAATAAAACAAATTTTTTTTGTTTAATTTGCTGACAAAAAGGACAAGCCTCGATAGCTTTAAAATCTATAGAAGATACAACCTTATTATAAGACGGAAACAATGACATCAACTAGATAGACATCCTTCGTTTATGGACCACAAGGTTGCCCCTCCTATTATCCTCGCGACAGGCACACAGCCACCATCAATTTACATATATCAACTTTAGAATCAAGGCAGATAATCAAATTAAAATATTTACCTTAACGGTCCATTTGATTGGAGTATATCCGATTACGAGGTAATCCCACAATTCATGAAAATTATTTACCTAAAAAAATAATTATAAAAAAAAATAATTTTTACTATGTTTGGTTGGTGAAAAAATTACTTCAAAAAATTACATCGAAAAAAAATTATTACATTTGGTTAGAGGTAATCCTATATGAAAATATGATAAAATTTATAAATATATCCTTCAATATAAAATAATTTTTTAATACTAAAATAATATTATCATTTTCAATTAATTTTTATATGATGACTATAATCATATAATCCTTTGCATAATGTTATCTTCATCTTAATTATTTTATAAAAATTTTTTATTGAATAAAATTTGAAGGACATTAGAATAAAGTCAATAATTATATATGAAGCTTTATAGAGGGTATTTTTATCAAATATGGATTATTACTATTCGAAAATTTATTACATACCAACCTCTTCATAGTATTTATTTTACCTTCTCTCTCCAAAAAATAAGCATGGACCTATCAATTTTTTTATCATCTCTCTCTTCCACTTTTCATATCAAATATGGTAATCTAATATGAAAATTACTTAGTAGCCCCTTTAACTTCATTCTTTCCCAAAAAAGGAATAAATGGAAGCATCACTCAATGTGCTTTGGTGGCTGGATTTTATATATTGATTGCCTGCTTTTTTCAATAATTTTCTACTACATTGGAGCAAAATAATTCATTGAATGACCAAAAATGTTTTGTTTGGATGGTAAGAGGCAAGGATGACAAACTATGGATCGTCGATTTTCTTGCTATTTTCTTCATTAATTTAGTAATATATTGATTGATTAAAAGAGACTCAATCTATTGTATTTGACATAGAGAACTTTCCAGAGTTGCTGGGTAATAGTTCCCATTCAAGCATTATTACCTAGTAGTTTTTGGTCGTAACCTAATTAGCCTTCCCTGGCTCTAATTATATGTTATTTCACTCAATACTCATATTACATTAAGCGAGCACCAAGGTTGCCTTGTGGTCTATTATTGAATTAAAATTATTACTTGTTATATAGTTTCCAGTTGATCCTAAAATATTTATAAATTATTGTCTAAATAATTTATATCAATTAATTATAAATTAAAGGTTTCAGATTTTTCTCGAGATAATTATTGTTTGCTTGTCATCTTTCTATAGTTTCCCTGCTCTCCAATATTTGAAGGCTTGTCTAAGGACCTTCATTTAAAATTTTGGAATTCCGTTGAGCTATAACTTAATACTTTTAAGGACCTAAGTATCCTTCTATTCATAGATAATATTGTGTCTAGGCTTTCTTGCTTTTAAGGACATACCACCACTAAAAAGCCTAAAAGTGAAGAACATAAAGAACTAATTATATGTACCGACCTCACATATTTTTGCCACAACTGTGAAAATGATCTCTCTTCCATGTCCCATGATTGAAGCATCTATAATTATGTTTATTCTTACTCTATATATAATTTGTTTAAATGAAGAAAATGGAAAGCATTTTATTATGTTGCTGTTCGATCATCCAAGTATTGTCTGATGAAAATGCATTCAAATAACCAAATCCTATTAATTCTTAAAGCTTTATGAGTTTTGGTTGTAGTTGTGTTTGGGAAGCTTGATTTGAACACATAATGATACAATGCAGCATGCATCATGATTTTTGGTCTGTATCGCACTTAAACACCTTTGCAAAACTTATTGTTTTAATTAATTCAATCAAAGTAATATCATTTCTGGGTATTACTTCATGTGCCTATCTCATTTTCAGTATTATTTTTTTTGTCAGATGAATGCCTAAATATTTTGTACCATCTTGGAGAAACCAATAGAGCTACCCAAAATAATTAGCAGGAGAAAAAACTTCAATGTGTGTGTGTATGTGTTCAATTATCTAGCTGCAGAATAAAGTTTAATTTTAGGATTAGCAACAAGAACCTATTATCTCATGATAGTTGCATCCTTACAGTTTTATGTAAATTAATTATTTTGGACACAAGTTTCAAGTTTCTGATAGTATAGTCATGAGTTTTCTCATACAAATCAATCTATAGATAATTTATTCCTAAAATAAAATCTGATAGATAGGATTTTTGCTTAAACATATCTTTGGAGATGTGGAAATTTCTGGTTTGGATGGCAAGCTCTTCTGATTTTAATACCAGAGTAAATTTTTATCTCTTATTTTATTATATGATGATGGTGCTATGCTCCTTGCTCTTAATTCTCCTTTATGGTTGTGTCTAGAATATTGTATGAGAGAAATTAAAACAGAATATGCAACAAACTTAGAAGAAAAAATGAATCTATCATATCAAATAATTTACCTTCAAATATTTCAAATAGTAATGTGTATGGGCATGCAAAGTTTTTCATTTGATATAGTTGCCAGGAGAAATTCTTTATGCATCATGGTGCAGCAAAATTGATATGGAGCGCACCGCCCAATTATGTTAGACCACATAGCATAATTAATAATTAGATATATATTTAATGCCGCTCAGCTTTTTTTGCATCAAATTTTTGCTATAAAAATATCCTTTTTCCTCATAAAATATAGGAAGAACCGTATTATGATTTCTTGAAGCCATATAACGTAAGAGAAAATCATAATAAGGCAATAGAAAGTCATAATAATCAACAGAAAGTTATATAAAAATATAAGAAGTTTTATATATTATTCAAAATATCATATATATATCCATAAAAAGTCACATATATTATTCAAAATATCATATATATTCATAGAAAGTTATATAAAGCATCAAAAAACCATATATTATTTAGGTGTCATATAAAGATACAAAAAATCATATATATTATTTAGAATATTATATATATTCATAAGAAGTCATATATATTCTTTAAAATATTATATATATTGACAGAAAGTCATATAAAATATCAGAAAGCCATATATGTTATTTAGGATGTCATATATATTCACAAAAAATTATATATATTGATAGAAAGTCATATAAGACATCAAAAAGCTATATATATATTCATAGAAAGTCACATATATTTACATGAAGTCATATAAGACATTAGAAAGTTATATTTATTATTTAAGATATCATATAAAAATATAAAAAATTATATATAATATTTAAAATATCAATATATTCATAAAAAATTATATATATATTATTTAAAATATCATATATATTCATAAAAAATTATATAAAATATTAAAAAGTATTATATATTATTCAAAAAGTTATAATATACTCATAAAAAATCATAATAATCATAAAGTATCATATAAAGATACAGAAAGTCATATATATTATTCAGAATGTTATATATACTTATAGAAAATCATATAAAGCATCAGAAAGTAATAGTGCTATTATTTCTTTGTTCTACGGAGGGAAAGGGTATTTTTATTAGCAAAAATTTGATAAAAAAAACAAAATGGTATTAAATATCTATTTCATTATTACTTGCATTACATGGTACAATATGATTGAACGGTATACTTCACATCAATTTGGCTATACCACATGCGGTTTATAAAGAATTACTTTAATTACCAAAGGGAGGGATGAACTATATTGAGAAGTATGTGAACTATGTTACTTTAAGATAGTAACAGCCTCTCCTCTTTGATAATATGATAGCGCATTATATGTTGATAATTCATTCTCAAATTCATGATATTTTTATTCTCTAAAAAAAAAAAAAGTAAAAGAATGTTGTTGTTCTTGAGATAAATCGATAGTTCTTAATGTTGTTGTAGTATCAAGTAGCTCTGATACCAATCTATTGAGATATCAGTTACTCTGATACAGCTTGTTAAGAATCTAGTACCAAATTATTACGATAGAAAAAAGAAAGAAACAAAATAAGAAAATAATTAAGTACGTGGATCAGCCTAAAGGCTTACTTCTACGGGACATACAAAGCTTTACTACGAAAGAAAAAAATCAGGTACAAGAGGAGAATACCCACTTTCAACTCACTGTATACAAATCTCTCTCAACTAGAAGCTATTCTTAGAAAAGCTTTCTAAAAATTCCAACGAGACCCACAAAAGCTACAAGATACTCTATCCTCACAGCCTCCTTGCTAGATGCTATGCACCTATTGCTTCTCTCTTTCATGGGCTGCATGTACTCGGCACTCTATTAATTTCTCTCAACAACTGTCCGAGCCTCTTTACGTGCCTCTTGAAGGAAAAAATCATATTTTCTTGATGTAGGTTCATTCAGATCTGATTGGATCAAGAGAGATATTTTAAAATTTTTCTCTAAGATCCTAATTAGATCTGAGACTCTTCAGATCTGATCTTATTAGTTTGATAAAAAAATAAAATTTAATTTAATTTAATTTAATTATACCTTTGTTATGGGTAATCCTATTATCCTGTGATAATTTCGATGCTTGCCTGAGGTTTTGGATGTAGTCATGCAAGCGTCTGGCTTCTACCGGTATTCACTCGAACAGGATCTGAAGATCTTCTTCTTCTTAATATATCCTCCAAAAATTAGATCTGGATCTAATCTTGAAGGTCTTCAAAATAATTTTTGAAGATCAGCCGTTGTCTCTTGCAGTAGTGCTGCCTTCTTCCTTTCCTATCGTCTTTCACTTGCTTGGATCGCACCTAACTCATGCCCAAATCCTCTTAGGCATGGATAGGAGAGAGAGGACTAGAGGGTGGCATGGAGAAGGAGAGAGAGGGGCTATGTGGCATGGGCTAAAGCAGAAGCTCTCTCAATCTAGGCACAGATAGGTTTTTATAGACCCTACTGCGTCATGCAGTACCACATCATCCCAGCCAATCATGATCTTTTATGCAATCAGATCTAAATTTGATTGATGGAATGACATCATCTGATTTAATCAAATTAGAGTCCCTCAAAATTCTCTTTAGATGACGTCAAGACTGGTCAAACATGACTCTTTGGCACCATCTAGGTTGATTCCTTGAAGCAACTAGAGTCCCATCTGTATGGGATTCCAATCTTTATCCACATGGGGCGAATGCCTCCCTAGGTGTGTGCCCTTTATCTGTCTATCTTTTAGCAGGAGGACAAGGGTCAAAGTTCTCTCCTATGGATGCATGATACATAGGCAGATGTCTAAGTATCAAAGGTCAACATTTGACCAAAGTCCAAGGATAAGATTTAGTAGGTGACGAAAAATGGTAAGTATTGTCTCAAATTTATCTCATAAATTAAAACAATCCTTTTCTGACTTGGACAAGCTTCAATCAGACCAAGTAAAGATTTTTGAGTGAGCCCAAACATATTTGGCTCAGTCGAGACAAGCTTTAATGATTGTTAAAGGAGAATATTAGGCTCAATCATGTGCTAGCACGATTTTTTTGAATGTAATTGAATCTTATTCAAATCAATTGAACTGGGTTAGTCCAATTGATGATATCCAGATTTAAATTTTTGTTTGTATAATCCAATTAGATTTAGTTCTGTATAGTAATAGGATATATCATGATCTCTATCATCAATATTATTAAAACACCTTTCGATGGATTAGAATTTTTTTAATTCAGACAACTAATATGATCGATCATCCAAATTATTCTAATTGCTTCCAAAATCCATCAGTGACACCTAGCAGCATATGGTAACAATCCATCAGAACTAAAAATAAACCTCTTGATGCAGTTACTTGTGTGATTAAGTTTCTCTATCTTGAGCTCCGACCAAATTAGGGTTAAGGTGATCTCGTCAAACCCTAATATCCATCATATGAATTAATCATTAGATTCAAATCCAATATGAAAACCCTAATAGAAACTCTTTCTATTATTTCACTCTGCCATGGCCATGGACTTATGGACTTGATTCTCATGATCATCATAAGACTACTCCTCATCTACCGAGGTAGATAGATCTTCTATTGGTGCAATCTAATTCCTACAATAAACATGTTATAGCCAACATACACCTTAGAATTTCGAATGGCTAGGAGACCGAGTTATGGTGTAGTCAAACTATAATATCCTCAAGGTGAACTATCAATGCACCTCAGATCAAAGAACCAGATACACTACTGCAGCTTCGAGCTAGTCATCGATGAGAAGGTAGACTTCTTGATGACTGCTCAAGATGGTCATGCCCAGTGCTCTCATTCTCTAACGAGTACCTATACTCTCGCTTCGATGTCTCTATACTGTATACTCAAGACTTATCCATCCTAAAGAAGCGATCGTATACCAATCTTTCAGATCAATCATCATCCTCATGATGATCCTACGGTCGAAAGTATTTTATGAGTTAATAATGAAAATTCATATCTTAAATTTTCAACTCTTGAAAATATAAACTATCATTATCATTAACTCAAAGAATGTATCACAGACATTTTCAAATATATACTACGATAGAAAATAATTTATTTTATTATTTATAGTCAAAATTATAGTTTTGTTCTTAGAAGTGTATTACAAGTGTTAGCCAATCTGCCTTCTAGGACACACATATCTAACAAACTCCCATGCCACACGTGCCATCCCTCTGCTCCACAACACCTCAATCCTTTAAATAGGATGAAAATCCTCTTTTCAGCAGTTCATAGGAGTCCTAATAGGGCTTGTTCTCCTAATACGAGTCGAACATGTCTTTGATGGAGTCTTGAAATATTTTTTGATCTTCAGATCATGACTGCAATCCTCCATTACCGCTAAATCCTGTGGTCCATGCATAACTCCCATAGACCCCTTGGATTAATCATAATCCGAGTTCAAATAAAAAATTCCATCCTATTCTGTTCGCCTCCATCGAGTCAGATCGGTCAGGGGTCGAGCTAGCTTAACTGTTTCTCGTCCGAACTCCTATTTCTGTCTGTCTGAAAGAGTCAACTTGACTATGGTTTGAGCCAGCTCGATCTCAATCCGAGTCAGCTCGATCGCGTATCAGAGTCAGCCTAACTACTATGCTAAAAATTGATTCTCTTCTTACTGTAGGTCGAATTCGAGGCATCAAATCCTAACAATCTTCATCTTGACTTGATATTTGGCCTTCACCTAACTTTGATAGCTTGTGATCCATCTCGCCCCCATGTCCTAGGGCACGCTTGTTGATCTTGGATGGACAAACATGAAAGTCAAGCCAGACCGCTCGATCCCACCTTCATCATGGATTGTGTCCACTCTGACCAAAGACCTGCTCAAAGAATTCTCTTACGGTAATAGGAACTTCACTATGCGACGTCGCCTCTCATCCTCTCAAGTCTTTCATCTTGTGCTCGATCCATCTCTACCTAGAGTTCCATCTCGCTCTAGGCTCTCTCTAGCTTCTGAAGGTTTACCTCGCATTGAACTTTCTATCAGATAGTATTGTCCTCTTATCTTTTTCTTTTTCTCCAATATTATCCTATCGTCATGCATGACCTTTAGAATTCTATCACTAGCTATCCACTTGTAATCATTTGAATTCAGTCAGCTCAGTGAGATAAGATTCTATCTAAAATTGGATGTATATCGGACCTCTCTCAATCTTCTCACTGCACCATCATGTGTCTTTCAATTGACCATCTCGATGCCTCTGATCACACAGCTCGATCCATCCGACAGATAAGCAGTGCTCTCACTATTCTCTAGGGAGTCAAACTGCTCCTCTCTGCAATAAATATAATATGTGCATGTAGAATCTAAAATTTATTGTTAAAAAAAATAGATACCTCATCAGATATCTCTAGGACATCATCCAATGACTTGCTACTGACTGTCGCTGCAGTAGCCCTCATTCGATCCTTGAGTTGTAGGCAATCCTTGACTCGATGCCCTAACTCATCACACCTATAGCATTTGATCTTGCTTTGGTCCCTCATCTTGGACCTGGATCATCCTTCTCATGATCCTCTACTGCTCCATCTACTGTCTCCTACTCCTCTAGAAATTGTCAAATCTGAGCTGTCGCCATTTGAGCTTGAAGCAGGATTCTTCCTCCTAAGAACCTCATTCTAAAATATTGCTGTAGTGATCTCGTCCATCTTGATGGTGCTCTTTTTCACTAGAAGAGTAGTCACGAAAGACTCATACAAAGAAAAAAGTGATGCTAGCAAAACCAATGCCCTGATCTTTGAAGAAAATAGTGCAGGATTTGCCATGCTACTTTTAAAAAATATTTCAAAAATAGTAATGATGTAGTAAAAAATAATTAATTTAATTAATTATCTACTAATTATATCATATTATTTAATCCTACACATTAGGATCTAAATATAATATGCATGCATATATCAATAGATCTGAAAATAAAACTATGTAATAAACTATTTACTACATCTACGTGTTGAAAATATAATACCTTTTTATGGATAATCGATCACCATAATCTGAGTCCATCGAATAATGTTCTAGTATCACATCATAGCCGCACATATGTCCGACCTCTATGGTTGGTCCACACGGAGCTTCTAGTCCCGATCAGCCCTACTGGAGTGCTAGCTCCTCGTTGGGGCCTTCGATGGCTGATCATGATCGATCCGATTGATCATATACTTTCTAATTTTTTAGATATTTTAAAAAATTAGAACATAAATATTAGAGGATGATGAAGATGTGTTTCAAATTTGATGGCGATCCGATGCTCACAGCACTCGATCTCTCCACCCGAACCCAGATTTCCAAATCTAGAATTTCACTCAGTCCAAAAATCTTGATATACTAAAAATACCATCACGCCCTCTTTATGTAGAGTTTTTTCATAAAATAAGTTTTTTATAAAAATATAACTTTTAGATCTATAATTCTTATTTATATCATATCTAAAAATAGAATATCTTTAGAGGTAAAAATCATAAGAGAAGAGAAGCATAAAAGAAAAGAAAAGTGCCGCAGGATCCTATTTATCTTCACTTAGAGATTTTTTTTGCCCAAAATGATGCCCAAATACTCTAAAATTTTTACCACACAATGCTAACTCCTTATTCTATATGCACAAAAATTCTCAAAATTTATTGACATAAATACCATGGGAAAATAATATAAAAAATAATAAGAATCGAGTGGTTGAGAGGTTTTAACCACTCACTTGATTTCAAAAATCAAATGAGCCTCTTATCCTTATCCAACGTCACTCTCTTGCGTTTAACATGCAGAAGGACTCTCCTTCTACGTGTATATTTTTATTTCTTAAAAAAATATTTGACAAATAAAAGAAAGAGCATGGAAAGTAAAGTAGAAAGTCAAAAATAGTGGGCGCATGGGAGAATTTGAATTCAAACTTCATTTGACGTGGTTCTAATTGGTTTCAACCAAACTAATTAATCTAGATCTAATAAATTAGATTAAACCTAACCAAATTAAGTTTAGTCTAATTTAATAAAATTTTAATTAAATTAAAAATTAATTAGATCTACGTCCTGATCAAATCAGGATCAAAACTCTCATAGCGATTAGGTCATCTCATGACCTGTCGGATCAAATCCAATCGAATCAAATTCAATCAGACTTGATCGAATCCTCATCGCTCAATCAAATTGAGCTAATCAATAATAAAGTACTAATTAATCCTTCAAAAATATCTGAGTCCAAAATGAGTGGGTTACTGGGCAACAAAGTCCTATCAACATGAAACTCTTAAAGAGTCCTAAATCAGTGAAACTCTTGAACCCAGTATCCCAAACGAATCGAGCTCTTGATCATAGAGTCCCAAACTAGTAGAGCTCTTGATCAGAGAGTTCTAGATGAGTAGGACTCAGAGTCTCAGTCTAGTATCACT
Source organism: Cocos nucifera (assembly GCA_006176705.1). Lineage (NCBI taxonomy): Eukaryota > Viridiplantae > Streptophyta > Magnoliopsida > Arecales > Arecaceae > Cocos > Cocos nucifera. The sequence goes on from QRFJ01000011.1 coordinate 2,634,988, forward strand.
CTTGATCATAGAGTTCCAATCCAGTGGAACTCTTGACCACAATGTCCTAGATTATCCGGACTCATGATCAGAGAGTCCCAGACAAGTAGAGCTCAAAGTTTCAGTCCAGTAGGACTCTTGGTCATAGAGTTTTAGTCCAGTAAAATTTTTGACTATAGAGTTTCAGACCAATGAAACTCTTAATCAGAGAGTTTCAGACAAGTAGAACTCAGAGTCCCAATCCAGTAGGACTCTTGGTCATAGAGTCTCAGACCAATGGGACTCTTGATTAGCCATCAGATCAGATAAAAATTTCTAATATATATGATTCCGTAGGTTCAAATCTAAGCTAGTAGCATAGAAACCAATTTCTATACTAATCGAAGTGACCATCTAGCAATGATATCCGACGTCCGGATAGATCGAATAATCGCAATCACAATATTCAGAACCTACGCGAATATGGTTATCATATAATTCATCTCTATGATCTATGTATAATAGATGACTCAGGGTTAGACTATCAACCCTAGAAAATACATCCATATCGTGTCTCAAAATAATTAGTTTCATGACTCCTCATTAAGACTATCCTGATCAAGATTTTGTTAAATTAAAATACAATTGAACACAGCTCCTGAAATCAAGAGTGGTTAATCCCATCTTGATACATGCACCGACTCCATGAGTACTTGATTATGCCCAAAAATCTTCCATCACTGAAATTCAGATAGTTTGGCACTAAAATATAGTGAGTTGCTTGGAAGTCACCATGATGATCTTAGATCGGAGAAATATTTATACCCATATTCCATCGAAGCTAATCTTGACAGGAGAAAAGCTCCGAAGTTGTTCATGTTCAGTGCAGATGTACCCATACATCTCACTTGTATGCCATATCAATGTCTCAACACTCTTTGGTTATAAGGATAACCAACCTATATGGCACACAACGACCTATACTTGATAAACATTGTCATCCTAAGTAACAACGTATCATTTGATCGTGAACTATTTAAGGACTAAATGATAAATCTTTCTTTATCAAATCTAGATGGTCCTAAGGGCTTCATCACAACACAGAAGTTCACTAGAAGACAATAGAATTTATGATGTAAAATATCAAAATAATTTTTATTAATTTATAATTTAAATATAATTATAAATATATGGCCCAACCATCAACAGACTGACGATTGGCTTTGGGATACATTTCCAACAATCTCCCACTTGGATTAAAGCCAATCGGTGTAGTATCTAATACCTATCTTTGACTTAAAGTCATCGAACTCCTTCACCGCAATAGCTTTAGTGAATGGGTCAGTCAGGTTCTTCTTTCCATCAATTTTTTGAAGGTCGACGTCACCTCGATCCACAATCTCTTGAACAAGATGGTAGCGATATAGAATATGCTTCGCCTGAGCAATGGCTCCAGAGTTGTCGCAATAAAGCAGAACTGGACCATCAAGGAAGGATGCTATTCTGAGCTCGGTGCTGAATTTTCTTAGCCACACCACTTCTTTGGTAGCATCGATGCAGTGACATACTCCACCTCATAAACTGAATCGATCACAGTGTGCTGCTTGAAACTCTTCCAGCAGACGGCCCCATCATTAAAGATAAATATGTATCCCGACATACTCTTGCTATCATCATGATCAGACTGAAAACTAGAGTCTATGAATCTCATAAGTTTTAAGTCTGATTCACCATATACAAGCCACTGATCCTTAGTATTTCTTAAATACTTCAGGATGATTTTAACAACCTTCCAGTGCTTCTTTCCTGGATTAGATTGGTATCTACTCACTACACCTAGTGAGTATGCCACATCTAATTGCGTACATATCACAACATATATTATAGAATCCACTGCTGAAGCATATGATATTCTATTCATACACTCTCTGTCTAGAGGTGTTGTTGGACAATCCCTCTTTGAAAGAGAAATTTCATGGCCTATCGGTAGATAACCTTTTTTAAAATTTTTCATGCTGAACCATTTCAGCACAGTGTCAATGTACGTAGACTGAGATAATCCAAGCAATCTTTTAAATCTATTTCTATAGATCTTTATCTCTAAGAAGTAGAAAGCTTCTCCCAGATCTTTCATGGAGAACTGTGATGGCAGCCAGATCTTTATTTCTTGTAATACAGGGACATCATTCTCGATTAAGAGAATGTCATCTACATATAATACTAGGACTACTATTGCTGGATTATTATCCCATTTGTATATGCAGGGCTTCTCTTCATTCTTAACGAAGCCATACATTTTGATTGTTCTATCAAATCGTATGTTCAAGCTCCGAGATGCCTGCTTTAGTCCATAAGTAGATCTCTGAAGCTTACACATCTTAGACTCATCTATGAACGTGAAACCTTCAGGTTGTATCATATACACTTCTTCATCTAGCTCTCCATTCAGGAAAGCTATTTTTACATCCATCTATCAGATTTTATAGTTCAGATGGATAGCTATGGCAAGCATTATCCGAATGGATTTGAGTATTATTATAGAAGAGAATGTCTCATCATAGTCAATACCATAATGTTGACGATATCCCTTGGCAACCAGATGGGCTTTATAGGTCTCTACATTTTTGTTTGCACCTCTTTTTCTTTTGAAGATCCATTTACATCCTATGGATTTTAGCCCTTCAGGTGGGTCAATCAATGTCCATACATCATTGACCTTCATGAATTCCATCTCGAATTTTATGGTCTCAAGCCATTTTTCAGAGTTGGATCTCTGCATTGCATCCATATAGGTGATTGGGTCTTGATCGTTCTCATTGAGTTTGATAGGATCCCCATCCTGGATCAAAAAATCATAGTATCTATCCGATTGACGTGGTACTCTACCAGATCTCCTTAAGGATGCTTCTACAATGGATTCTAAAATTGATCTAATCAGATCCAGCTAAGGTTCAACAACTTATGTCTGTTCTTCCACCTATCGTACTTCATCAAGTTCGATCTTGGAGGCATTAGTTCCTTCACCAAGAAACTCCTTTTCTAAAAAGACTGCCTTAAGGCTGACAAATACTTTTTGCTTATCAGCAAGGTAGAAGTAGCATCCTTCGAATTTTTTTGGGTAACCTATAAAACTATACTTATCAGACCTAGGTCCAAGCTTGTCTGTCATCAAACATTTGACGTAGGTCGGACACCCCCAAATCCTAAAGTATGAAAGCATTGGTTTACGCCCTGTCCATATTTCATATGGTGTTTTATTAATATATTTACTCAAAAATCTATTTAGAATGTAATAAGCTGACTCGAGCATATATCCCCATAGAAAGATCGGCAAATCAGCAAATCCCATCATAGATCGAACCATGTCCAACAGGATTCGATTTTTTTTTTGGACACACCATTATGTTGTGGTATTCTAGGAGGGATCTATTAGAAGAGAATTCTGTTCTTCCTAAGATATGTCAGAAACTTATTGGAAAGGTACTCACCCCCTCAGTCAGACCGAAGAGTTTTAATACTCTTTTCAGTTTGCTTTTCTACCTCATTTCGAAATAGTTTGAATATTTCAAATGATTTCGACTTATGCTTCATTAAATAGACATACCCATACATCGATAGGTCATCTATGAAGGTTATGAAGTAGAAATATCTATCTCTAACACTTGAGCTTATGGATCCACATACATCCGAATATACTAAACTCAAGAGTTCAGTGTCTCGTTCATCTTTTTCAGTAAAAGGTGACTTGGTCATCTTACCAAGAAGATAAGACTCACTGATCGAAAGTGACTCACAATCACTAACCTCAAGAATTTCTTCTTGAGCTAATCTGTTAATTCTATTCTTGTTAATATAACCTAGCCTATAATGTCAAAAGTAGACATCAGACACATCACTAATTCTAGGATATTTACTGAAGGATTAAACCACGTTAACAGGCATAGAAAGTAATCAATTTTATCATTCAATTATCCAATCAAAATTATAATACCATTCAAAATGATATTACAAAATTTTTTTTATTGATATTTTAAAATTATTCATGGTCTAAAAGCCTACAGAAATGACATTCAATAAGAAAGTTGGACAATAGTGACATTCATTAAGAATAATTTTATTTGAATTGATTATAAAGTTCATGATTTCTAAAGCTAGAATTAGAACTTATCTTCCATCTCCAACGTTTAGAAACCTCTCATCTTGATCAAATCTCCTACTGACCTGTAAGTCCTACATAGAATTACAAATATGATAAGAACTTTCAGTATCTAATACCTAGATAGTAGAATTAAATAAGAAAAAATTATAAGATGTTATCATATAATTATCTTGCCCAGCAACCACTTGCTTCTTCCTCGATCTATTTGAATCTAGGGAGGCAATGTATAGAGGACAGTTTCTCTTTCAGTACCCCTGCTTCTTACAGAAGAAGCACTCTACCTGACTCTGGTCGGACTTGCGCTTCTTGGTCTGACCCTGTGCAGTCATCCCAACATGTGGCCGCACCTTCTTGTTTTTCTTCTTCTTGTTCTTCTTTCCTTTCTTAAAGAGTCAACGACCAGAAGAAAATCCTCCCACTATATTCACCATCTTCTTATAAAATTGGTGATCCTTTCCAAAGTTCTGCAGCAACCCCAATAAGTCGTGGTAGTTCACTGTAGGCTTTATCATTCTAAAATGAGTTAGGAAGGAGAGGAAGGACTTGAGCAAAGAATTAAGGATCGCAACCTTACCGAGCTGCTCGTGCAGAAAAAAGCCCAACTTGTTAAGGCACTCAATCATCTCGATTATGTATAATACATAATCGGTGACTGAGGCCCCATCCCTCATTCGAGCATTGAAAATGGCACAACTTATTTTATGCCTTTCAACACCGTCCGGTATGCCAAAAGAGTCATTCAATATTTGAAGCATCTCCTGTTGCTGAGCGTTTTCAAATCTATGGCTAAACTCATCAATCATTGTCGCCAGCATTATACATCGAACGGTGGTGCAGTCATTGAGCCACTTTAGATAAGTGTCTTGGACCGCTTTCCTAGCATTCGGGGCTGGCTCCTCAAGTGCTCGATCCATTACCACATAAAAGATCCGCTCATACTTCAGGATAATTTTCAACTTACGATACCAGCTATCGTAGTTGGGTCCTATTAATTTATCATGGTCTAACAATGATCGGAGTGATAGATTAGTGGCCATGTCTACATAAAAAAAAAAAATCAAACCTAATTAGTATATGAATTATTAATCCTAAAGATTTGGACTTCAGTCTAAAGGTCTTTATATTATTTTATACGAATTGATAGCCTCTACCTCCAATTTGAGGAATTATTCTAATTTCTTAGTGAGTACTAGAATCCACATAAACTACATATGAGCCCAACTTTGGTTGGTCAACCCATGTGCACCTATGGGTAGATTCAAAATCAATTATTTCTCTAAACAACTTCTAGTAACATTGATTTTGCCCCATAGACCTAATAAGTAGGCTTTGGCCTCCACTAAAAAAGGTTCGATTATGTCCAACCATTAATATGACCATATTTGGTCTTATCTAATCAATAAATGATCAGGCCCGATTTTGGTCGGTCAACCTAACCATCATCAGAAAGACTTAACCAAATTATCATTTTATGAATAATAATTTTATTAGTCAATAATCACCAAGCCTTTGGGCCTGCAATGATCATTATACTAATGAACCTATTATCACTCAGCTTAATGGAAGGATATGATTTAGTTATCTATATAACTATTTCATTTTTAAGGACCTAATAATTTTAGAAGATTTAGTTAATCAATTTAAGAAAATTCAGCAAGCTAATTTCGATCCTCCCACTGACTTCACCAAGTCAGAAAAGAATCTAATCTAAGTTGATATTAGGAGCACCTAAATCAGTCAGACTGATTTACGTAATAGACATGGGTGAGTCCGAATCATCAAGTGATCTAATCAAAATCTAACTCACCAGGATGGCCAAGTAAGCGAGATCAGTGGAAGAGATATGCCATTAACTCTCAAAAATTGAATCAATGTGAGTAGCTCTCAATTAAAAATCACTGATCAAACTACCAAACTTACTTTAGACACCATCCAGTTCATTAGTTTTAATTTGACCAACCTAGTAATTTTGGATTCGACCGCGTAGCTTTGAATCAAGTCTATTTATTCCTTATTAAAGGCATGAACTTGACCAACTACAACTATTGTAATTAAGTCTATAGAGTTCTTGATCTAATCTAAATTAATATTTAATTAAATTTAATTAATTACTCTAAATTAGTCCATCTTTTAACAAACCTTAGGTCTAATCCAATTTATGGACCTAATTCAGCTAACCCAATAATCCATAAGTTTATGATTAATGACTTAGAGTCTTAATTCATAATTCTAGACACTAAATCATTATACTTAATTTTTAATTAAGTTTATGGACTGAGGGTTAGGATTCGATATTTTAAAAATATTTTTAATTTTGAAAGATTCTTTACAACTTAGCCTTGTTCACCAATTGAGTCAACTCATTTCAAAATTAAATTATCTCAATTCATAAACAACATTAGTTGTAGGATTTAATCTAAAACTATGTACACTACATAATCATGAATCAAACTTTATCTAATTATGTATTCATGATCATAAATTAGATTTAAGTCTAATATAATTAAATTATAAAAATATTAGATTAAATCTAGTAATTTCATGATTAACGATACAGATAAATAATGTACCAGGATAATCTTTTTACTGTAGGAGATAAATCCTACAGCAGGACAACCTGCAGTCCGTACGATCTAAATTTTAATTTTTTTAAATTTAATTAGTCTAATTATTAAATTAATATTTAAATTAAATCTAAATTATTAATTTAAATATGCAAGCATATCATGTTTAAAGAGCCTTGCTCTGACACCATTTGAAGAAAATAGTGCAGAATTTGCCATGCAACTTTTGAAAAATATTTTAAAAATAGCACTGATGTAGTAAAAATTAATTAATTAATTAATTAATTAATTTATTATATTAAATTATTTAATCCTATATATTAGGATCTAAACATAATATGCATGCATACATCAATAGATCTAAAAATAAAACTATGTAATAAACTATTAACTACATCTACGTGTTCAAAATACAATACCTTTTCATGGATAGTTGATCACCATAATTTGAGTCCATTGGATAATGCTCTAATATCATGTCATAGCTACAAATATGTTCAACCTTTATGATTGGTCCACACGGAGCTCCTGGTCTCGATCAACCCCACTAGAGTGCTAGCTCCTCGTCGGAACCTTCGATGCTGATCACAATCGATCCGATCGATCATATATTTTTTAATTTTTTAAATATTTTAAAAAATTAAAATATAAATATTGGAGGATGATAAAGATGTGTTTCAAATTTGATGGCGATCCGATGCTCACAGCACTCAATCTCTCCACCCGAACCCAGATTCCCAAATCTAGGATTTCACTCAGTCCAAAAATCCTAACATACTAAAAATCCTATCACGCCCTCTTTATGTTGAGTTTTTTTATAAAATAATTTTTTATGGAAAGATAATTTTTAGATATATAATTCTTATTTATATCATATCTAAAAATAGAATATTCTTAGAGATGAAAATCATAAGAGAAGAGAGGCATAAAGGAAAAAAAAAGTGCTGCAGGATCCTATTTACCTTCACTCAGAGATTTTTTTTTTCTCAGAGCTGATGCCCAAATATTCTAAAATTTTTACCACATAATGCTAACTCCTTATTCTACATATAAAAAAGTTTTCATAATTTATTGACATGAATACCATAGGAAAATAGCATGAAAAATTATAAGAGTTAAGTGGTTGAGAGGTTTTAAACACTCCCTTGATTTCAAAAATCAAATGAGCCTCTTATCCTTATCCAACGCCCCCTTCCTTATGTTTAACACACAGAAGGACTCTCCTTCTGCATGCATACTTTTATTTCTCAAAAAAATATTCGATAAATAAAAGGAAGGGCATGAAAAGTAAAGTAGAAAAGTCAAAAATAGTGGGCGCATGGGAGAATTTGAATTCAAACTTTATTTGACTTGATCCTAATTGATTTCAACCAAATCAATTAATCTAGATTCAATTAAATTAGATTAAATCCAACCAAATTAGACTTAGTCTAATTTAATAAAATTTTAATTAAATTAAAAATTAATTAGATCTATGTTCTGATCAAATCAGGGTCAAAATTCTCATAGCGATTAGATCATCTCATGACCTGATCGGATCAAATCCAATTGAATCAAATTCAATCAAATTTGATCGAATCTTCATCGCTCAATCAAATTAAACTAATCAGCAATTAAATTGCTAATTAATTCTTTAAAAATATCTGAGTCCAAATCGAATGGGTTATTGGGCAACAGAGTCCTATCAACATGAAACTCTTGAAGAGTCCTAAATCAGTGGAACTCTTAAACCCAGTGTCTCAAATGAATCGAGCTCACGATCATAGAGTTTCAAACTAGTGAAACTCTTGATCAGAGAGTTTCAGATGAGTAGAACTTAAAGTCTCAGTCCAGTATCACTCTTGATCATAGAGTTTTAATCCAGTGAAACTTTTGACCATAGTGTCCTAGATTATCGGGACTCATGATCAGAGAGTTTCAGACAAATAGGACTCAGAGTCTCAGTTCAGTAGAACTCTTGATCATAGAGTTTCAGTCCAGTGGGACTCTTGATCATAGAGTTTCAGACCAATGAAAATCTTGATCAGAGAGTCCCAGATAAGTAGGACTTAGAGTCCCAATTCAGTAGGACTCTTGGTCATAGAGTTTCAGTCTAGTGAGACTCTTGACCATAGAGTTTCAGACTAATGAGACTCTTGATCAGCCATCAGATCAGGTAGGAACTCCTAATGTATGTGATCTGATAGGTCCAAACCTAAGCCAGTAGCATAAAAATTAATTTCTATACTAATCGAAGTGACCATTTAGTAATGGTACCTGATGTCCGGATAGATCGAATAATCATAATCACAACATTCAGAACCTATGCAAATATGATTACTGTATAATTCATCTCTATGATCTGTGTATAATAGATGACTCAGGGTTAGACTATTAACCCTAAAAAATATATCCATATCATGCCTCAAAGCAATTAGTCCCGTGACTCCCCACTAAGACTATCCTGATCAAGATTTTGCTAAATTGAAATACAATTGAATATAGCTTCTAAAATCAAGAGTGGTCAATTTCATCTTGATACACGCACTGACTCCATAAGTACTTGACTATGCCCAGAAATCTTTCATCACTGAATTAAAAATTCAGATAGTCTGGTACCAAAATATAGTAAGTTGCTTGAAAGTCATCGTGTTGATCTCAGATCGAAAGAATATTTATATCCATATTCCATCGAAGCTAATCTTGATAGAAGAAAAGCCCCAAAATTGATCATGTTCAGTGCAGATGTACCCATACATCTCACTTGCATGCCATATCAGTGTCTCAACACTCCTTAGTTATGAGGATAACTAATCTATATGGCATACAATGATCTATACTTGATAAATATTATCGTTCTAAGTAACAACATATCATTTAATCGTGAACTATTTAAGGACTAAATGATAAATTCTTCTTTATCGAATTTAGATAGTCCTAAGAACTTCATCACAACATAGGAGTTCATTAAAAGATAATAGAATTTATGATGTAAAATACTAAAATATTTTTTATTAATTTATAATTTATATATAATTATAAATATATGATCCAACCGTCAACAGACTGATGATTGACTTTGAGACATATTTCCAACAATCTTTTTCTTAACTTTTTTGTCAACACTGAGAAGATCGATGAGGATCTTCTGAAAGTTGGATAAATGCTTTCACACGCTTCTGCCTTCGTCCATCCACAATTGGTAGAACTGCCTCTAAAGAAATAGTATGTTTGTGAGCAACTTTGCCATATACAATTTCTCGAGCTTCAACCACAGTGATGTCGGAGAAGTCTCATCAAATATATGGATTTTCCCATCATCCGCTAGGTACAAGTGGATCATACTCATCGTCTGCATCTAAATTCACTTTCAATCCTTCATCTTTATGGTGTCTGGCATCTCCTCGTACAAGAGAGCATCGATCAATCCATATTGTATGAGGACATCCTTTATCCTTGCTTGCAATAAGAAGAAATTATCCTTTCCATCAAATCTATTGATCTCCATCTTGATTGCGCTTGTCTTCTTCATGTTCTTTAATCTTTAACACCACTGCTGCAATCTATGTTCTAGTACCGTCTGGGCTCTGATATCAATTATTATGATATCAACTAGCTCTGATACCAATCTATTGGGATATTAGCTACTCTGATATCACTTGTTAAGGATCTATTATCAAATTATTATGGTAGAAAGAAGAAAAAAATAAAAAAAAAATAATCAAGTATGTAAATCAGCCTAAAGGCTTGCTTCCGTGGGATATGCAAAGCTTCACAATGAAAGAAAAAATTAGATATAAGAGAAGAACATCCACTCTCAACTTACCGTACATTAATCTCTCTCAACTAGAAGTTATCCTCACAAAAGCTCTCTAAAAATCTCAAGAAGACCCATAGAAGCTACAAGATGATCTACCCTCATAGCTTCCTTACCGGATATTATGCACTTGTTGCTTGTCTCTCTCGCGGGCAGCACATACTCGATGCTCTACCAAGCTCCTCTCGATGGCTGTCTGAGCCTCTCTAGGTACCTCTCATGCCACACGCGCCACCCCTCTGCTCCACAGCATCTCAACCCTTTAAATAGGATGAGAATCCTCTTCTCAACAGTTTACGAAAGTTCTAATAGGGCTCGTTCTCCTAAAATGAGTCGAACATATTTTTGATGGAGTCTTAGAATATTTTTTGATCTTTAAATTATGATCACAACCCTCTATAGCTACTGGATCTTGTGGTCCACATGCAACTTTCGTAGATCACTTGGATTAATCACAATCTGAGTCCAAACAGAAAATTTCATCATATTCTATTCGCCTCCGTTGAGTCGGCTCGATCAGGGGTCGAGCTGGCTCGACTGCATATCATCCGAACTCTTATTTCTGTCTACCTAAGAGAGCCGACTTGGCTATGGTTTGAACTGACTTGATCTCAATCCAAGCTGGCTCAACCGCATATCAGAGCTGGCCTGACTACTGTGCTAAAAATTGATTCTCTTCTTATTGTGGATCGAATTTGAGACGTCAAATCCTAACAGATGCTATTCCACCATCTATTATAGATGGATTCTTTCATAGTTTGTTCTTCTAATTTATTATTGGTAATTGATGACCTGAGTATCGATGTTCTTATTTAATAGAATTTTGTAATGGACAAGCATCGTGAAAGTAGTGCATTCAGTTTCCTTTTCTATTTGGTGTTGGAGGAATGAAAGGAAGAAAAGATATTATTTATATGATATTTTTATTAAATTATCATTTAATAAAAAATATAGGGGACAAGCCTTTTATCTTTTGTCAAAAAATTAATGAGAGATAAGTTTATCAATCTAGAAACTCATTCCTCATACGTACTATCCATCCTTCCTATTTGGGAGGATGCAAATTTATAGGCTAAATGGATGGACGAACAAAAATCATATGGGATGGATATCATAGAGCGGACTTCTTATTAATCTAGAAACTCACTCTTCATATGCACCATCCATCAGAACACCATGTTTCCTAGTATACACTGCATGGCTAGGTGATATATATTTATTGATTTTCTAATACATACAACAAACTTCTTTGATACATACCTAATGGTAATCCAATACATATCTTTAAATGAATGAATTTGTAGTTTTCAAAACATGTGTTTTATCTGAAAGTGTGTATTGGATCCTTATTGGGTATGTATCAAAAAAGCTTGTGATATATATTAATAAGTCAACAAGGATGTATCACTTGATTATATAATATGCATCGATAAACACGATATTCTGAAAACTATATCAATTTTCTTGAAAGTGTATATTATGTTGCAAGATGACTAGCTTGTTAAGTCTATATCATCTAACTATGTATTGAATATCGATAAATTCTAAATACTACAAATTATATATTGATTTATTTGGATTGACTTGATGATTGATTTGCTTTATGTGTATCGTACGGCTATATAGTATGTAATGATAAAAAGTATATTTTGAAAAAAGGAAGAAAGAGTATGATGTGCTTTTTTTTTTTTTTTTTTTTTGAATCATGAGATTGACGACTCCATTAGTTGAAGAAGTTTTTAACTTTTAAGTTCTTCTTTAAGATGAGAATTAGAGTAAATATAGCAAAATCTGAAGCCCTTTTCATATTTCCTTTTATGGTGCCTGTCTCATAAGATTTTTGTTCTAAACGGAGAATCCCATCTATTTTGTCTATTATTTCTAAATATTTTTGAACCAAATGATGAATGTGGATCATCTATTTTTCCAACCTTATCTATCCTTCCTCTTATGACCAAATCAAAAGAATGGTAAGGGACACTCAAATGAGCTGAATGTGAGGGAGGGGAAAGAAAAGAGTGAAAGGTCATGTTGAAAGTTGTGCCATCAAACACAAGAAAAGTCAAATATTTAAGGAGTAGGATGGAGGTTGTAACTGGGATGGAGTTTGTATCTTCACGAAAAAAACTAGTATGGAACCAGCACTACGTAGTAAGATTATATAAAATATGAAAAATAAAAACATAAAATTGACAGCATGTACTTTTTAATTGTATCTCACTAAATCTTTTTGACCTTAATTCCAAGGATAAGAAAAGAGGAAAAAGGTGTGAGAAGTCCAAGAAAAAGAGATAGAGGGAGAAAAGTAGACAGAGTTAGAATAGGTTGGTGGTTTCTGAGGTCAATTCATCTATTGGTGCATTGCATGGATCCTACTTCTATTTTATACATCATCATCTCTTCTCTTTTAAAAAAAGGACTTGGAAACTTGTTCCACAGCTAAGTCTAATCCTAGAGAGTATGAATATCATAAAAAAAATTTATCTTTATTTATTTTTAAAAGCTTTATACTTAGTGCAAACCTACCTGACTAGGCTCCATATAAAGAAATAGAGGCGTAGATCAAACACTAATCTTTCTTTGACAGCATAATTGTTTAAAAAAAAATGATCATATAATTTATTAAAAAAAATGACAACATAATTTTTTTAAAAAAATGTTCAAAAATAAAGAACTTAAGTATGGGAATAGCGCACTAAGAAATGCCAGGAAGAATCAATAAACAATCTTGTTTCTTTTTTTTCTTCATTAAACTTAGCAGCATCACTATCCAAATACCGTCTATTGTGCTCATCGCTGTCCCACTATTTTCTCTCTTAGTCTTGCTCTTTTACACATTTCACCATACGTAGTTTCTCTCTCTCTATCCTTGTTAATGCATGAGATTCAATAATGACTATCCATTCCTTGATCCATTTCTTGTAGGTGATTTCCACATCTTGATGGGATGCGATTGGATGTCGAGTGGTTTTCTCTTTAATGGTAAATGTTGGATGGTGGCTTATCGACCTGGTGATGTGGCCAATCTCTGATGATGTGGCCAACATCTGGTGTGATGACATGGATGGCCTAAAGCAGATGAGCTACTCAATATCGATATCTTCGAATGGCCACCAATCATATGAGGTCGATGTTCAAACAAGATCATAATGATCAACATTTAGCCGATCATATGAGATCATCGTTATTGGCCTAATGCTGACACAATCTACAACCTTAGACAAAGCTGGCAGCATTGAACCCTTATTAAGGAGGCCCTCATCAGCACTTGGCCGATCTCACACCCAAATCCACCACACTTCTCCGCTAGCCGTTCTGCAATATAGAAGTTGTGAGAAGCTCCTGGCATGTTGATCCTACTTAGTTGACATTCGGTTATAGCAGCGGATATTTTCTCCACTTGCATAAAGCTGATATAGTAACCATCTTCTGACACTCCACAACTCTAGTAGCTAATGGCCTGATAATTCTAGTAGGCCTCCATCCATAAAAAGGTTGAAGGAAAAGAAGAAAGGGATTTCTCTCTTTTGATTCCTCTCTTGGACTTTTTGAACACCTAGTTCTTATCATCTTCTTCTCTGTTCTTCCTCTCCAACTATCACTAACTTAAGCAACGAAGGGCCTTCCACTAGAGAACCCCCATCCTCTTCTCCGACATTTAGGACTTTCTCTTATTAAGGAGGCCCTCATCAGCACTTGGCCGATCTCACACCCAAATCCACCACACTTCTCCGCTAGCCGTTCTGCAATATAGAAGTTGCGAGAAGCTCCTGGCATGTTGATCCTACTGAGTTGACATTCGGTTATAGCAGCGGATATTTTCTCCACTTGCATAAAGCTGATATAGTAACCATCTTCTGACACTCCACAACTCTAGTAGCTAATGGCCTGATAATTCTAGTAGGCCTCCCTCCATAAAAAGGTTGAAGGAAAAGAAGAAAGGGATTTCTCTCTTTCGATTCCTCTCTTGGACTTTTTGAACACCTAGTTCTTATCATCTTCTTCTCTGTTCTTCCTCTCCAACTATCACTAACTTAAGCAACGAAAGGCCTTCCACTAGAGAACCCCCATCCTCTTCTCCAACATTTAGGACTTTCTTTATATGTTTCTGAGCACCTTGGCTCCATCATTCTACTCTAGCTCATTCGAGAGATCCAGTTGCAATCCACATTCGGGAACAATACAAATCGATCTATAAAGATCAGAGGGAAGTTATGTAGGAACCTTAAGAAGCAGCTGATCAGATATCCTCGAACAAAAATCAATGCAGTCATAACTAAATTTGATTGATGTCTGAGGGGGAGGAAGAGCCGATGTTCCTAAGCAGCGGTGGTCTTTAAGCTCCACATATGCTGCAACATAAAGGTCGACATTGGCAACATGCTCACAAAAATCATGAAAGTAGATTGGTGCACCGTGGAAATGAAGGATGCTTTCAACGAATTCGCAGCACTACAAGATAAGAAATCATTCCTGTCATGATCCGAGGATGTCGGAAGGTGACCTTGATAGAATTCAAAGCCACCAAAAATTCCACGACGGACCATGCATGACCTCGAGACTACGAACATACAAGAACCTCTAGGCCGACAACCATCCGGGTGCAGGTCACCCACTTATAATCTCAATCGATGAGAGGCTAACCCTTTGGGAATTCTACACGGCCACATACAGAATCTCGTCTAATGGTTTACATGTATTAGCCGCGAGCTAATTTTGGATGTCTCTCCAAAGGAAGCCTCCCAAGACAAATAGCAACTACATGAGAATAGCAATGCATTAAGCTGAATAAACAAAAAACTTTTTATTCATGGGATCTATACAAGTTCATTAGAAGAAAGCATTCATTTAAAGCTTGTTACAACTGAAGTGAACACGACAGGATTGGATCCCAAAGTAGGATTACCCCCAGAGCATGAGCTTTAACAGTCCCTTTTGGTGAAGTCCCGATGATCAGTTATAGAGCTTCTCTGCAGGGGGTGATGATGGCGTAGCTCCACGATGGGCAAAAGTACATTTGCTTCCATGATAAACCTTCAAGAGGAGCCAAAAAGCAGTCATCTCCGAAGGGCAAAACCATCCTCTAGAGAGGACTAAAATTTCTTCAAGAAGCACAACATCGAAAGAACCTCTAGCAACCACCACTTCAACTCTATCGCCGGTCTGACGATATTTTTCAATACCTCTCATGCCAAATCTGGCCTCTTGGCATAAAGTTCTCTAGAAGTTCCAAGTTCCTTCCAATCGATTGCAGGCCAACCAAAGCCCGCACAAGCGGAAGAAAATACTCACACTCTCATGGGATAGATCGAGCGATGCGACCACGACATTGTTGAAAAGTGGTGGATGCCAATCTCCGACAGACAGTCCCTTTCTTATAAAGAATCTAGGCCTGGGCACTCCCGCTATGACCCTTTCACAGCATGACATATGTCGCTATAAGAGAGACCTCATAGACTGTACCTCTTGGGGATAGGGGAGCAGAGCTTGTTTTTGGTAGGCTATCATTATTAGAAAGCAACATACATTAAATGATCTAAGGAGTACAATCCTTCACGATTGATATCCTTGAGATCTCTGGCAACAAGGATGGCAATGCACTAAGCATGGTCTTGAGGTTTCAGGACAAAGGTCTAAGCCATGATAGTGGTGCCAGAAGACCAGCCCATCAAAAATACCTCATTTGCAACTAAAATCCTCAAAATCACTAATTGACAACACACCGATTGCAAGAAGATGCCCTGATCCAAGTTAGAATCTCCGCAGACCAACATCTACAAGCCAATGTCTTCAGATAGCACTTCAAAAGCTATCCAATGATAAGTAACAGAGCAAAAATATGGCCAGTGAAGATAGTTGTTAAAGTGAGATGGAAGGATGTATCAATAAGACCTTGTGAGTCCTTATCGAATATTGCAAAAACATCAGACGTCCTTTTGGCTTGATCCAAAATTGAAAGTTTGGCCGAACCTGGCATCTATGTGTGATCGTGGATACGACAACAATCATCAACACTCCACAATTAAAGTATCGTGATGCGAGGTAAGTGTAAAGGCTAATTTTATTTATTAATATTTTTTATTTATAGAGAAATATATTGAAAGAAGGGCATTGGGCACAAAAGGGTGGAAGGATGAGTCCTCAATCCTTATCCGAAGAGAACACCCCGACCTCTTTATCATTATTTCTCGGGCAATGGCGCTGGAGATCCAGCTACGACATCATGTGTCCAAGGTGGACTTTGCAGTCTTCAAAGCTCTAGATATAAGTGGAGGCAGATGTGTCCATGATTTTCTCCTTGAACACCATCAAAGACTTAAAGTCCATGATGCAGTGCTCCCGATTCTTGGTAGGGATCTATAAGGAGGAGCCCCTGCTACCTCCGAGCCAAGGAGAAGTCACTCCAAATCCAGCAGGAGCAGTCGAACCCTGATTCGACTATGGTAGCAAAACCCAGGGAGGCTCCAAAGAGCAAATGGATGGCTCTGGTTTGAAACTTCTAGCCCACTTTGACTCCCAACGGGCCACCACCACCTTCTCCTTTGTGGTGCACTTCATGAATTTCGATGATGGCTTCACGATAATTAGGTGGTCGGAAGGAAAAATCTCCTCTGATGATAGAAACTTTCTATGTGGATGGTCTATTTATAGATATCCTAGATAGTATGGATTTGCCATGTCAAACCATCGAATCACATTACTAGGTCAATTCTAAAGTGGCATCCTCTCGGATTCACCATTAAGTCCATGTCCATTCGAATCCAAGGGATGATTCATGAAAGATGCTTTGGGACCCACTACCAGCTACCATATGGCAGGAAACTCGTGTGGCACCGATATCCATCTTTTTGCAGGCTACCCCATGACTCTTCGAGCTCCGTTCCTAATAAAAGCGGCCCAAATTAGAAAGCGATGCATCATAAATTTCCAGATATCCTTATCATGTTTTGAAGCCATACAACTATTAGATATATGTCCTAGAAGCCAATTAGATTGACTTATGTAAACTATCTAGGAGCATAATTTTATAATTAAATTATTAAAATAAATAAAATTAGATTATTTTTCATTCACGTTGTATAATGTGCCTATGAATCATCCAATGAATTAATAATATGATTATATATATTCTCAAAAATTAAGAATTTAAAGCATATGTCATTGATGATTAATTCATAACTTACTTCAGATCGATGGATCATCATGAAGATGATATTTGATTCGATAAGATTGGTGCATGGATCATTTTTCTTTAGATAAACGAGTCTCGAGTTTATAGTATGGGAACACCGAAGAGAGAGTGCAGGTAGTTACTAGAGAATAAGGATACTGAGCATAACCAACATGAGTAGTCACTTGAATGTCTATCCACTCGTCAATTACTTGATGCTTTAGTGGTGTGAGTAGTTTTCTGACCTACGGTGTTCCAACTATTCATAATAAGGTTACTGTAGTTTAACTACATAATTACTTAGTTTACTAGCTATTCAAAATCTTGTACTGTATGTTGACTGTAATAAGTTCGTTGTAGGAGTAGGATGTGCACCTAGATTGAATCTATTGATCTTGGTAGATAAGGAGTAATACTATGTTATCCATAAAATTGAGTTTCGAAGAGCATGGCTATGGTAGTGTGAATGATGGAAAGAAGTTTCTATAATATTTCATAAAAGAATTTGAGTCGAATAAATCTTATATATGATAGATGAGGGGTTTGATGAGTTATCCATAATCTTCATCTTATCAAAATTTATGATAGAAGAATCAAATCATACAGTAACTATATCTAAAGGTTCATCTATTTAATTCTACTGGATTACTACTACATACTGCTAATATTACTGATAGATCATGAGATCAATGAAAATTATTTTGATGATCAATATTTCTCAATTGACTGAATTGGAAGTGTTCCAATTCATTAAAAAAAGTTTCAATGATATTATTGATAAAAATCATAATATATTTCACTATCAGACAGAATTGAACCTGTGGGTCGCATGTAATAAGAAATTAGTTTAGGATTATGCAATTAGGCTTAAAAAGTCTTAACTAGATTAGAATTTATAAGAAATCCTATTAGATTTAGGAATCCCATGCTAGCACATAGTTAAATGCAAATCCTCTTGAGACTTGGACTCCTTATTGAATAAGGATTTGACCAAGTCAAAAGTATGCAAGAGGGGTGCCAAGAGTTTTGACCAAGTCAAAAGTATGCAAGAGGGGTGCCAAGAGTTGGATGCCCCATCTGCATTTCTGCATGAGATAAGAGAATGGGGCACACACCCTAGTGGATAAGAACAAAGGGGTGCACACCTCATTGGATAAAGATGAAGGGGCACCAATAAGGGAAAGAAGAGGAGGGGAAGCGTCCATCAGATATGCATGCTTAAGGTGAGGGGACAAGATCACGTTCTGTATTGGAGCTTTGATTGGTCAAACCTTTAAACCACTAGGATTCTTGAGGATCTTTTTAAATCTTGAAAGAGAGTTGATATCGCTAACACCAATAATAGATCTGTGCCCCCTTTCTAGCCTTACACCCTCTATCTCTCTCTCACATCCTCTCATCTCCATGTCTAAGGGGTTGGGCATTCTCCACTTCTTCCACATGCCCAAAGTGTTGGGCATTTCCTTTCCATGCTAGAAGAAAGAAAAGAGTTCTCTCTCCCTTGTCTCTTCCTTCCATGCATCTAGATCAAGCATTGATTCAAATTCAAGAGCTGAATCCAAGATACTTGCATGCTGATTTTTCTTGGAGAAGAAAGATCGAGATCAAGAAGAGCATCCTAGATCATTCCTATGTGGATACTTAGAGAGGCCGGACGCATGTGTGGCTCTTGAAGAAATTTGAGAAGATATTCACGATCATCAAACTACAATGAAGATCTACTCACGCAAAGTTGAAGATATGATCTTCATGATTAATGTTTGTGTCTTGATCTTAAGTATATGATAGATCCTAAAATTATGAGATGTGATCTCATAGATGCATGCTATATTAGATTTCATTTGCTACAATTTTTAATGTTGATCTTGCATGCATATCAAAAAAGTTTCTTCAACGACATCAATCTCAATCATCGAGATTCATCCACTGACACTTGTTCCTATCTTTCGTGGCATTGACGACGTCAATGTACTGTCAATGCTAATGGTTAGATAACCAAACAACGAGCTAGGACAAGGCAATCTTATTAGCCTTCGTCCACATGATTAGGTAACTATCGACCTCATGGTCGGAGCCTCACCCCAGAGGAAATCTGATGCAAACTTTTGATCTGCTTATAACATATTGGTGTATACCCATGGTCCTACTTAGCTACTTAGGTCACACCGGTGAAGCTCGGTACCTCGAGGTCAAGCTGAAGAATTACTTCATAAGCCCCTTATGATAGGTACAACCAAACACAAGTTAAATATAAAAAGCTATATTATTTATTTGTTTATTTCATATTTTCATCAATAGATGCTCGAAGAGGGCACTGGATACAAGAAAAGGAAGGAAAAGAAAGAGCGGGGCCCTAATCCTCATCTGAGGAGAATGCCCCAACCTCGATGTTGTTGTCGCTAAGGTGAAGGCACCGCAGGTCCAATTTTGAGAGCACCTTATTCAGACAGGCCTTGCAATCTTTAAAGCCTTGAATATAGGTGGCGGCGGAGGCATCAACCGCCTCTTCCTTGAACGGTGCACAAGACTTGAACTCCTCAATGCAATATTCCTGGACTTCAACCGAGTTTCACAAGGAGGAGCCAAAGGAGTTGTTGACACCCATGGGCCAGGATGTCTCCCTTACAACCCTAGATGGAGGGGCCAGACCCCAACTAGGCAGCGATGGAGTGCGAGAGGCCCTTGGGACATGAACTCGGGACTCCGACTTCGATTCTAATCTGGAGCTGTTGCCCTCTTCGAGGAGGACCCGTTGTGGCTTGCCGCCACTTTCTTCTTGACGACGTGCTTAAGAGACTTCGGCGACAGCTTCATATTGGTAGGAAGAAGGAAATCTTTAGTGGTGGAACCCTATCGAAAGTCTGATCTATTTATAAATGCCCCAGATGACTAAAGCCAACTTGCCAGTCCATGGGATCACGCCACATGGCAAGTCCATATAGGACAAATAATCGGCCCTTATCCTTTTGGAAGCTGCGACTTATGACTTATTCATCCATTTCCATGAATGTGATCCAATTCATGAGATGACACTAACTCCTGGAAGGCGTATGATTCACCCCCATTTTTCAAGGTGCTACTTGCAACACAAGGAATCTTGGTGTACGTTCGAAGACCTACTTTCCAATACTTAAGAGGAAAGTTGAAGAGGAATACTCTTCGGACTGAAAAGTGGGGGCAAGTATTGAACGATGGCTTACCGACCTGATGACGTGCTCAATCTTTGATGATGTAGCGAACACCTAGCATGATGATATGGATGGTCTAAAGCAGATGAGCTGCTCCATGCCGATATCTTTGGATGACCACCAATCATATGAGGTTGGTGTCTGGATAAGATCATAATGATTGGCATATAGCCGATCACATGAGATCGTGATCATCGGCCTAATGCTAACACAATCTACAACCTCAGATGGAGCTGGCAACATCGATCCTCTAGTAAGGAGGCCCTCATTGGCACTTGGCCGATCTCACATCCAAATCCGTCCCACTTCTCTACTAGTTATTTTGCAACATAGAAGCTGCGAGAAGCTCCTGACATATAGATCCTGTTGAGCTGGCATTCAGTTACAGTAGTAGATATTCCCTCCACTCGTAGAAAGTTGATATTATAATCGTCTTTTGATACTCCACAACTCTAGCAGCTCATGGTTTGATAAATTTAGCTGGCCATCCTTCATAATAAGATAGAAAAAAAAAAGAAAAAGATTTTTCTTTCTTGATTTCTTTCTTGAATTTTTTGAACATCTAAATTTTATTATTTTCTTTTTCTATTTTTTTTATTTCACTATCGTTATTCTAAGCATCGAAGAGCCTTCTATCCGACAATCATCTTTTTTTCTCCAATATCAAGGATTTATTTTGTAGAATTTTAAAAGCTCAAACTTCATTGTTCTATTCTAATTTATTCAAGAGACTTAATTGCAATCCACGTTGGAGAGAAGCAGCGACCATGACATTAATGAAGATAAACGTGATGAGTGATGGAGTGGATTTTTTTTATTTGACAAAAAAGGTTTGGATGTGATGAATAAAAATAATTAAGATGGGACGTATTAAGTGATGGATTATTTTTTTATTTTATTTTATTTTTTTTATTAATGGAGAGTCTGGACTTTCAGAATTGCAATGAGTGTCGTGAGAGGAGTTCTGAACTTAATTTTCTTTCATATATAGAAAGAATTTTTTTAGATGATTTTTATATTTTAATGGGACGTGATGGAATGTGATGGAGCGGGTTTGTTTCTATGATAAAAGTAATAGAGATGGGACATCATGGGTGATGGGGTGTGTGTGTGCTTCTTCTTCTTCTTCTTCTTCTTCTTCTTCTTCTTCTTTCTTTTTTTTTTTATTTTTTTATTTTTAAGTTTGACAAAACCAGAGTTCGAACGTGATGGATAAAAATAATGGGACATGGGTGATGAGTTATTATTATTATTATTATTATATTATTATTATTATTATTATTATTATTATTATTATTATTTATTTTGATAAAAAAGAGTTTAATTTTTGGATTTGATAGAAGTGCCAAAAAAAAATTTTTGAATTTTTATTTTTATGCAGAAAAAGATATTGACCTATCTTAATAAAAATCTATCATTTGGCCATCCATCACATAAATTTTAAAATATTTCAAATCCTATCAATTCATTAGTCTACACAGATCTTACATAATCCAACAATAGATTTGCGTGAAGATAAATGCTTCTTTCGCTGTAAGTCCTTCATAAAAAAAAGACCAAGATAGAACAATAGAATAAAAAAAATCGATTAATATTTTATTTAAAATATATTTTTTTATAATATTTAAAAAATATTATAGAATGCTGTATATGATTGGATATCTATTTAAATTATTTAAATATTTTTAAAATTTATAAATTTTAATTATTTTTAATATTTAATGTAAATGTATAAATGTGTGTAGCTATCTATTTTATGGTGGACCGTAATTTATCACGCATAACATTTTATGATGCTTAATAAGTACCGTAGGGTATTGATCGCTTTTTAGGAGGCTGAGAAAGAGGTCGTTGAAGCACGTGGCGTGATTCCTCCTTGGTTGGCCGTGCACGCCTTGTAGCATATAAATTTTCCAATAGTATATGACTCCTGTCAGACATGGACCTGTGAGGCTGCCATTTAAAGCCATGGACGGTGGAACGACCAACCAATTATTATCTTGAGTTGAATGGCTACAAACGCGTGGCCTATCCCTAAGCATGGATCTTTTAACAAAACCCCAGCTCTCTAGGAGACGCTCAAATGGACTGGAAGGGGGG
Organism: Cocos nucifera; assembly: GCA_006176705.1. NCBI lineage: Eukaryota > Viridiplantae > Streptophyta > Magnoliopsida > Arecales > Arecaceae > Cocos > Cocos nucifera. Next base: position 2,657,924 of record QRFJ01000011.1, read on the forward strand.
AAAAAGGTTTATTGAATTTATTTTGTTTATTTATTATTATTATTATGGTTGATCTCAATTAGTTTGTAAGTAAGATCTGATTAAGTTGAATTAAAAATTAATATTACTATTTATTGATGTAGAAATCCGACTCGAGGTCGGGATAACTGATGTCGGACGATGACGATAGGTCGATGACGGTGGGACGATGGCAATGGAACCTGCAAAAGAAGTCTCCGATCGAAATTAGCTTCAGTAGGAATCCTCCGACGCTCAAGTCAGTTTCTATTCAACAAAGAAAAGATAAGCATTTTTGGAAAAAAAGAGATCATATACCTAAAGGATTCCTCTTGATTCTTTTTTATGGATGGAGACTGAAGAGTCGTTTATAGAGAGAAATCTGAGGGTGATTTAAATCTAACTGGACATGACGATCATTCATGGAGAGAAATCTATAGGAATGGATGATTATCATTGCTTATTTGGGTTGTCTGCCCTTTTTTTTCTTTTATTGAATGCCCTAAAAAATCATGCTAGACCTTCTAATTTTTTTGGATTTGATAGATAGTGTCACCTATAGCTGAGAGCATTGGGGGGCGGAGGCAGGGGGGGCTTGCCTTGCTTTTCTTATGGATGATGTGATGGGATATGATGAGGTTTTAAAGAGACCCCCTGAGAATCAAATGGCCAAGTTGATGATGATTGATCAACCGAGAAAGGATCGGCTGGTCGAGGCATGGACTAGAGACCTCAATTCTCACATCTTCGACTAGTATGAAAATACTCCCAATGATAGCCCTCTACTTTCGAGTTCAAGATGAAGAGAGTATTTCTGGTTTGTCGAAAAAGTGCCAAAATTATCTTTTTAATCGAGATGATATGTTTGCAGCTTTTGGTGAGGTGAAGAGTCACATCATTTTGGTATTTTGTAGCTTTTTATTTCATCGATCTTTGGACTGCGCATTTGTATGCTTATCTTTATTATTGCTATTGTTGCTCTGGGTGACAGTAGCTCTACTCACTTTATTCAGTTTCAAGTCATCCCTTATTTAAAGCTAATCAAATTCTCCTTCAGTCGGGCTGGTCAAAGGCCAATGATTTGATCCATAATTGCCTTAAAGTCCTCAGATTGGCCTTGAGTTTGACCTTAGATTGGCTTTGGGCTTATCTCGGACTTATATGATCTCTCTTCGGATTTGCATGATCTTTCCTCAGATTTATATGATCTTTACACAGATTTGTATGATCTCACCTCGGATCTACTTTAAGCTTGACCTTGGATGGATCTTAATTTTATCTTGGATTTGTAGGTTCTCTCCTTGGATCCGAATGATCTCAGCTCGAATCTTCATGATCTCATCTCAGATCTGCATGATCTTACCTCAAATCTGCTTTAAGCTGCATCCTGAATTACTTTGGTTTCGATTTTAGACCAGATTCTCTACCTAATGAAGGCTCTCCTTCTTTTAGAGCTTTCTCATTTGAGAATATAGGCACTTCTTTTTTTATGCTTTCTTGTTTGAGAACGAGGGCACGTCGCTTCTTTGGTGCTTTTTCATTTGAAAACGAGGGCATATCACCTTTGGTGCTTTCTCGTTTGGGAAGGAAAGCACGTCGGAAAGTCACTTTTAGTGCTTTCTTGTTTGAAAATGAGAGCACCTTGCCTTTGGTACTTACTCATCAAAGAACGAGGGCACATCGACAAATCGCTTTTGAGGCTTTCTCATTTGAAAATAAGGGCATGTTGTTTTTGGTGCTTTCTCATTTAAGAATGAGAGCACGTCGGCAAATTGCTAGTTTTTCATACTTTCTCATTGAAAAATGAGGACACTCTTTTTTTGGATGCTTTCTCATTTGAGAATGAGGATACTCTATCTTTGAATGCTTTCTCATTTGAAAATGAGGGCACGTCGCCTTTGGTACTTTCTCGTTTGAAAATGAAGATATGTCGGTAAGTCGCTTTTGATGCATTCTCATTTGAAAATGAGGGCACATCGTCTTTGGTGTTTTCTCATTTGACAATAGGGGCATATCGCTTCTTCCCTCCATTTGGATTCAATTTCCTCCTCGGCTCGAATTTGATCTTTCCTCAGCTCGAACTTAGACTTGAAAGCTCGGCCTCGATTTTGGTGTCCTATGGTCCTGCGAGAAGGAAGAGAAGGAATAGTAGATGAAAGCTTAAGAGCTTCTTACCATGAGTTTTCTGTTTGAGAGCTCCTGGGTTATGTTTGATTCCTTGTTATTTGCCTCAGCTTACATTTAATCTTTGACTTAGGATCTAAATTACTTTGGTTTTGACTTCAGATCAGGTTCTCCCTTTTTTTTTGTATTTTGGATCTGTTTGGCCTTGGCACTGTTGGAAGAGTGCATTGGCATGCAGGGAGTCGTAAAGCTGCTTATGGGCTGTGGATCTGGCCTCAATGTGTGATTGGGGAGAGTGTGGCGTGCAGGAAGCATGCGAGATAGGCGATCTGGCCTCGATGCAGGCCGAGGAGGCTCAGGGTCTTCGATTTCTCCTAGTTGGGTGCTTAAGGGCGCGTAGAAAGTATGGGGCTACTGATCTAGCCTTGGCATGACGGAGGAGATGTCACTAAAGGAGGGGAGCAGAGGAGTGCATCGGCTGGAGGGGCACCATCGAGGAATTGTTGGCTAAAGGAGTGCAGAGGAGTGTATCGACAGGAGGAGTGTATTGTGGTATCAACTCGCTCTGATACCAAATTATTGGAATATCAGCTACTCTGATACTGCTTGTTAAGGATCTAGTACCAAATTATTACGATAGAAAAAAAATAAATAAAATAAAAAAATAATCAAGTACGTAGATCAACCTAAAAGTTTACCTCCATGGGGTATGTAAAGCTTCACTATGAAAGAAAAAAATAGGTACAAGAGGAGAATACCCACTCTCAACTTACCATACATAAATCTTTCTCAATTAGAAGCTATCCTCACAAAAGCTCTCTCAGAATCCTAAGGAGAGCTATAGAAGCTACAAGATACTTTGCTTTCACAGCCTTCTTATCGGATGCTATGCATCCATTACTTCTCTTTCATGGACTGCACGTACTTGATGCTCTGTCAAGCTCCTCTCGATGGCATCTGAGCCTCTCTACATGCCTCTCACGCCACACGCGCTATCTTTTCTGCTCCACAGCACCTCAGCCCTTTAAATAGGATGAGAATCCTCTTCTCAGCAGTTTACAGGAGTCCTAACAGGACTATTTCTCCTAATATGAGTCGAACATATCCTTGATGGAGTCTTAAAATATTTTTTGATCTTCAGATCATGACCGCAACCCTCCATGGCCACTGAAATCTATGATCCACGTGCAACTCCTGTAGACCCCTTGTACTAATCATAATTCGAGTTCAAACAAAAAAAATTTCATCATGTTCTGTTCGCCTCCATCGAGCTAGCTCAATCAGAAGTCGAGCTGGCTCGACTGTATCTCATCCAGACTCCTACTATCTGTCTGCCTGAAAGAGCCAGTTCGGCTATGGGTCTAGCCGACTCGATCTCAATCCGAGCCAGTTCGATCGCATATTAGAGTCAGTCCGACTGTTGTGCTGAAAACTGATTCTTTTTTTACTGTGGATCGAATTTAAGATATTAAATCCTAACAATCTCCACCTCGACTTGATATTCGGCCTCCACCTGACTTTAAGAGCGTATGATCCATCTCGACCCCATGCCCTGGAGCACGCTTGTTGATCATGGATGGACAAACATGAAAGTCAAGCCAGACCGCTCGATCTCATCTCTGTCATAGGCTGTGTCCACTTTGACCAAAGACCTACTCAAAGAATTCTCCTGCGGTAATAGAAACTTCACTCTGCGACGTCTTCTCTCGTCCTCTCGAGTCTTCCATCTCGTGCTCGATCCATCTCCACCTGGAGCTCCACCTTGCACTAGGCTCCCTCTGGCTCCTGAAGCTCCACCTCGTACTAGACTTCTTATTAGATAGTAATATCATCTTATCTTCTTCTTCTCCTCCAATATCATCCTATCATCGTGCGTAATCTTCAGGATTCCATCACCAGCTATCCACCTGTAGCCGTTTAAATCAAATCTGCTCAATGAGATAAGATTTCACCTAAAATCGAGTATGTATCGGACCTCTCCCAATCTCCTCACTACACCATCATGTGTCTTTTAGCTGATCATCCTAATGCCTCTAATCGCACAGTTCGATCCATCCGATAGATAAACAGTGCCATTACTGCTCTCTAGGGAGTCAAATTGTTTCTTTCTACAACAAACATGATATGTGCGTGCAGAATCTAAAATCCACTACTGAAAAGAACTAGATACCTCGTCAAATATCTCTAGAACATCATCCTCTGACTCGCTACTGGCCATTGCTGTAGTAGCCCTCATTCGATCCTTAAGTTATGGACAATCCTTGACTCAATGCCCCAACTAGTCGCACCTATAGCATCTGATCTTGCTAGGATCCCTCATCTTGGATCTGGATCGTCCTTCTCACGATCTTCTGCCGCTCCATCTACTACCTCCTGCTCCTTCAAAAATTACCAAAGTTGAGCTACCGCCATCTGAGCTCAAAGCTGGGTTCTCTCTTCTGAAAATCTTATTCTGGAGTATCGCTGCAGTGATCTCGTCCATCTTGATGGTGCTTTTTTCCACTGGTAGAGCAGTCATCAAGGACTCATATGAAGAAAAAAGCAACGCTAGCAAGACCAATGCCCCGATCTTCTCCTCAACTTTTTCACCAATATTGAGGAGGTCGGTGAGGATTTTCTAGAAGTTCAATAGATGCTTCCACACGCTCTGGCCTTCATCCATTCGTAGCTGGTAGAACTACCTCTAAAGGAATAGCATATTGGTGAGTGGCTTCGCTATGTACAACTCCTCAAGCTTCAACTATAGTATTATCAGAAAAGTCTCATCAAGTAAATGGATCACCACATCATCCATTAGGTACAAACAGATTATGCTTATCGTCTGCATCTGGATCCGCTTCCAATCCTTTATCTCTATGGTGGTTGGTATCTCATCAAGAGAGCATCGATCAACCCATATTAAATGAGGACATCTTTTATCCTTGCTTGCCATAAGAAAAAATTATCCTTCCCATCGAACCTGTTGATCTCCACCTTGATCGTACTTATCTTCTCCATATTCTTCAATCTCTATCCACTGCTATAATTTACGCTTCAATACTATATGACTCTGATACCAATTATAGTGGTATCAACTTACTTTGATACTAAAATATTGGAATATCAGCTACTTTGATACCGCTTGTTAAAGATCTAGCATCAAATTATTGCGATAAAAAAAAGAAAGAAATAAAATAAAAAAATAATCAAGTACGTGGATCAGCCTAAAGGCTCGCCTCCATGGGATATACAAAGCTTCACTATGAAAGAAAAAAATAGGTATAAGAGGAGAACACCCATTCTCAACTCACCATACATAAATCTCTCTCAACTAGAAGCTACCCTCACAAAAGTTCTCTCAGAATCCCAAGAAGACCCATAGAAGCTACAAGATGCTCTGCCCTCACAGCCTCCTCGCTGGATGCTATGCACCTGTTGCTTCTCTCTCTCGCGAGCTGCACGTACTCATCGTTCTGCCAAGCTCCTCTCGACGGCTACCTTAGCTTCGCTACGTGCCTTTCACGCCACACGTACCATTTTTTCTACTCCACAGTACCTCAGTCCTTTAAATAGGATGAGAATCTTCTTCTCAGCAGTTCACATGAGTCCTAACAAAGCTCGTTCTTCTAATATGAGTCGAACATGTCTTTGATGGACTCTTGGAATGTTTTTCGATCTTCAAATTATGACCGCAACCCTCCATGATCATTAAATCCTATGGTCTATGCGCAACTCCCATAGATCCCTTAGATTAACGATAATCCGAGTCCAAACAAAAAAATTCCATCGTATTTTGCTCGCCTCCATCGAACCGACTCGATCAGGGGTCAACTAGCTCGACTGCATTTTGTCTAAACTTCTACTGTCTAACTGCTTAAGAGAGTTGACTCGAACCACATGTCTGCCTAAAAGAATTGGCTCAACTATGGTTCGAGCCAAGTCAATCTCAATCTGAATTGATTCAACTGCATATCAAAATTAGATCAACTGCATATCAAAATTGATCCAATTATTGTACTAAAAATTTGATTCTTTCTGATCGAATTCGAAATGTCAAATTCTAGTAGAGAAATCATCGCCCGAGGGAGCACGTATGCGCATGGCCTGAGGAAACCTGGGGATGTGCCAGGGGGCCGTGATGTCGCCGATCTGGCATCGGCATGCGTTGGAGGAGATAGGACACGTGCTGGAAGGCGATCGACTGCCAATCTAGCATTGGCGCAGCTCGAAGAAACTTGGGGCATTCGCGGAGGTAGCCGCAGATCCGTCGATGGGGCGCGTGGGAGTTTGGCGTGCGCGGAAGTGATGGTGGCGCCGATTTGGCATCGGCACGGCTCGAAGAAGCTAGGGGCCGTACAGGATGATGCCGCGGATCCAGCATCGGAGGAGAGCAGCGCGTGCGGGAGCAGCGGTGGCACCGATCCGGCATCGGCGAATAGTGGAGGAGAGCGTGGCATGCGGGAGCGGCGGTGGCGCCGATCTGGCTTCAGCAAATAGCAGAGGAGAGCGAGGCGCGCGGGAGCGGCAATGGCGCCAGGCATCGGCGAACAGCGAAGGAGAGCGGGGACGCGTCGGGGAGGCCACGCGGGGGCAGTGAAGCCGGCTCCAGTGCCGGCAGATGTGTGCATGCATGCGAGGAAGCCGGCGACCGCTGGTGTTTCTTTCCCTTTCCACTTCTTTTCTTCCCCTTTCTCTTTCTATCTTTCTATTCTCCTCTTTTCTCTATTTTTTTTAAAAAAATTTTGTCTATCTCTTGTCTAGTTGTGCGCCTGTGGGGTGATAGGATGAGAGAAGAAAAGGCATTACTGCATGCACCAGGTTCAAATGACCCAGGTCAAGCCCTGAAGCATAGGTGCTGTGGATCAGCACGAACATGTGGATGGCTTCGGTGCTAGAAGATTCCGATGCAGATGGGTGTGAAGGTCTCGGCATCATCTGACGGGGGTTGGAGAGATACGGAAGTGCGACTTCGGCACCAGGAGACCTCTACGCATACGATGATGTGGACCAAGGGCTTCCGCCGGACATTGAGCTTGCTTTTATCCATGAAGCTCTCAAATTAGATATAGTCTAACATATTGGAGACATTGCTCATGAGCTTGCAAAGAAGAAATTCTCTCCTAATTTTGACTTTCTATCTTATTCGGATCATCTTTCTTCATTTAGAACCTCCTCTCTCTTTTTTTTTTTTTTTTTTGTGCATATCTTGATCTCCTTATTTTCATCCTGCCAGTAATTCAAATTTAAATTTTGAATATGCATAAGGAAGAGAAAGTGATCCAAAATTCAAGGGATTTGAATATATATATTTTTTTAATTTTTGAAAGTTGTTTTCTTCCTCGCTTGGGGTTTCTTTCTAATTGGAATCTTCTTCTTCATTGAGAGCCTCCCAATTTTGATACCGTCGAGGATGATCCTAGAAGACGCTGGCTGTTGGCTAGTTTATGGACGGTTGGTCCACCTAGCTAATATGGAGGTGGATAGGTCAATGATGGTAGGACGGTGATAGTGGAATCTGCAAGAAAAGTTTTCGATCGGAGTTGGCTCCGATGAGGATCTTTCAATATTTAAGTCAGTTTGTTCAACGGAGAAAAGATGAGCATTTTTAGAAGAGAGGAGATCATGAATCTGGAGGATCCCTCTTGACTCATTTTTATGGGTGAAGGTTGAATAGCTATTTGTAGAGAGAAATTCATAGGTGGTTCCGGTCCAACCGGGCATAACAATCATGAGAAATCTATGGAAATGGATAATTATCATTGCTTATTTGGACCACCGGCCCTTTTTTTTTTTATTGAATGCTCTGAAAAATCATGCTTGACCTCCTAATTTTCTTGGATTTGGTAGATTATTGTTATCTCGCACTAGATAGAGCCCACTTTTATAAATTAAATAATCTAGAGCTGAGAGCAAGAGGAGCTTATCTTGCTTTTCTTATGACTATTTTTTTTTAAATGGGATGATGTAATGAGGTATCATTAGGTTTTAAAGAGACCTCCCGAAAGTCAAATGGCCAAAGTTGAGATTAAAAGTCAAAGAGTGGTTGGCTAATTAATGATGATTAATCAATCAAGAAAAGATGATTAATCAATCGAGAAAAGATCGGCCAGCCAAGGCATGAACTGAAGAGTTCAATTCTCACATCCACGGTTAGTACGAAAATACTCTCAACACTATTATTAATTTTTTTCAATTAATTTAAAAGCTGTAAAAAATCTAAAGAGGGGATAGAAGGCTTGTACCCTGGAGCGCCTGGTGAGTTCGTGATCTCAGATCTGGGTGAGGATAGTGTTATGGTGAAATCATTTGATCAACGAAATTACTTCACCGCCCTTTTTATGTGACCATCGTCATGTGGCACGGAAAAAACTTTGCTAAGAAGAAAAAAGGCGGCTTTCCATGGCACCTCCACGGCTTGCAAGGCTTTTGTTTTTCTTTTGGGGAATTCTTTGACAAGACCAAAGCATTAGCACATTAGCATAGAAATTTTTCAAGAAGCTTCCAATCGGATGAATATGATGGTATGTTTAGCATACTTCATTATATAATTTGAACAATAGAATCGAGAAAACATACCTGCACTTCACACAGATTATATGCTGGTAAATTTATACGTTTGAAATGACTTAGTCACTTTGAACACTCGTATCAATAAGCGGTCAGAGGTGAAAAATAGGAGGCAGAGGAAAGGAAAAAGTGTCAAGGTAAATTTCCGGCTGCCGCTTTCGTTGCACACGTGCGTGTAATTCTGATTATTGTCTGCCCGTAACAATGAATCGCCTCCCCCGCTCTATAAATCGCAAGTCCCATGCACCACCAATAAACCAACAGCGAGTCCCCTCCGGAGAGCGTGAAGTAAGCGGCCAGACCGGTGATTGCTAAAATGGCGCCCGAAGCCACCGCCGAAGAGCTTTTGCAAGCCCAGGCCCACGTCTTCCACCACGCTCTCGCCCACTCCGGCTCCCTGTCCCTCAAGTGCGCGATCCAATTGGGCATCCCCGACGCCATTCACGCCCAGGGCCGCCCCCTCACCATCACCGAGCTCGCCTCCTTCCTCCCCGTTGCCCCTGCCAAATCCCTTTCCCTCCACCGTCTCATGCGCGTGCTTGCCCACATGGGCTTTTTCTCCGTCCAGAAGGACCCCAACGGCTCGGACGAGCACGCCTACTCCCTCACTCCCAACTCCAAAATCCTCCTCAAGGACAGCCCCATCACCCTCGCTTCCTGGGTCCTTGCCTCCCAGTCCTTCAGCCCCGCGCCGTTGCAGCTCCTGGGCCCCTGGTTCCAGGCGGACCAGCATGCCACCCCCTTCGAGATGAGCTGGGGCAAGCCGTTGTTCGAGATGGCCGGCGACGACCCCGCGTTCAACCGCTCCTTCAACGAAGCGATGGCCAGCGACTCTCGCCTCACCATGATGGCGGTGGTCGCCTGCTGCAAAGACTTGTTCCAGGGAGTCTCGTCACTCGTGGATGTCGGCGGAGGCGACGGGACGACGGGGAGGGCGATCGCCGAGGCGTTCCCGCACATACAGCGCGTCGTCGTCTACGACCTCCCTCATGTGATTGCCACCGTGCCTAAAAGTCCACTGTTCGAAACTGTCGCTGGGAACATGTTCGAACACATTCCTCCAGCCCAAACAGTATTTCTCAAGGTAATTTAAGATAATATTTGACGATCCAAATAGAACCATCTAAGATTATTACTGATCTAAATTTTATGATGATCTGATCACCGATGATCTCAAAGTACTGTATTTGAGAGGCCATGATCCAATGATTAAAAATTTTTGGATATCTATGAGTATTTTATCTGATATTCTATAAAAATTTAAAATCACTTATAATATATACCAAAACTATTCATAATATATTTTATAAAAATATATTTATTAATTATATATAATATATTATAAATAAAATATTATTATATTATTAATATATTAATAATTAATAGATTGTATAAAAATATATTTATTAGTCCTATAAATTATTAATTCTATAAAAATATATTAATTATTATTATAGAATTAATATATTTATTTATACTTATACTATATTATTTATTAATATGAATGTTTATTTTGATTAGAAAAATAATACAAATAGTAGTAATATATAAAATATTTTTATTATATAAATATAAATTATAATAAGATATTTTTATTCTAATTTAAAATTATTATTAAATTATAATATGATAATAATATGATTAATAATATATTTTTATGATAATAATTTGCTAGACTGGAGGATATTTTTGTCCGTATATTTTAATCCAACATCATTATCTGGAGGTGATGTTAGATTTTTGACCTCAAGGATGGATATTCCATCACTGGATTGGAAGATGATTTAAGAAGTGAGAGTGATTTGAAATCAATACCACGTAAAATTAAACCATGATGTAACCAAACACAGTGATCTCATCACCTCCATCCATATTATCTTTGATCTTATATAGATCATCCCATACCAAATGTCCCCTAAGGATCGTCCACTATGCATATTTTAAATAAATCCAAACTATATTCATCCGCTTGAATAAATCTCAAAACATCCTTAGTATATATATGATCGATAGTTCTTTGAAGCTTTTCATTTTTTCATCTATGCAGATTTCAAAGCATTTTTAATATATGACTTATAGTTAAGAATCATCCACTAACCAAATCTCAAAACACTACGAATCCTTTTATTCATCTTCCAGCATTGATCTTAAAATATTCTTAATATATGACCTATAGTTAAGGATCATCTACCATCCAAATTACAAAGCACAACGAATCCCTTCATTCATCCACCTACAAAGATTTCAAATAATCTTAATATATGGCCATTAGTTAAGAATCACTGATCGCACGTATCTTAAAATACTCTAAACTCCTTCATTCTTCCACACTTTGAAGAGGATAATGATATCTCGGTCATTTGCATCCACTACCTTTGCTTCCACTACCTTCGATCAGAAACTCAAAGGATCAATTAGAAACTTCTTAACGTTGAGGAAAACTTTTTAAATTATAAAACCAATATGGAATGATTTGGATACCTAAAAGATCGTTTTGAAATTTTTGAAGTTGAGGAAGTATTTCGGAAAAACATTCCAAATTAAAAAGATATCATTATAATTTATTTTTTTTGTTTGTCTGAAAGACCTACGGCTTCTTTGCAAATTGAACCAAGAATTATATATATATGCCTTATTTCTATTGAATGCAGACTATTTTGCATGATTGGACTGACGAGCAATGCATAAAGATACTGAAGCTGTGCAAGGAGGCGATTCCTGGTAGAAAAGACGGAGGAAAAGTGGTAATTGTGGATATAGTTATAGATGCCAGCAGTTGTGATGGTGCTACGATGACCGAGACACAACTCTTTTGGGATATTCTAATGCTTTGTGCCGCACAAGGGAAGGAGCGGGAGGAGCATGAATGGAGGAGAATTTTCTTGGAAGCAGGTTTCACAGATTACAAGATCAGTCCGCTGGGTGTTCGCTCCTTGATCGAGGTCTTCCCCTGAAGGTTCCAGCCGCATTTCGTTATTTTGCTTTCGACATCTCATTAACAAAATAATTAATATAAATAAAAAAATAAAATATTTAATGTCTGAATGAATGCTTGTAGAAGGATAAATAAATGTACACTTGTATGGAGATAGCCATGTAATAGATTCCGATTCTTTATCTATCGAGCTTGAATAGTTGTTTTTATTTTGGCTTGAATATTTATCTTGTAATTGTTAAGATCTATGAAAAAATAGAGAAAAAAAATAGTATTTATTTGCTTTAAATGTCATAGCTTTGATCGCATTAAAATAATTTGAAAACTGTGGAAGGAACTATTTTCAACAAAATATTTAACACGACGTTCTAACAGATCACATGGTTTAGGGTTAGTTAGGGGCTTGCACCAATTTTTCTAGTACTTTAGCCCAATGCTACCATTACAGGCCAAAAGTCAATCAACTTCGGCAGCAATATAAATAAAGACGAATGATAATCTATATACGTAGATATAGTACTATATATTTAAATTAATCATTTGAAGAAAATTAAGTTGTTGAAAAAATATTTCAAATTTGATCCATAAAAAACCCACAATGAAGCCCGTAGCGAGAAGAAGTCTAAAAAAACATCCAAAACTTGGAGCAGGCCTTCGGCATGCCCGCAAACATGGAGCCCGTGAGCTAGGCGCAACCTAGCAAGCGCACGTAGCCTAGACAAGCATGTGGCCCAAGCACGCACGGCCTGTAGGCCCTATGCTCAAGTATGCATGCTGCCCACGTGCAAGTGGGAGGCCCAGATTGTGCGATGTATGCGCAGTCTACTGCACCAACCGTGATGGCACAGTCTATGAGGGCTGCGTGGATCGGGTGCAGTCCTTGTGCGGTCTATAAGGCCAAAACCTCATATCCTGGGTGTTTCATGCAGTCCTCCTGCATGGACTGCTTAAGCATCTACATGGATTTCATGTGGCTCATGAGATTTTCTGAATTGTTTGTTATGTAATTGCATAATCAAATGAACGCGGGAGCTCGCTGGCATGATCAAATGGTCCAAAAAATTGTTTGGGTATTGTTAGGAATCCTGGATCGTGATGGACTCGGATTGGAATCAGTTTGGGGCCTTTAAAAAGACTTATGGGCAGATGGCTTAGGTGGTGGTAGCAGCAGTTTGGCAGAGACCCTGAAGTAGCAGATGGTAGCAGCAAATCTGAAGGGTGCCGATAGAAGTAGAAGTAGAAGGCTTCAGACAGACTGTCAGACAACAGACGGTGGTCACTTCAGGAGGTCTCCTAGAGAGAGTTTTTATAAGAAATAAGAGCTTCTTGTTAGAAGAGAGGTTTATCAGAGTTGAGTATGTAGTCTCCTCTTATAATTATTTTTTTCATAGTGAAGTCTTTGCATGTCCCATCGAGATAGACTGTGGTCTAGTCTATATATTTAATTATATCTTATTTTTATTTCTTCTCGCATGTTCTATGAAGATAGACTATGGTCTAGTCCATATATTTAATTATATATTATTTTAATTTCTTCTTTCTTTCTACTGCAACAAGTAGTACCAGATGTTCAATAATTGATATCAAAGCTAGATGGTACCAGAGCGTAGGTTGTAGCAGTGGTGATCAAGATTGAAGAAGATAAAAAAATCAAGCTCAATCAAGATGGAGATCAATAAGTTTGACGAGAAGAGCAATTTCTTCTTATGGTAAGTGAGGGTGAAGAACATGATCATCCAACAAGAATTGATCAATACTCTCTTATGTGAGAAAATGTTGGCTACTATGAAGGTACAGGATTAAAAGCAACTTCAGATGCAGATGATGAGAACGATCCACTAGTACCTAGTAGATGACGTGGTGATCCATGTGCTTGGTGAGACTTTTTCGATAGTAATATGGTTGAAGCTCGGAGAGATGTACATGACAAAGTCATTCACTAATGCACTCTTTCTATGAAAGCAGTTATACTAGCTGTAGATGATCGAGTGGCAAAGCATGTAGGAGCGTTGGAGAGAAAGTTGAGGAAAAGACTAGGGCATTGGTCTTACTTTCATCATTTTTTTCTTCTTTTTAGTCCTTGATGATTGCTCTTCTAGTAGAAAAGAAGAGGTAACTTTTGTGCTACTTTAGAACGAGATTTTAAATGGAAGAATCGAGCCTCGAATTTAGATGGTGATTCGGCTTTGATGATGTCTGAAGATGATGGTGGTAGAAGATGGAGCGAAAAGAGATCGCGAGGTGGATAGTCCAAGTCCAGGATGAGAGACTACAGTAAAATCAAGTACTATTGATGCGATGAGTTAGAGCATCATATCAAAAATTATCCATAACTCAAAGATCAGATAAAGACTACTGTGGTAATGGCAAGTAATGATACAGAAGATAGTGATGATGTTCTTTTGATGACTAACAAGGTATCTATTTTTTTTTACCAGTGGATTATGAATTCTGCATGTTTGCATCACATGTATTGCAAAGAGAAGCTGTTTGACTCCTAGAGAGTAGTAAGGATACTGTTTATTTACCAGATGGATCAAGCTATGCAATTAAAGACATTAGAACCGTCAACATGAAGGTACATGATAGAATAGTTAAAAAATTGGATGAGGTCTGATATATACCTAGTTTTAGAAGAAATCTAATCTCACTAAGTAGACTGGATTCGATCGGCTACATGTGGAGAGCTGATGGAGAAAATTTGAAGGTCTTACGCGACAGTAAGACTATCATAAGGGAAAAAAGTATAGAATATATTATCTCTTGGCAGGAAGCTCAGTGCAAAGTAGAGCTTCAAGCCACTGAAAGTCTAGTGCGAGGTTGATCTCCAAATGTAGGTGGATCGAACACGAGGTGCGAGATTTGAAAAAATAATATGCGACGTCATAAGATAAAATTTCTATTACCGTAGGAGACTATCTCGAGCAGATCTCAGATCAGGTGGAGCATAGCATATGATGAAGATGGGTTTGAGTGGCCTAGCTCGACTCTCATGGTTGCCTATCCATGATCAGCGGTCATATGTCCTAGGGCAAGATCATCTAGAAAGCTCTCAAAGTTAGGAGGAGATCGAATGTTGAGTCGAGATGAAGATTGTTGAGAAAAATGCCTTGAATTCGACTCATAAAGAGCCCACAGTGAAGACAGTAGTGAGGAGAAGCCCAGAAAAATATTCAAGGTCTAGAGCAGGCCTTGGACCAACCTGCAGATGCAAGGCTCGTGAGCTGGGTGCAGCCTAGTAGGTGCACGCATCCTAGGCAGGCGCACAGCTCACGTAAGCCTAGTATGGGAGTGCACGCGCGGGCCTAGCATGCAAGCATGCGTGCAATCCGCATGCAAGGAGGTCCAGACCATGCGGTGTACGCATAGTCCACCATGCCAATCATGATGGCACGATCTACAAGGGCTGCATGGACCAGGAGTAGTCCATGCATGGTCTATGAGGCCAAGATCCCGTATCCTAGGTGTTTCACATGGTCCATGCCTCCTGCATGGACCACTTAACGGTCTACATAGGTTTCACATGGATCATGAGGTTTTATGAGTTATTTATCACATGATTGTGCGATCCGATGGATGTGTGAGCTTGCTGGCATGATTAGACGGTCCAGAAGATTGTTTTGGTGTTGCATGTCAGTAGTCTTGGATCGTGTTAGACTCGGATTGGAATTGATTTGAGGCCTTTAAAAAGGCCTATGGGCAGATTTCTTAGGTGGTGGTAGCAGCAATTTGATAGAGGCTCGGAAGCAGTAGACCCTGAAGGACATCGATAGAAGTAAAAGCAGGAGGTTTCAGGCAGATTATTAGACAGCGGATGGTGATTGTTTCAGGAGATCTTCTAGAAAGAGAGCTTTTGTAAGGGATAAGGGCTTTTTGTTGAAAAATAGAGATTTATGAGAGTTAATCAATGTGTAGTCTCCTCTTGTAATTATTTTTTTCATAGTGAAGTATTTATATATTCCATAGAGATAGACATTGATCTAATTCGCATATTTGATTATATATAATTTTTTATTATTATTATTTTTTTACTACAATAAGTGGTACCTGATCTCCAACATAAACCAGAACCAACCAAGTCTAATCGATTATTTTTTTCAAAAAAAAAATCTATATATGTTCTTTGCTCATGAATATAAATGACTTGAAATATAATATATACTCTTTCCATCAAATGTTGGTCGGCACATAATTTTGCACACATTCCCATGGCAAAATCATTATTGACATCCCATAGACCATCTTTAAGCATCCCATCAATAAGAGTATCTGTTGATATAGAATTTCGTCTCGAGGTCGGGCTGGCTGGAGCAGACGGTGATGGCAAGATCTGCAAGAAAAGTTTTTGATCGGAGTTAACTCTAGTGAAGATCCTCCGATGCTTAAATCAATTTTTCATTCAACAGAGGAAAGATGAGTATTTTGGGAGAGAGAAGATCGTGCATACCTTAGGATCCCTTTCTTTGCCTTTTTTATAGATGGAGGCCAGAGTTTAGCCAGGTTGTTAATCATGGGAGAGAACCAGATTATCAAAGGTTTCTGTCTCCCATTAAATATCTTCAAGAATCATACCAAGTAGTGTCTCCTCATGGCATGTGGGGGGACCATCTCTTAATTGCATGAATTGACAACTTGTAGTTGAGAGCATAAAGAGCTTGCCTTACTTTTCTTATGACCACTCCTTTTTTGATATGGGATGATGTATTAGGGCTATAATGAGTCCTCCTGAGACTGGGAGTGAGGATCGACATTAGGATCAAAGGCCAAGGCAGGGTTAGATGCATGTGGAGAGCGCAGGCATTCACGGGTGAAAGCCAAAGTTAATGATTTTTGAAGTGGATTTTGTTGGCTAAAGCCAATAATTTCAAAAATGGCATGGACGCCAAGGCATGGGCTGAAGACCATCATCCCACATCTTTAGCTAGTGCAAAAATATCCCCAATATTAGCCCTCCTACTCCTGATTTTGGATCAAAATTGCGTCGGATGAAGAGAGTATGTCAGGTCTGCCGAAGACGTGTCAAGGGCCTCTTGCTTCTTCCTCCCCTTTTTCTCTTCTCTTTTTCTTTTTGCTTTGTCAGGTCACTTGTAGAATCTAATGCTTCGCTCGGATGAAAATTGATGGGCCTTGGCGGCTTCAGAAAGTTTGCCTAGATGAAAATCAATGAATCGGGGTCTTATTAGTTAACCCTCCATTTATGGACTGATCAATGGATGTTGGGTTTTCCTATGTACGACCAAAAAAGACAAGTACCGAGAACTAGAAAAGGATTTTCTATTGAAAGAAGTTTGAATAGCATATTACTGATAGTATGCTTTGAGATTTTTCGAGTTCCATGGTCAAGAAAGATAGGTCCTTGATTTGACGATCTTGTCTACTTGGTAGGGACCTTCGATTTCATCTCTTTGCTGCTTCCTTAGTTCTACTCGCTCAACCATGATGCCCTCCAGTGATGGTGTTAATAATACCGACTATGTATTAGTCTTCATGAGGCTGTCACTAAAAAATATTTTTATTATTGTATTT
Organism: Cocos nucifera; assembly: GCA_006176705.1. Taxonomy (NCBI): domain Eukaryota; kingdom Viridiplantae; phylum Streptophyta; class Magnoliopsida; order Arecales; family Arecaceae; genus Cocos; species Cocos nucifera. The sequence goes on from QRFJ01000011.1 coordinate 2,675,052, forward strand.
TGCTAACTGTTGGTGCAGAAATCTGGTCGTCGCCGGAGGTCGCCGAAATCGAGGCCGCTGAGGTCGCCGTCGGGGACCTGCAAAACGAAGTCCCGTCCGGAACCGGTGGGGTGGTGGCTCCGACAGGACCCTCCGACGGTCAAGTTAGTTTCCGGCCAACAGTAATGGAGTGCTCGGAATGAGTTCCGGAGCTTAGAGATGAGGAGGAGAGCTTAGAGAGTCGAGAGTTCAGAGAGCTTCTCTTTGGCGTATCTGGAGGGGTCCTTTTATAGCGGAGCTTAGTTGATGGTGACGGCCATGCCGTCTGGCAGAGAGTCGTCGGGCAGCATGGAGTTCGGTACGGAGAGGACGGCATCGTCCGGTGGATCGTGGGAGCCATACTGGCACGTCGTGGGCCGCATGGAGTCCGGTACGGAGAGGAAGGCGTCGTCCGGTGGATCGTGGGAGCCATACTGGCGAGTCGTGGGCCGCATGGAGTCCGGTACGGAGAGGAAGGCGTCCGTCCGGTCTTGCTGCAGGCGACAGTTCGTCCAGAGGAGTTCGGACTTGTAACAGAGTTCGGCCGAAGGGGAAACCCGGGAGGAGCTCGGCTGGCTGAAGGGTCGGCCATCTGTAGAGTTCGGCCGAGGGACGATTGCCGAGGAGTTCGACCGCTGAGAGGCCCGAAGAAGCTCGGCTGGCCAGTTGAAGGACTTCGGTTGCTAGTTGGTTCGGCCAGGGCTCGCTGAGGAGTTCGGTCGCCTAGGGTCGGTCCGAAGGGGTTCGGCCACTTGGGCTCGCCTGAAGTCGGTCCGAAGGAGTTCGGCCGTGGGGTCCGAATGGGTTCGGACTTGTAGGAGAGTTCGGCTGAAGGGAAAACCCGGGAGGAGCTCGGGTGGCCGAACGGGCGTCTGGGAGGAGTCCGTCTCCCGAAGAAGTCCTGCCGCTTGGAGTCCAAGGAGCTCGGCCGTCAGGAAGTTCGGCTGGCGGTGGGAGTTCGGCCCGGAGCCTGGCGCTGGGGAGTTCGGCAGCTAGGTAGTTCGGCCCGGACCTTGGCGCAGGGGAGTTCGGCCTCTAGGCAGTTCGGCCCGGACCTTGGTGCAGGGGAGTTCGGCCTCTAGGCAGTTCGGCCCGGACCTTGGTGCAGGGGAGTTCGGCCTCTAGGCCGTTCGGCCGTGGTAGGGGCTCGGCCTGGCGCCTGGCGCTAAAGCTCTTCAGCGGCTACTGGTTGCATTGGGCCGAGCATCGGGCTAGACTTCGGCGGGAGCGGGATTTATCCCCAACACTTGCCCCCCCACTCCCAAGTTCGAAGCTCGAAGGAAGGGAGTGCAGGAAGAGCGACTGCCGAAGTCTTCTTCCAGGCCCCGTGCTCGCTGCAGCTGAAGCTCGGGTGTAGGTCTCGTCGCCAGCCAATGTTGACGTCGAAGTTGAAACCGGGGCCCGGGGGAGACCTTGTCTCTAGTCGATGTTTGGAGTTGAAGTGGGACTCGTTTCCAGCCAAAGTTGATGAAGCTGATGTTGAAGCTCTCTGGCCAAGGTTGACATGATAGCTTTCTCTAGCCGAGGTCGATGTTGAAGCCCCCCGGCCGAGGTCGTCGCGGGCCTCACGTCTATCCGCGGACCTTATCCCTAGCCGGAGCCGATGCGGGCGCTCGGGGGAGATCTCATCTTCCTACTGCCGAGGTTAGCCCAGTTCCTCGGGGGAGATCTGATTCATAGCCGAAGTTGCTCGGGGGAGATCTTATCTCCTGCGGCCGAGCTTCCCTTGGGGGAGATCTTATCTTCTGCAGCCGAAGTGCGCGCTCGGGGGAGATCTTATCTCCGCGGCCGCAGCTTCTTCTCAGGGAGAGGATCTATCTCCTCTGTCGAGGTTGACTCGGTCGCGTCGAAGGATCTTATTCTCTTAGCCGAGGTTGGTTGCTCGCGGTTAAGGACGAGGTCTCCTCCCTGTCCTAACCGAGGTTGTTACTCCGTTTATGACGAGGTTCTCCTCCTGGTCCTAATCGAGGTGTTCACGGTCGCTCGGAGAGATCTTGTCTCTAGCCGAGGTTGTTGCCCGTTAGGACGAGGTTCTCCTCCTGTTCCTAACGAGGTTGTTCACGGATCGCTCGGGAAGATCTTATCTCATAGCGAGGTTTGATTCAGATTCCCGTTCCCGGGAGAGATCTTATCTCTAGCTGAGGTTTTGGTGCTCGTGATTAGGATGAGGTTTCTCCTCCTGTTCTAACCGAGGCTGTTCACGGAACGCTCAGAGAGATCTATTCTCTAGCGGAAGGTTGGTGCTCGTGTTAGGACGAGGTTCTCCTCCCTGTTCCTAACCGAGGTTGTCTACGGTCGGCTGCGGAGAGAATCTTATCGCTAGCCGAGGTTTGAGTTCGGTCGCTCGAGAGAGATCTTATCTCAGCCAGAGGTTGGTGCTCATGTTAGAGAGAGTTCTCCTCCTGTTCTAATCGATGGATGTGTCACGAGTCGCTCGGAGAGATCTTATCTCTAGCCGAGGTGTATTCGGATCGCTCAGGAGAGATCTTATCTCTAGCCGAGGTTGTGCTCGTGTTAGGACGAGGTTTCTCCTTCTGTTCCATAACCGAGGTTGTTCACGGTCGCTCGGAGAGTAGATCTTATCTTCTAGCGAGGTTGAATTCGGTCCTCGGGAGAGATTCTTATTCTCTAGCCGAGGTTGGTGCCTCATGTTAGGACGAGGTTCTCCTCCGTTCCTAACCGAGGTTGTTCACGGATTCGCTCGGGAGAGATCTTATCTCTAGCCGAGGTTGATTCGGGATTCGCTCGGGAGAGATCTTATCTCTCTAGCCGAGGTTGGTGCTCGTGTTTAGGACGAGGTTCTCCTTCCTGTTCCTATCCGAGGTTGTTCACGATCGCTCGGGAGAGATCTTATCTCTAGCGAGTTGATTCGGTCGCTTCGGGAGAGATCTTATCTCTAGCCGAGGTTGGTGCTCATGAGACGAGGTTCTCCTCCTGGTTCCTAAACTGAGGTTGTTCAGCGGTCGCTCGGAGAGATCTTTATCTTCTAGCCGAGTTAATTCGGTTCGCTCGGGGAGAGATCTTATCTCTAGCCGAGGTTGTTGCTCGCGTAGGACGAGGTTCTCCTCCTGTTCCTAACCGAGGTGTTTCACGGTCGCTCGGGGAGAGATCTTATCTCTAGCCGATGTTGATTCGGTCGCTCGGAGAGATCTTATCTCTAGCCGAGGTTGGTGCTCATGTTAGGACGAGGTTCTCTCCTGTTCCTAACCGAGGTTGTTCAACGGTCGCTCGGGAGAGATCTTATCTCTAGCCGGAGGTTGATTCGGTCGCTCGCGGAGAGATCTTATCTCTAGCCGAAGGTTGTTGCTCGCCGTTAGGATGAGGTTCTCCTCCTGTTCCTAACCAGGTTGTTCACGGTCGCTTGGAGAGATCTTATCTCTAGCCGAGGTTGACTCGGTCGCTCGGGAGAGATCTTATCTCTAGCCGAGGTTGTTGCTCGCATTAGGACGAGGTTCTCCTCCTGTTCCTAACCGAGGTTGGCTGCTTTTTCCCTGTTACTACATGGTTTTCGCATCCAGAAATAATATTATTGAAAGAAAGAAATTTTATTGAAAGGGAGTTACTAGTAGCGCATCCCCAAATTCTGTATTTCAAGATCGTGATAACGTTGCTCCTCCGCATTTCTTCGGCAATAAGTTCCGGGGTGGACGACCTCCTCATGCTGGCCTCCTCAATTTTGTGCAAACTCTTATTGCTGGGAGGACGACGAATCGCTGATGCACCCAGGATCTTCCCAAGGGCAATTGTGAACGATGCCGTAAGGTGGCCGACCTTCTTGCAGTCTCTGGCTACGGCAGCGCCCTTAGCGATCTTTTCCTGCTTCAGTCCGTACCGGAGGAATTTACCCAAGCCGCCCCTTTCTGACGAGCTCCTCAATTTCATCTCGGAGCTGGATGCATCCCTCCGTGTCGTTTGGCCGTGGTCGCGATGGTAGAGCAGTACTTATTTCGGATCGCCGCTTGTTTGGGGAGATCGTAATCCTTCCGGCGGTCTTGGCAGCTGGTTTTTTACTTCGATTGAGAATCTGGGTTCGAGGAGCGTTGAGGGGGCATAGTGGCGGAACCTTCCGGGAGGAGGACTTCTTCTGCGCCTCTTTATCAGGACGAGTTTCGAGGAGTTCGGGCCCGCCTGCTTTCGTAGGGGGTCTGCGAGTGCAGCCGAACTTCACCCAGCTCTATCCTCGGTCCGCCAAGCCGGTCCTTTCTGACGAGGCTCCTCATCTTTCAAATTTGAAGGCTTCTTCCGCACTGGCATATCTCTCGGCTCGAGCCAGCAGGGTCGGCGAAGTCCCTGGATTACTTGTTTTTCCAAAGAGAACAGCAAGGTTATTTTTTCTGAAGGCCGCCTTTAAGTGCGGGCCATGCCGACAGACTGTCCAAGTCCCGGACTTCCAATGCCGCGGCGTTAAACCGAGTGACGTAAGTCCGGATGGATTCCCCTTGCTTCTGCTTGACGCTCATCAGGGAATCTGAACCTCGGCTCGGTCGTCGGCTGCTGATGAAGTGGGCCGCGAACCGACTGCTCATCTGGTCGAAAGAGAAGATCGTGTTTGGCTTCAACGCCGAGTACCAGTTCCTCGCTGCTCCCTTTAAGGTAGATGGGAAGGCTCGGCACAGCATGGCATCTGAAGCGCCGTGAAGCAGCATCGTGGCACGGAAGGCCTCCAGGTGATCAACCGGATCAGAAGTTCCATCGTAGCTTTCCAGTTGAGGGAGCTCGAAGGTCGGTGGAACAGGTTCTTGCATAATTTGGGGAGAGAAGGGAGGTTCGGCACGGACGCCGGCATGATGAGCCTGAGGTGACGCGGCCGAGCTCTTCAATACGCCGGTCCATCTCCCGTAGCCTGCAATCGAGGGCACTTCGTCTTGGCTGCGGATCTTCGGATGCTTCTGACTATGAAGTGGGGAAAGGTCTCCCCCAGAAGATAACAATGATCCGAACACGGATCCCCTAGCCCTCTGTTTCCTCCTTCTCTGGGGCGACCGGATACGCTGGCCCTTGGTACACTTCCTTGGGGCCGATTCCCGACGTCCCAATGGTGGGTTCTCTGGTGGAGTCGCCACCGAGAGGCTGCTGTATAGCCTGGCAATGCCTCCGTGAGGCCACGGACCTGTCGGACAAGTAGGTCGAACTGCTTCACATCCACCGCACGTACAGGTGGAACCTGAGCTGCCGGGGCTAAAGCAGGGACAGACGGATCTGGTTGGGATCGGAGCCGCGGAGGCCGCCGAGCGCCGTGTCGAAGCTCTCCTAGGAGGCATTTCTTCTTCGAGAGAGCAAAGGAGAGATCTCCGAAGAGGGAAGAGAAGAGTCGCCGAGCACTCCTTTAAGAACAAGGGAACCTCGAAGGTTCAGGCCCTTCCTCTAGCGCCAATCTGTTGGTGCAGAAATCCATCCTCGCCGGAGGTTGCCGAAATCGAGGCCGCTGAGGTCGCCGCCGGGGACCTGCAAAACGAAGTTCCCGTCCGAAACCGGTGGGGGGGTGGCTCCGGCAGGACCCTCCGACGGTCAAGTTAGTTTTCCAGGCCAACAGGTAATGGAGTGCTCGGAAATGAGTTCCGGAGCTTAGAGATGAGGGAGGAGAGCTTAGAGAGTCGAGAGTTCAGAGAGCTTAGCCTTAGCCTTTGGCGTATCTGGAGGGGTCCTTTTATAGCGGAGCTCAGTTGATGGTGACGGTCATGCCGTCTGGCAGAGAGTCGTTGGGCGGCATGGAGTTCGGTACGGAGAGGATGGCGTCGTCCGGTGGATCGTGGAAGCCATACTGGCATGTCGTGGGCCGCATGGAGTCCGGTACGGAGAGGAAGGCATCGTCCGGTGGATCGTGGGAGCCATACTGGCGAGTCGTCGGCCGCATGGAGTCCGGTACGGAGAGGAAGGCGTCGTCCGGTCTTGTTGCAGGCGATAGTTCGTCCAGAGGAGTTCGGACTTGTAACAGAGTTCGGCTGAAGGGGAAGATGGGGGAGTTCGTCTGGCTGAAGGGTTGGCCATCTGTAGAGTTCGGCCGCGGGACGACTGCCGAGGAGTTCGACCGCTGAGAGGCCCGAAGAAGCTCGGCTGGCCAGTTGAAGGACTTCGGTTGCTAGTTGGTTCGGCCAGGGCTCGCTGAGGAGTTCGGTCGCCTAGAGTCGGTCCGAAGGGGTTCGGCCACTTGGGCTCGCCTGAAGTCGGTCCGAAGGAGTTCGGCCGTGGGGTCCGAATGGGTTCGGACTTGTAGGAGAGTTCGGCTGAAGGGAAAACCCGGGAGGAGCTCGGATGGCGGAACGGGCGTCTGGGAGGAGTCCGTCTCCGTCCTGCCGCTTGGAGTCCAAGGAGCTCGGCCGTCAGGAAGTTCGGCTGGCGGTGGGAGTTCGGCCCAGAGCCTGGCGTTGGGGAGTTCGGCAGCTAGGTAGTTCGGCCCGAACCTTGGCGCAGGGGAGTTCGGCCTCTAGGCAGTTCGACCCGGACCTTGGTGCAGGGGAGTTCGGCCTCTAGGCCGTTCGGCCGTGGTAGGGGCTCGGCCTGGCGCCTGGCGCTAAAGCTCTTCAGCGGCTACTGGTTGCATTGGGTCGAGCATCGGGCTAGACTTCGGCGGGAGCGGGATTTATCCCCAACACTAACAATGCCGCTATCTTTCAATAAGTGCTTTTGTTATTAGCAGCACTTTATTATAAATGCTGCTATAAATTTATATTTTACGGCATATAACTTGAAGTGCCAGAATTCAAAACTGCTATTATGGCATTTAACTAATAAATATGCTAGTAAATAATATCATATTTTATGAGATTTAAAAAAAATATTGCTAAATCTTAAATTATTAATTTTTACATAGAGCTGAAGGAGAAATCCTGATTTTTTGGATCAGATTCATTCAAATCTAATTGGATCGAGAGGTATATTTCAAAAATTTTCTCTTAGATCCTAATCAGATCTAACACTTTTTAGATCTAATTTTATAATCTAATAAATAAAAAAAATTAAATTAATTTAATTTTAAATTAATTTTACCTTGATTCTGAGTAATCTGATTATCCATTGATGATCCTGCCGAAGTCCTGAGGTTCTGGATCTAGCCATGCAAGCGCCTGACCTCTACTGGTATCCACTCAGACTGAATCTAGAGATCTTCTTCTTCTCTTTTTTTTCTCCAAAAATTAGATCTATATCTGATTTGGAGGATCTTCAAAACTTCTTCTAAAGATCATCCATCATCTTTGCAGCAGTACTGCCTTCTTCCTTTTTCATCAGTCTTTTCTTGCCTGACTCGCACTAATCTAAAGGTCCAACTTTCTTGGATGTGGAGAGGAGAGAGAGGGTCAAATGGTGGCATGGAGAAGAGAGAGGGGTAGCCTTAGGGCGTGGCTAAGAGGAGGAGATCTCTGAAGTGGGTGTAGATAGGGTCTATTTATAGACTCTGCTGCGCCATGCAGTGCTGCATCACCCCGATCAATCACGTTGCTTCGTGCAATCAGATCTAAATCTAATTAGTGAAATGACATCATCTGAACCAATCAGATGAGAGACCCATAGGTTCATTCTTAGATGGTGCCTAAGACTGGTCAAAGTAGATACCCAAGGGATACCTAAGTAGAAACCAAGAAGCAATCTAGAGTTCCATCTGTATGGGACTCCAACATCCCTATTCATAGGCGCACGCCATCCTAGGCATGCACCCCTTTCTTTCCAATATTCAGAGAGGGGACAAGTCCTTATCTGCTCTCTAATAAGTGCATGACACATGGACAGATGTCCAAGAGTCAAAGATCAATGTTTGACCAAGTCAAAGTATAAAAATTAGCAGGTGATGAAAAATGGCAGGTGTTATCTCAAATTTATCTCGTAAATTAAAACAACCCATTTCTGACTTGGACAAGCTCCAGCCAGATCAGGTAAAGGTACCTAAGTAAGCACAAACTCATTTGGCTCAGTCGAGATAACTTTTATGATAGAAAAAGAAGAACGTTAGGCTCAATCGTGTGCTAGCATAATTTTCTTAAACCTAATTAAATCTTATTCAAATTAATTGAACTAGATTAGTCTAATTGATGATATCTAGATCCAAATTCTTATTTGTGTGATTCAGTTAGGTTTAATTCTATATGGTAATGGGATATGTAGTGATCTCCATCATCAACATCATCAAAACTTCTTTCGATGGATCAGAACTCTTCTGATTCAGACAACTAGAATGATCGATCATCTAAATCATTCTAATTGCTTCAAAAAATCCATCAGTGACACCTAGCAGTATATGGTGGCAATCCATCATAACTAAAAATGAACCTCTTAATATAGCTACTTGTGTGATTAAGTTCTTCTATCTTAAGCCCTTATCAGATTAGGGTTAAGGTGAACTCGTCAAACCCTAATTTCTATCATATGATTTAATCATTCGATTTAAGTCCAATGTGAAAATCTTAGTAGAAACTCTTTCTATTATTTCATACTCTACCATGGCCATGGGCTTATGGACTTAATTCTCATGATCATCATAGGGCTACTCCTCTTCTACCGAGGTAGATAGATTTCATCTTGGTGCATTTCAATTCCTACAATGAATATGCTATAGCCAACATACACCTTAGAATTCTGAATGGCTAGGAGATCGAGTCATGGTGTAGTCAAACTATAACACCCTCAAGGTGAACTATTAATGTACCTCAGGTCAAAGAATCAGATACACCACTGCAGCATCGAATCAGTCATCAATGAGAAGGTAGATTTTCTTATGACTACTCGAGGTGGTCACGCTCAGTGCCCTCGTTCTCTAACGAGTACCTGTACTCTCGCTCCGATGTCTCTACACCATAGACTTAAGACTTATCTACTATAAAGAAGCAATTGTACACTAACCTTTTGGATCAATCACCATCCTCATGATGATCCTACGGAGGAGCATTTTATGAGTTAATAAATAAAAATTCATGTCTTAAATTTTTAACTCTTAAAAATATGAATTATCATTACCATTAACTCAAGGAATGTATCACAGACACTAAATACACTTATGTGATAGAAAATAATCCATTTTATTATTTATAGTCAAAATTATAATTTTGCTTTTAGAAGTGTATTACAAGTGTCAGTCAATTCTGACTTCTAAGGCACACATATTTAACAAACTCTCACTTAACCTAAAGCCAATTGGCTATAAATCTAAGTTCCATCTTTTCAAAGTGGGCTTCGATCTTCTGCTGGCCCAATGGCTTTATAAGCGGATCTGCCACATTGTCTAAAGAGTCGACTCTCTTGATCTCGATGTAATTCTTCTCGAGGTAATCGCGAATGAGGTAGTATCGCCGCTCGATATGCTTGGATTTCTGGTGAGACCTCGGCTCCTTAGCAAGAGCTATGGCGCCATTATTATCGCAGTACAGAGGAATGGCATCTGATGGCATTACTCTGATCACTGCGGCAAACTTCTTATACCAGAATGCCTTCTTTATAGCTTCTTATACCAGAATGCCTCCTTTGCAATTTTTTGTACCAAAAATTTCTGACTAAGGTATTCACCTCCTCAATCTGATCGAAGAATCTTAATGGATTTTTCAATTTACTTTTCTACTTCATGTCTGAATTCTTTAAATTTTTCAAAAACTTCATACTTGTATCTCATAAGATACACATACCCATACCTTGATAAATCATCAATAAAGGTTATGAAGTAGACAAAATTGCCTCTAGCCGGCACATCAAATAGGCTGCACACATTTGTATGTACTAGGACAAGAAGATCCGTAGCCCTTTCTCCATGTCTTACAAAAGGAAGCTTAGTCATTTTGCCATGAAGATAGGATTCACAAATTGGATATGACTTGAAAGTCAATGGACTCAATAGCTCGATTTTCTCCAATTTGTTAATTCTATCTTCTACTATATGACCTAATCTTAGGTGCCACAGATATCTATCATTTGGACTATCCCTAGATCGTTTTGATTTTATGGCATTTATATTTTACTTGAAATTAAAAATAGATACATCAACATGTAACTAATAAAGACCGTTAATAAGAAAACTACTTGCAATTTTATTTCTTTCATAAAGAATGTTATAATGGTTCTTAAGAAAACTAATTACATAGCCTTCTACTGTAAGGCAAAAAATAGAAATCAAATTCCTACTTGCTGCAGGTACATAATAATAGTCTTTTAATACTAAGTCTAATCCAGATGATAATCGAAGAGGGTATGTTCCCACGATCACGACAGCAATCTTTGCTCCATTTTCGACACGTAGGATCATCTCACCATCCCTCAGTCTTCTGCTATCCTCAAGATCCTGCATAGAAGTGCACAAATGAGCACTAGAATCAGAGTCAAGCACCCAGCTGGATTAGAAGAAATCGTAAGGTTAGACTCAATAACGAGCATACCTTCAGAAGGACCAGCCTCCTTCTTATTCTTCAGGGTGGTCAGGTATGTAGGACAGTTCTGCTTTCAGTGGTCGTCATTGTTGCAATGAAAATACTTTCCTTTGTCAGCGGCTTTCTTCAGCTCTGCCTTTTTCTTCTTTCCTCCTTCCATCTTCTGCTTTTTTGCAAACTTTTTCTTCTTTCCAAAAGACTTTCTCTTGGAAAAAGTCCGTTCCATAACAAGCACTGAGCCTTTAGAACCTTTCATAGAAAGCTCAGCGATAACCAGCATATTCATAAGTTTGATCAAGGAGTTTTGAAGTTTATGCATATGATAGTTCATGATGAAATGTCCATACGCATCAGTCAAGGATTACAGAATTATATCATTCTACAGATCCAAGTCCAACCTCACTCCGAGCTTCTCAAACTCTTCTAAGTTCTTGATCATTATCAGACAATGATCTTGGACTGACTGTCCATCACGCATCTTAGCCTTGAACAGTCGTTTAGTGACTTGATACTTGGCTGCGCGACTCTGTTCACCAAACATCTCCTGTAGGTGAGCCAATATTTGACGAGCAGTTCTGATATCTTCATGTTGACACTGAAGCTCATCAGACATCGAGCCCAATATGTAGTATCTAGCCTTATTATTTTCGTCAGTCTACTTATCCAGAGATGCTCTCTGTTCAGCGAATGGACGAGCTGGTAAGGTGGGAGGGTCTTGATCCAATACATGAGTTAACTTCTCGAAACCTAAAATAATTTTGAAGTTTCGGAGCCAATCCTTGTAATTTGGTCCGATCAGTCTATGGGTGTCCAGAATTCATGCTAATGGATTGGATGCAGACATTTTCCTATAAAGAGTCAAAGTTTCTAGTTAGATATTATAATTAAGATTTTAATTAATTTATTTAGAAATTTTATTTTAAAATAAATTAGCTTTCACTATTTTTTTGGCTCTCTACACTCACTCTGTAGAGATGTAAAAATCTTCTTGATTATGATTTTTAATGGATGATGTGGTCCCACCAACTGACTCATCACCTCACCTAGTTATTGATGATGGGTTAACTAATGAGTGAACAACTCTTATTCAATGATTCTCTAATCATGGTGCACCCAAACTTGATCTCTAATTCATGAATCTCACCATGTCCAGAATATTGATCCACTCCTTAGTTAAGTCAGACCCACCATTTGCACAGACTGGATTTCTAATTGGGTCTCTCACCGTATCCAAAATATTAAGCCCAATCCATCCTCCAGCCTGTAGCATCCAATGTCTAATAGACATGGTTACATCTTTTCGGTGCAACTGAGCTACTGTAACTAGCCAAGAACAATCAACCCCGAGAAGAGCCCGCACATCTACAATGGTGGAAGATCTTAGATTTAATCTTTTCTTAGGAAGATTTGATTTAGATCTCATTAAATTAGACTTGACATAGTCATAACCATTATGACTAACCTAATGGCATGGGTTAGCTCGAATTATTGACCACCTCAGATCAAAACTGAGTCAACAAACATGACCAAGTAAGTGAGACCGGTGGAAGGGATATGTCATTAACTCGATAAGAATGCATTCGAGTCAAGTAGCTCCCAATTAAAAATCAGTCGATCGTATCTGCCAAACTTACCTTAGACACTAAATTATTGAGCTAGAACCAATTAGGTTAGCCTACAATCCGGACTCTAACCACTGAGCCTAATTAGATTTTAGCTTGATCGATCACTCACGTGACTCGATCTTGACCCAGACTTAATCCTATTAGGCTAGTCAATTTAAACATTATTGATCCCATCTAACCAACTCTTGATTCAATTTGATCAACCGCTAGACCTAATTGAGCTATCCAAGTCCGAACCCAGATTTATGAATATATCTTAGATCTAAAATTCTCAATTTTAGATCTAATTGATATTTTATAAACTTAACTCTTAATTAAGCTAGGGTTCTTAAACAAAATATGTAAATAAGATCCTAGGGTTTCAGGATCTAAAATTTTATAAAAAATAAATTTTATAATTTTTGATTAAGGACGAATGCACAGCACCCCTACACATTATAAGAACACCCCATCGAATAGGAGGAGAGGATCTTGAAGTCCTACTTTATCTTATGATCGGACGGCCAAGGAGAACACCTTAATCAGAAATACAACTAATCTACAAAAATTAATTAGATCTAAGCATATATCTTATATAAAAAATAGATAAAAAAATAATCTAATTAAAATATATTTTGTATATATCACATATATCATGCATGCATATTTTTTAGATCTAAATTATCTCATAATCATCTAAAAAATTAAATTTAAATTTGATCTTATCAAATAAAATTTAATCTAGACTTATTTGCAGAACTATTCTACTCTTGTCTAAACATGCAACTATCATATCTCATATGAATAAATTAAATTTAATTTATTTTCTATTTTTATATCTGATTATAATATTTATAAGATCAAAAAATAGTAAATAAATATATCTAAAAATTATATTTAATTAAATAAAAATATGATTATACTAGACTACACATAGAATAATTCTATTTCTAGTCTAGTTATGTATCTCATACATATTAGATCTAGATTAATTAATTTTAATTTTTTATTTTTTTAATTTTAGATCTAATCATATTTCATGTGATATCTAAAATTATTAATTAATCAGATTAAATCAAATCTAAATAAATTTTATAAGAACCTTGCTCTGATACCAGTTAAAGAAGAAATCCTGATTTTTTGGATCAGATTCGTTCAGATCTGATTGGATCAAAAGGTATATTTCAAAAAAAAATTCTTTGATCCTAATCAGATCTGACACTTTTTAGATTTAATTTTATGATCTGATAAATAAAAAAAATTAAATTAAATTAATTTTAAATTAATTTTACCATGATTTTGGATAATCTGATTATTCGTTGATGATTCTACCGAAGCCCTGAGGTTCTGGATCTAGCCATGCAAGCACCTGATCTCTACTGATATCCACTCGAGCTGGATCTAGAGATCTTTTTCTTCTCTTTCTTTTTTTCAAAAATCAAATCTAGATCTGATTTGGAGGATCTTTAAAACTTCTTCTGAAGATCACCCATCGTCTCTGCAGCAGTGCTGCCTTCTTCCTTTTTCATCAATCTTTTTTTGTCTGACTCGCACTAATCTGAAGGCCCAACTTTCTTGGGCATGGAGAGGAGAGAGAGGGCCAGATGGTGGCATGGAGAAGGAAGAGGGGCAGCCTTGGGACGTGGCTAAGAGGAGGAGATCTCTGAAGTGGGCGCAAATAGGATCTATTTATAGACTTTGCTGCGCCATGCAGTGCTGCATCATCTCGATCAATCACGTTGCTTCGTACAATCAGATCTAAATCTAATTGATGGGATGACATCACCTGATCCAATAAGATGAGAGACCCATAGGTTCATTCTTAGATGGCACCTAAGACTGATCAAAGTAGATACCCAAGGGCCACCTAAGTAAAAACCAAGAAGCAACCTGGAGTCCCATCCATATGGGACTCCAGCGTCCCTATCCATGGGCGCACGCCATCCTAGGCGTGCACCCCTTTCTTTCCAATATCCAAAGAGGAGACAAGCCCCTATCTGCTCTCCAATAAGTGCATGACATATGGGCAGATGTCCAAGGGTCAAAGATCAATGTTTGACCAAGTCAAAGTATAAAAATTAGCAGATAACGAAAAATGGCAGGTGTTGTCTTAAATTTATCTCATAAATTAAGATAATTCTTTTCTGACTTGGACAAGCTCCAGCCAGATCAGGTAAAGATATCTGAGTGAGCACAAACTAATTTGGCTCAGTCGAGATAACTTTTATGATAGAAAAAGAAGAACGTTAGGCTCAATCGTGTGCTAGCACGATTTTCTTGAACCTAATTGAATCTTATTCAAATCAATAGAACTGGATTAGTCTAATTAATGATATCCAGATTCAAACTCTTGTTTGTGTGATCCAATTAGGTTCAGTTCTGTATGGTAATGGGATATGTAGTGATCTCCATCATCAACATCATCAAAAAAAATTTTGATGGATCAGAACTCTTCTGATTCAGACAACTAGAATAATCGATCATCTAAATCATTCTAATTGCTCCCAAAATCTACCAGAAATACCTAGCAGTATACGGTGGTAACCCATCAAAATTGAAAATGAACCTCTTGGTGTAGCTATTTGTATGATTAAGTTCTTCTATCTTGAGCCCCTATCAGATTAGGGTTAAAGTGAACTCATCAAATCCTAATTTCTATCATATGATTTAATCATTCGATTTAAGTCCGATGTGAAAATCTTAATAGAAACTCTTTCTATTATTTCACACTCTGCCATGGCCATGGGCTTATGGACTTGATTCTCATGATCATCATAGGGTTGCTCCTCTTCTACCGAGGTAAATAGATTCCATCTTGGTACGTTTCAATTTCTACAATGAACATGCTATAGCCAACATATACCTCAGAATTTTGAATGGCTAGAAAAAATCGAGTCATGGTGTAGTCAAACTATAACACCCTCAAGATGAACTGTCGATGCACCTTAGGTCAAAAAATCAGACACACCACTGCAGCATCGAGTCAATCATCGATGAGAAGGTAGACTTTCTTATGACTACTCGAGGTAGTCATGCTCAGTGCCCTCGTTCTCTAACGAGTATCTATACTCTCGCTCCGATGTTTCTACACCATAGACTTAAGATTCATCTACTATAAAAAAGTGATTGTACACTAACCTTCTGGATCAATCACCATCCTCATGATGATCCTATGGTCAGGAGCATTTTATGAGTTAATAAATAAAAATTCATGTCTTAAATTTTCAACTCTTGAAAATATGAATTATCGTTACTATTAACTCAAGGGATGTATCACATACACTAAATACACTTATGTGATAGAAAATAATCTATTTTATTATTTATAATCAAAATTATAATTTTATTCTTAGAAGTGTATTATAAGTGTCGGTTAATTCTGACTTCTAGGGCACACATATCTAACAAGAGCCTGGTTTAGTCATACTAATTTACATAGAGCTTGATTTAATCATATCGATCTCATAAAATATGTTATTATTATTATTATTATTATTATTATATATATATATATATATTCTTAGTATTACTTATTTAATGACATGAATGTATGTTAATAAGTAAAATAAATTATTTTTATATACTAATAATATAAATTATAGTTTGGTGGTTAATAATTTGTCATTCAAAATAAAGATCATTGGTTTGAATCCTTCTTTATTTGAATTCTAGAATATTTTATAATTTTTATTAGCATATAAAAAATATCAATATTAAAATTTTAAAGGTACTTTCATATGCCACTAAAATAAAAATTTTTATCAATATTTTTTTTAAAATACTGATAATTAATTGCTTACACCATCTTAAGACGGTAATAAGAAAATACCATAAAAATATCGTTAAAAATATTTACGATATTTTTTTGAACTATAGCAGCACTTAAAAATGCAGCTAATGATCATTTTTATTGTAGTGGCTCTTGGGTTTAGTCTTCATCTTAACCTTCAAGCTTCGTGGCTTGGATTTGATATTTGTTTTGACTTGACTTAGTTCTATCTCATATTGATCTTTTGATGAGATCGGCCTACTGAGGTTGGATTTTCGTTGGCCTCAATCTTTTAAGCTCGGATTTCTATGGATTTTAACATTCTAAGCTTGAATTTTTATAGACCTTGATATTCTAAGCTTGGATTTCTGTTGATCTCGACATTCTGAGCTTGAATTTCTACAGATCTTAGCATTCTAAGCTTGAATTTCTACTAATCTTGACATTCTGAACTCGAATTTTTACTAATCTCGATATTCTAAGCTTAGATTTCTATAGATCTTGACATTCTGAGCTTGAATTTCTGCTGACCTCGGATTTCTGCTAACCTGTATGATCTCATCTTAGATTTGCTTTAAGCTTGACCTTGGATGGATATGATTTTGTTTTTGTATTTTGGTGCTTTCTTGTTTGAGAATAAGGGCACTCCTTTAGTGCTTTCTCGTTTGAGAACAAGGGCACTCCTTTTGGGGCTATTTTTGTTTGGAGACAAAGCACTATCAAGAAATTTCATGGCTATACTCGTGTTCATAAACGAGGCACCTCTTTCGAGGCTATTTTTGTCTGGAGATGAAGCACCATCGAGAAATTCTATGCCAATACTCGTGTTTGTAAATGAGGCACCTTTCCCGAGGCTATTTTCATCTGGAGATGAAGTGTCATCAAGAGATTTTGTGGCTTGATCGAGGTCTTCTTTGCCTCGGATGGTTGGAGTTTGTGAACTCTACTCGATGCCTTTTGGCCATTGTTGTCACCATCTCCATTCAACTTGCCCATGGGCAACCACACCTTTTGGCCGATGTCATAACAGATTTGCATAAGGAATGAAAGCACTCACTAGATTGGCTCCGATTTGTTACCTCTACTCGGACTTCTTTGGTTGATGTTCTTATTAGGTCGGCTTTCTCAGCCTTCTAGGATCGAACTCATTCTAGTCGACCTCCTTCTGATATTGGACTCCTTCTGATCAGGTCAGCTTCTTTAGCATTGATTTTTTCTTGGCTTGAATTTGGACTTGATAGCTCGGCCTCGATCGTGATTTTGACTTTAGCTCAGCTGTGATTTTAACCTTAGCTTGATTGTGATTTTAACTTCAGCTTGTCCTTGATTTTGACCTTGGCTTGGTCTTAAATCTGACCTCAGTCTGGCTTAGGTTTTGATCTCAAATTAGTCTGAGATCTAACTTTAGCTTGGCTTCAAGCATGACTTTGGCTTTAGCTTTATTTTAACTTAGGCCCCAGCCTCAGTTTCTAGCACTTAGCCTTGATTGACTTTGGATTCAGCCTCGGATTTGGTGTCCTACGGTCCTACAAGAAGGAAGAGAAAGAAGAGTGGATGAAAGCTTAAGAGCCTCTTAACATGAGTTCTTTATTTGAAAGCCCTTGGGTTTTGTTTGACCTCTTCTTGTTGTTTGCCCCAATTTGAATTTGATCTTTGCCTTAAATTGAACTTGTTTTTGCTTCAGTTTAGTCTTGATTTGCATCTTGGACTATTTTAGTTTTGACTTCAGATCAAACTCTTTGGCACTGATGGGGCTTTGAGGGCCACTGATGGTGGTCTCAGATCTATTGGAAGTGCATACGGAGGTTGCAGCCTTTGCGGGTGATTAGCATTGCCCCAAGTCAGCTTCGGTGCCATTAGATGCGAGATACGTGCAGGGAGAACTTCAGAGAAGGTAGAGAATGGATACACGTGCAGACCTCGATCGTGTTGGGAGCATATGGACTTCGGTGCACTAGCTACTTCATCCGCACTGGGAGTGCATAGACTTCAGCATGCTAGCTACTTTATCCGTGCTGGGAGTGCATGGACTTCAGCTACGTTAGGAGCATGCAGACCTCAGCACACATGGTACTTTGACTGCATTGGGGGTGTGTGGATCTCTGCACATGGGGGACCTCAAAATTACTCACATGCTACCTTAGTTTCATGGGCCTCGAATCCATCTACAGACGACCTTGGAGTTGTGGGCCTCAGATCTAGGAGAAGTCAGCACTGTCAAAGGCGAGGGAGTTTGGAGCTGCTCACAGGCGTGCTCCTTGGTACCATCAAAGGTGAGGCTCAAGCAGGGGGAGCTCGAAGCTTGGCACCAAAGATGCTCAGTCGTGCGTGAAATCCTTGAGGCTGGTGATCTAGTGGCGTCGACAGTGCCGGCTTCAATGCAGGTCTAGGTGGCCCAAAATCACAAATCTAGTTGAGCTTGGTGCCAAAGACGTGTGCAGGCGCACAGAAGGGGAGCTGGCAACTTCAGCCATGTTGGGACTAACGGATCAGCATGCGGGGGACTTCGGCACCGTCCAAAGTTGGACGTATGTGCAGGGAGCTTCATCGCAGCTGCAGGCAGGTTCAGCCATGCTTGGGCATGCGGGGGAGGAGATCAGCCAAAAGGATGCTGGAGAGGCGAGATCGGCCATGCCTAGGCAAGCAGGGGTGGAGATCGACTGGAGGAGTGCCTAGGCGCGTGGGAGAGGAGATCAGCTAGAGGGCACTGGAGGGGCGCTAGAGACACGAGGTTGGCCATGCCTGGGCGTGCGAGAGAGGAGATTGGCCAGAGGGGCACCGAAGATGCGAGGTCGGCCGCGCCTAGGTGATAGAAATCTAATATGATTAAAAAAAATTTTTATTTTTATTTTTTATTTGGATCCTGCAACATCTTTTCTTGTCTAGATCATCCTTGTTATGATCTCTTTCCTCGTATGGATCTTTTTCTCTGATTGAGATTTTTTCCTCATTCGAAGCCCTCCAATTTGAGCTTGGCTTAGATGGTTTGAAGATGGATGACTGAATCTCGTTGGCATTGAAGCAATACAATTGAACTCCTCTCGTTGGATGCTTACTTTTTCCCATAAATAGGTCTGAAACTCTTTCTCTAGCATTCTGTTGATGTAGAATTCCATCTTAAGGTCAGGATGGCTAGAGTCGGGTAGTGATGGCAAGACCTGCAAGAAAAGTCTCCAACTCGAGTTGGCTCTGGAGGGGATCCTCCGATGCTTAAGTCAATTTTCTGTTCAATAGAAGAAAGGTGAGCGTTTTAGAAGAAAGATGAGCGTTTTAGAAGAGCGGAGATCATGCATACCTCGAGGTTCCTCTTTTCGTTCCTTTTGTTTATAGAGGCTGGAGTTTGTTAGGCCTGGGCCTATAGATTGTCCATCCACTAGCCAGTTTGTTAATCATGAGAGAGCAACAGATTGTCAAAGGTTTTTGTCTCCCATTAAATATCCTCAAGAATCATGCTAGATAATATCTCCTGATGGTATGTCGGGAGAACCACCTCTTAATTGCATGAATTAACAACCTACCGAGCGTAGGGAGCTTGTCTTGCTTTTCTTATGATCACTCTTTTTTTTATATGAAATGATGTGTCAGGGCTATAATAAGTCCTTCTAGGGGCCAACAACCAAAATTGGGAGTGAAAATCGACATTATGATTAGGGGTTGAGGCGGGGTCGGATGCATGCAAAGCACATGGGCATCCGCATGCGAAAGCCGAACTCAATGAGTTCGAAAGTGAAATTTGTTGGCTAAAACTAATGATTTCCAAAGTGGCACGGATGCTAAGACATGGGTTGAAGACCAGCAAAAATATCCTCAACAGTATCATATCCGAATCGAGATCCTCTTCTGCATGAATGGAGATGTTCAAGGCAAGTCAGTGATGGTCTGGTGAAGCCAAAAACCTTATTAAATGGCATTAAATCAATCAAAAACTGCACCACTCATTTTAACGACGACCAGAAATACAATATATATATATATATATATATATATATATATATATATATATATATATATATATATATATATATATATATATATATATATATATATATATATATATATATATATATATATATATATATATATATATATATATATATCAAGATTATCATCTACTTGAGAAAGTATTCTCTCGATGATGGATATATGATCTCTAACTTCCGCATGATGGCATGAGCACGAATGTCGGGACTGTTCAAGAATGTGATTCCCACAACATATGTAGCATTTCTTGTTCATAATCAACAAAGAGATGATTATATGCCAAGGAAAGCTTCAATTTCAATGAAGATCAGCACACCAGACACCTTATATTCCTTTTTCGTTAGGGTTGAACTGCATGTCTATCGAATGACAACAAATCAATCGCATAGATACTCAACCTGTTGATGAAGAAAGTTTGGGACATTAAAGAGTTCGCATGTAGCTTAAAATTAGTATTGGGATTTTTAGTTTGTCACAAAAATTTCTGAATTGTGTACATCAGTTGAAATTTGGTAGACATATTAAGCTATCATATACCACTTAATCAGAAATCATAAGTCATGTGAGTGCTTTAGTTGATGTGAGATTGGGAGAGTTCATTTTTAGAGGTTATCATCCGAAAGGATTGCTACCCTGATAGTTGTCAGGTAATGGAAGTTTTGATCTCGCTGAAATTGAGTTTGGAATTGATCCCAAGAGATTTTATCCACTTTTCCACTCTTCTCTAAGAATTATCTTACACTACCGGCAATAACTTCAAAAGTAACATTGGATATGATTCGGGAAGTACGGTTGTGGTCAATGGTGATGATCGTATCCTTAATTTACTTCTTTGGCTAATCACAATCTTTTTCACTAATTTGATTCCCATACCTAAACTTCCAACCTAATATAAGTTTGATAACTCATTTGCAAAGCCTGACTACCTAGCATTAAATCGTTTTTTACTTTGTTACCTAGTCAGGAGAATCGATCAAATTTACATGCCTCCACCTTTTCTTTGTGCACGTTGCACTCCATGGAAAAATAGTATTATCTCATAGACTTCAGTTGAGTACTCCATTGCGGTTTCAACTATTTTTGTATCTTCCTTCTTTTAAAAACCCAATATCAGAACACATATCAAACTTATATGTAATGAAACAACATAACTAAAGGTCCATATTTATTTTCCAAAATTCCCAAGAAATCCTGAGAGTTGAGACACATTTTAGCTTTCATGTATCATTAATTCTTAGTAGATGAATGGAAGTATAAAAAATTACAGTGGAAAGCAAGAGAACAGATCTTGCAAACCTTGCTTCTGCTAAATATTTAGGAGCATTTGACATGCTTTCCATGCCACTGGCTACAACCACATCGTTGATTCCCAATTGAATACTTTGTGCTGCAAACATTGTTGCTGTGAAGAAATAATAAATATACCATGATTAGCATGGACCACCTAAGCGGTAGGCACTAGATATTTTCTTACACTGAATCACAAATAGACCCTAATTTGGTGGCTGATGAAGATGATAGGGCACTAAGAAGTTAAGCCACCCATTGGTGTACGTGCAACACCAACAATACATACATCTGTCGATAAAAGAAAATATAGTGAAAAAGTCATCATCGATCATCCACAACATAAGATGCTTGCTGGTCATGTATGAATAAATAAAACCACATGATAAATCTTCTTTAAATTACCTCTAAAAATACTGCTAACTCTCCTGCTCCACGTTGATGAATTAAATGGTTCTATCATATGCATATTCCATTAAATGGACAATTATATTTCATAATTTTTAGAACAAAATATAATATTCTAAGGCCTTGAAATTATAGATAATATTATGGTATAAAAAGAAGAACAACATTAGTTTCATATTGGTTGTGAGTCAACGAAGACTCGGATTTATATAGAAAAAATATTCTTCTCACATGAGGCATCTTTTAGAAAGAACATAATTAGTTCCATATTGTCTTCATGATCCTTACACTTCTGGATATCTGAAATAGAGATCTCAATAACTTTTTAAAGGATAAAATCGTGAGATCTATGGAAGAGAGCAAATAATAATTTACATACCGAGCCATGAGCCCTTGGCTATTGCTAATCAACTTACTATTAGTTATGACTTTAAACAAAAAACTAAATTGATTTGTAACATGAGCAAGGATGGAGGTATCGGGTCTATCAGCCCCATGGCCTAAGCATGGATGGAGGTATCAGAGTTGAGTGGCTACAAACACAGGGCCTAAGAATGGATCTTTAAACAAAATCCAAGCCCTCTAAGATAGTGTTTGATAGCCAGTAATCTATCTAGACTGCTCATAATTTAAAAGAGATAAATTGCTGGTAATTTAAAAGACTCCACCATATTATCATATTTGGTATGCTTTTTAAATTGGTTATCCAGATTGCCAGATAATCCAGATTATCTCTCATGAGATAATCTGGATTACCAATGGGAGATGTGGCTATTCAAATTATCAAATATTTGGTAATCTGACAATAACATGTTTGGATAGAAATATCTTCATAAAAAAATATAATATAATATAATATTATAGTATAGTAATATTATAACATAATATTATATTATAAATATAATAATAATAATAATATAATAATATATTATAATATAAAATATATTTGAATATAATATATTATTATATATAATACATAATATATATTTATATTATAAATATAATATACATAATATAATAATAATAATAATAATAAATATTATTATTATAATATAATAATAATATTATTATTATATAATATTATATTATATTATGATATTATTATATAATATTATATTATATAATATTATTATTTGAATAATAATATATTATAATAATATAATATTATATTCTATTATAATAATATTTTATAATATATATTATAAATATAATATATATTAGAATATAATATATTACATATAATATATATTATATATAATATTTATATTATATTATAAATATAATTTATATAATATCATAATATTATTATATTAATAATGTAATAATATTAGATAATATATTATTATGTTTATACTATAAAAATATTATAACATAATATTATATTATATAATATTATCATAATAATATTATACTAATATATTATAATAATATTATAATATTATAATATATAATAATATCATAAGAATATATTATAATAATATTATATTATATTATATTTATATATTATAATATATAATATATATTTATATTAAAAATATAATATTATGTTATATTATAATAAAATATTATTATAATATGATAATATAATAATATATTATAATATATATTATAAATATAAATATATATTAAAATATAATATATTATATATATTTATAATATATATTTATATTTATAGATAGAGTGTAATTTTTAATAAATTTGATTTAAGAATATTTTAAAAATTTGATGTTATATTATCAGTTATCTAATTATCATACCAAATATATCAATTTAGATTCTCAATAATTTTATTGCATGTACCGAATATAATAATCAATATTACAGGCAATCTATCCAGATTGCAGGTAATCCAAATTATCAGATAATCTAGTTTAATATTTGTTGACGATAAATCTTGCTCCTGCCAAAGTTCAATCTGACGCTTAGTCTAATACAATCGGTAATCATAGAAGAACTTCAATCAAAAATTCTCTCCCCAGCGGCCAAACCCAACCGAACTCCTCAGCGGCCGAGCTCCAGCCGAACTTTTTCTTCAGTCGAACTTCTCCTTCAGCCAAACTTTTTCAGTAGCCGAACTTCTCCCGGATCTCTCCTTCAGTCGGATTCTTATGGGAGCTGAACTCCTTCCGAATCTCTCCTTCAGTCGGACGCCTACAGGAATCGAACTCCTTCCGAACTCCTCCAATAGTCGAATTTCTTAAGGAGCTGAACTCCTTTCAGATTACTCCAACAGTCAAATTTCTTCAGAAGCCGAACTCCTCCAGCAGTCAGATTTCTCCAAGAGCCGAATTCCTTCCAAACTCCTCCAGTAGTTGGATTTCTCCAGGAGCTGAACTCCTTCCGAATTTCTCCAAAAATCAAACTTCTTCCGAACTCGTCTAGCAGTCGGATTTCTTCAGAAGCTAAACTTCTTCCAGATTACTCCAACAGTCGAATTTCTCCAGAAGCCGAACTCTTCCAGCAGTCAGATTTCTCCAAGAGTCGAACTCCTCCAGCATTTCTCCAGGAGCTGAACTTCTTTTGAACTCCTCCAGCAGTCGGATTCCTCTAGAAGCCAAACTCCTTCCGAATTTCTCCAGCATTCGGATTCCTCCAAAAGTCGGACTCCTTCCGAACTCATCCAGCAGTCAAATTTCTTTAGGAGCCAAACTTCTTCCGGACTCCTCCAGCAGTCGGATTCCTATAGGAGCTAAACTCCTTTTAGACTTTTCCTTCCGACGAATTTCTACAGGCAATTCCACTACTGAACGGTTATAATTATCATTTATCAGGACAGTTTTTGATTGTCATTTATCAACACGATTACGATTGGCATTTATCAAGATGGTTACGACTGTCATTTATCAGGATAGTTACAACAAACTCCGTATATAAAAAAAGATCCTCCAGATATGTTTTCTCTAAGCCCTCTTCTCCTTCTCAAAACTCTGCCGAACTCTTTTCCGAGCACTCCATTTCTATTGGCCAAAAGAGCTAACTTGACCATCGGAGGGTCCTACCAAAGCCAGCACCACCGACTCCAGATGAAACTTTATTTTGTAAGTCACCGACGGCGACCTCATCTTTCTTGACTTCAACTTGATCCAACGTCAACCAAATTCTGCACCAACAAAATTAGCGCTCGAGAAAAGGCCCTCTATTCTTGAGATTCTCTTGATCTTAAAAGAGTGCTCAACAGCGATGTAAAGTTCTTCCCAGAAAAAATGCCTCTCAGGAAAGCTTCGATCCGACGATCAATGGCCTCTATAATCAGATCCCGTCCAGATATATACATTCCCGCTCCAGCTTCGGTAACTCAAGCTCCACCTACAACCATAGTAGATGCGGAGCAGTTCAACCTGCTGGTCCAGTAGGTTTGCGATCTCACGGAGGTGATGCAGGCCATACATCGATAGGCTCCGATGCCAATTCAACTGGAGCAGGCTCTTTCGGAGCCCCATGATCCGGTTGGAAGATAGCCGACTCGGGCTAGCCAACCGATGACCTCCGATAAGGAAAAACAGAGGGTGGAGAGCTATTGCTCGGACCATGATTTAACTCCGTGGGAAGCTTTACTCCCATCCCATCAGAAAACTCTAAAGATCAACGATCGTGAAGATCTCCTGAATCAAAGACTCCAGGAAATGAGTCGACGGATTGAAAAGCTCCACCACATCGCCCCGACTCCCCATGACGATGTTTGCACCGATCCTCCTTTCTCTTTTCGAATTATGCAAGAGCATATTCCACCGAACTTCAAGCTTCCCCAACTTGAAAGCTATGATGGAACTTCTGATCCGATCGATCATCTTGAGGCCTTCCAGACCATGATGCTACTCCATGGCACACCAGATGCCATCTTATGCCGAGCTTTTCCATCTACCTTAAAGAGAGCAGCAAGAAACTAGTACTCGATATTGAAGCCAAATATGATTTTCTCATTTGATCAGATGAGCCATCAGTTTGCGGCTTACTTCGTCAGCAGCCGACGTCCCCGTCGAGGTTCAGATTTTTTGATGAATATTAAGCAGAAGGAGGAAAAATCTATCCAAACTTATGTCATCCGATTTAATGCTGCTGCATTGGAGATTCGGAACCTGGACCAGTCTGTTGCGATGGCCACACTCAAGGGCGGCCTTCAGAAGAATAATTTATTGTTCTTCCTAAAGAAGAAGTATCCTAGGGACTTTGCCACTCTACTAGCTCGGGCTGAGGGATATGCTCGTGCAGAAGAAGCCTTTAAGTTGAAGGATGCAGAAGCCGCAGGAGAACGGCGGGCGGATGAGTCTAATAGACCCACCGTTGAAGGAGGGTCGAATGAAGTTCGACCGCGCTTAAGGACTCTTCCCGAGCACAAGCAAGACCGAACTCTTCCTCAAGCTCATCATCAAAGAAGCACCAACAGAAGGACGCGAAGAAGTTCTTTCCCCGAAAGATTCCACAACTATGCCTTCCTTAATGCTCCTAAAACTCAAGTTCTGATGAAAATTAAGAATCAGCTACCAAGACTAGAAGAATTACGATCTTCCCCAAACAAGCACAATCGGAGCAAATACTACCTCTACCATCGTAACTACAGTCACGATACTGAAAAATGCATTCAGCTCTAAGACGAAATCGAGGAGCTCATCAGGAGGGATCGGCTAATTCGATTCCTCAGACGCCAGCCTGAAATAGGAGAAGATCGACCAAGGACGCTGCTATAGCCAGAACCACCAATGACGGAGGAACAACAAGAAGATCGACCATCTTTCGACATCATTAATGCTACCTCTTGGGGGGCTTGGTACTTCGACGAGCCGCCATCTCTAAGCCTCAAAGCTAGGAGAGGTCGTCCGATACGAAACTTACCATCTGAAGGATCTCGAAGGAACAATGCTTCTACGACCTTAGAATTCAGAAAATCTGAGAATGTACTACCAGTAATTTTTCTTCAATAAAACTCCTCCATTTTAATGTTTTCATTTCTTGGTGCAAAAACTATGTGATGATAGGAAAGAAGTGATCAATAGTGGTCATGTTAGGAATAAGAGCGATCAATAGTAGCCATGTTAGGAACAAGAGGAGAACCTCGTCCTAACATGAGCAAGTTAAAGGCCTTCAACCTCGGTCGGAGATAAGATCTCCCCCGAGCTTCAAAGTCTACGTCAACAGGAGATAAGATCTCATTCAACCTCGACTGGAGATAAGATCTCTTCCGAGCTTCAAAGTCTACGTCAACAGGAGATAAGATCTCATTCAACCTCGACTGGAGATAAGATCTCTTTCGAGCTTCAAAGTCTACGTCAACAGGAGATAAGATCTCCTTCAATCTCGGCTGGAGATAAGATCTCTTCCGAGCTTCTACGGCAATAGGAGATAAGATCAACTTCAACCTCGGCTGGAGATAAGATCTCTTCCGAGCTTCTACACCAACAGAAGATAAGATCTCGACTGGAGACAAGATCCTCGGCTGGAGACAAGATCTCCCTTGAGCCTTAACTTCAACGTCAACCTCGGCTGGAGATAAGGTCTCCTCCGAGATTCAAACCCAATGGATGTGGAGCCCGAAAAAAGATTTCGACAGTCATCTTTTTTTGTACTTCCTTTCTTCGAATTTCGAACTCGAAAATGGGGGGACTATTGTTGGGGATAAATCCTACTCCCATCGAAGTCCAGTCTGATGCTTAGCCTAATGCAACCGATAATCACGGAAGAGCTTCAAGCAAGAATTCTCTCTCCAGCGATCGAACCCAATCGAGCTCTTCTAACGACCGAATCCCAGCCAAACTCCTCAGCAACCGAGCCCCAGCCAAACTTCTCCTTCAACCGAACTTCTCCTTCAACCAAATTTTTCCAGCAGTTGAACTCCTCCCGGATCTCTCCTTTAGTCAAACTCCTATGGGAGCCAAATTTCTTTCGGATCCCTCCTTCAATCAGACTCCTATGGGAGCCAAACTTATTCTGGATCCCTCCTTCTGTGGGACGCCTATAGGAGCCGAACTCCTTCCGAACTCCTCCAGCAGTCGAATTTTTTCATGAGCTGGACTCCTTCTAAATTACTCCAGTAGTCGAAATTCTTTAGAAGCCGAACTCCTCCAGCAGTCAGATTTCTCCAAGAGTCGAACTCCTTCCGAACTTCTCCAGCAATCGGATTTCTCTAGGAGCTGAACTCCTTCTGGATTTCTCCAGAAGTCGAACTCCTCTAACAGTCAGATTTCTCCAAAAGCTGAACTCCTTCCGAACTTCAGCAGTCGAATTTTTTCAAGAGCTGAACTTCTTCCGGATTACTCTAGCGGTCGGATTTCTCCATAAGCCAAACTCCTCCAACAGTCGGATTTCTCTAGGAGCCAAACTCCTTCCGAATTTCTCCAGTATTCAAATTCCTTCAGGAGCTGAACTCCTTCCGAACTCATCCAGCAGTTGGATTTATTCAGGAGCCGAACTCCTTCCGAACTCCTCCAGCAGTTGGATTCCTACAGGAGCCGAACTCTTTTCAGACTTTTTCTTCAGACGAACTCCTACAGGCGATCCCACTATTGAACAATTACAATTATCATTTATCAGAACAGTTATAATTATCATTTATCAGGATGATTACGATTGGCATTTATCAGGACAGTTACGACTATCATTTATCAGGACAGTTATAACAAGCTTCGTATATAAAAAGGGATCCTCCATATACATTTTCTCTAAGATCTCTTCTCCTTCTCAAAACTCTGCCGAACTCTTTTCCGAGCACTCCATTTCTGTTGGCCAGAAGAGCTAACTTGACCGTCGGAGGGTCCTACCGGAGCCATCACCATCGATTCCGGATGAAATTTTATTTTGCAGGTCACCAACGACGATCTCGTCTTTTTTGACTCCAACTTAATCCAGTGTTAACCAAATTCTACACCAACACTATTATTTGGTAATATACCAAATACAATCTAAGAGATACTTGAATGGATCGGAAGGGAACAAAAAAAAAAAAACTTGTTAAATTATTTACTCATTTTATTATTATTATAACCGATCTTAAATAGTTTTGTAAGTAGATTTAGTTAAGTTAAATCAAGATTTACTGTTATTATTACTATTATTCTTCCGGTCAATTTGAAAGCCGTCAAAAATCAGAAGAGGCGATGGAAGGCTCATCCGTTGCAGTGCCTGGTAAGTTCGTGATCTCAGATCTGGGTGAGGATGATGCCATGGTGAAAGGATTAGATCAACGAAAGTACTTAACCGCCCTCTCACTGTAACCATCATCACGTGGCACGGTAAAATCTTCGCTGCGAGGGAAAAAGGCGGCTTTCCAATCCTTTGACAAGACCAAACGCATTAGTACGGTCGTTTGAAAATTAAAAATTAAAAATTAAAAAAATAAAATAACTATTTTACATGTAAAATATTTTTTATTTTTTTATTTTTTACTTTGTATATAATTATTTTTTTATAGCAATATAATTATCAAACATATTTTTTATTTTTTACTTAATAATAAAAATAAAAAAAAATTAAAATTTAAAAATTAAACATTAAAAAGTGATTATACTTTTTTATTTACTTTATATGACGGGGTAATTTACTATATTTCAAGGTTACCACCTAGTGTTCGTTCTCTCGTTATTCAATATTGTCGCTAGAATTACAATATCCCGGGCCCCCCGCTAGCTTCAGCATGACCATTATGTCACCAACGTCTTCTTCGTGGAGTGGTTTGGAGCTGGGGGTCAATGGATTCTTGCCTTGGCAAGGAAGAAGAGAGTTCAAACAATGGTGATATTCATTTTTATTTTTCTTTATTTCATCATCATTCACTTTTTAAGAGAATTAATTGACCTTTTCAATCTCAAGTAGATTAATTTCATGTGTTGTTATTT
Source organism: Cocos nucifera (assembly GCA_006176705.1). Taxonomy (NCBI): domain Eukaryota; kingdom Viridiplantae; phylum Streptophyta; class Magnoliopsida; order Arecales; family Arecaceae; genus Cocos; species Cocos nucifera. The sequence goes on from QRFJ01000011.1 coordinate 2,704,288, forward strand.
AAAATTATATACTTCAAAAGCGGAACAATCAATTTCGTACGAAAATACTAAAGTGATCTACAAAATAAGTCCGAGCCAAATAATTTGATATCGATAAAAAAAATTTCGATACTTAAATCAACAAAGAACAGCTGAGCAACAACGAATTCTTTGAGAAAGATTTTTTTTTTTGCTTATCTAGATCCTCAAAGCTTATGATATTTGCAGAAAAAGTATCTTACGAAAGTTATGTTATTCTGCTAATCTTGGACCACTAATCACGTTGCTCCGATATTAAAAGTATTTTTTTCAAACGAAAAAGTTATTACTAGTATGAGCAGAATATCGTATCTGCTTCCATGAGTTTAGATGGAATGGAAAACAGCTTAGTCGTAGTTGGATTATAATTGTATTGCCGCTTGTCTTCGAGGGAGGCCGTTGAGTGTGCCAAAGGTTTATTCATTTGAAGCGATTTAAAAGTTCTAAATGCCAAATGAGCTACTGTCAAAGAAATCAACTAGGAGGCGCTCTTCAACTTTCCTTTTGGATCGGAGGACATATAAAGAGCCTCTTCATCTCAAAATGCTGATGTCTTTATGCGGATCCGAGATGATTCGAACATCAACCTGATCAATCCAAGACATTCATGTTATGATCGTACCACCATGCATCTTCTTTTTCTTTTACAATCAGTCTTTTATGCCACCATGCAAAATTTTACACTTTATAAAGTGTGAGGTCATGCCTGTAACCTCAGCAACCAAGCATTCTTCCAAACCGCAAAGAATATCTCTCAATTTTAGATCAGCTATAATACAGATCTCAAAGCACTCTAAATTCCTTCGTTCATTTGTCTGCATAGATTTTAAATCATCTTTAATATATGAACTCTAGTTAAAGATCACCGACTGCATATATCTCAAATAGAAATTTTTTGTACGGTGTAGAAAAACTATATTTCCCCATCTGATTGGACTATATAGTCACTACTTTTCAATGTGCATTTAATATCTATAATTTTATTTTTTTAAAATTTTAAATAACAAAAATGTCCTCTTCTTCTGAAAAATTATGATATCATGTATCTATATTATGATATCCTACGATAAAATTATCACTTTCTGCATAAAATATCATAATTTTTTTAAAAAAATCATAAAAAAAAATATTTTTATTATTAAAAATTTATAAAATTTTTAAATAATAAAAATATCTCTTTTTTATGACATCTTATGGCTAAATTATGATATCTTATATATGAAGTCATAATTTAACTGTAGGATGTCATAATTTTTTCAAAAATAAAAAAATATTTTCATCATTCAAAATTTTAAAAAAATAAAATAAAATTACAGACATTAAACGCATGTCAAAAATTTTTAATGATAAAAATAGGAATATGATGTCCTAATTTTTTCAGAAAAAAAAGAGTTATTTTCATCATTCAAAATTTTAAACGAAAAAAATGAAACTACATATATTAAATATATGTTGAAAAGTGGTAACTATGTGGTCCAGTTAGATGGAATGGTATAATTTTTCTACATGGTGTACAAAGAATTTTCCAATCTCAAAATATTGCAAACATCTTCATTCATCTGCAGTCTAAAGAGGATTAAGTCTTCTGGTCATTTTAAACGGCAGGCTAATGCTGTCAACTTCTTGCGACCAACGAGTAATTCTTCATTAATTGGACTGATAAGCAATGCATGAAGATACTATATATTTACGAATTGAAATAAGAACTATTTACAGGTCTATAGATAGACCTTATTTAATTGTATCAAATTGATGCAGCATATTTTGCGTGACTGGACCGACGAGCAGTGCGTCAAGATGCTAAAGCTGTGCAAGGAAGCGATTCTTGGGAGAGAAGATGGAGGAAAAGTGATGATCCTTGATATAGCTTTAAAGGCTAGCAGTGGAGACGGTGCTACGATGATCGAGACGCAGCTTTTCTGCGATACACGCATGCTTTGTACCACAAAAGGGAAGGAGCGGCAGGAGCATGAATGGAGGAGGATTTTCTTAGAAGCAGGTTTCACAGATTATAAGATCAGCCCGTTGGGTATTCGCTCCTTGATCGAGGTCTTCAAGATTATAATTAGATCAGCTCCTCTATTCCACGTCAAAAGAGAATAAATTAATAAATAAAGAAGATCATATGTAGAGTAAATGGGACAATTGTTCTCAAGTTACACCTCTACGAGGACTGTTTTCTTGTGCACTTTTTGATGCCTCCAGACCACCAGTAACATCATGTGAAAACAAAGTTCTTATGGTTTACGCTACTTCAAACTTCTATGGGAAATAAGTCAAACCAAAATCTTATCTGGATTCATTTGGCATATGTTTAGTTCGATAACAGCGGTGCATTAGAAGCTTTGAATACTTATACGGACTAAAAATAAAAGACCAAAAGCATGCTTGCTAGCTAGCTTTCTTAGATGAGGCCCTAGATTTGGTCTACCAGATTTTGAGTCAATCTTTTATGGAAAATAAGACAAAATCTTATCTAAATTCGTTTGGCTTAGACGACCATATTTTAGCATATGTTTAGTTCCGCTATGCATTAGAAGGCCTAGGATGCTTTTATAGAACAAAAAATAAAGGATCCAAAACATGCTTTTTAGCTAATTTTTTTAGGTGAGGTTCCAGGTTTATGCAAATTGTGGATCAATTTTCAACCTAACCATAAATTTTAGATAAGTGCAATGGCTAGTTATTTTAGATGAGGCTCTGAGTTATCGTTGATCAGTTTATAGAAAGCCTTAATGATCAAATTGAGGCTAGTGTCATGACTTAATCAAGCTGAGTTGTTATTTTGCTTTCACCCTATTTGAGAGCCTATTTGATAGATCGATTCTTCCATGAAAGCCACACCAAAACAAAGAATAAAATAAATTTTTGTTTAATTCACTGACAGAAAGGACAAGCCTTGATAGCTTTAAAATCTATAGAAGATACAACCGTATTTAAGACGTAAACAGGGACATCAACTAGATAAGCTGGGTGGACACCCTTTGTTTATGGACCACAAGGTTGCCCCTCCTATTAACCTTGCGACAAGCACACACCCACCACCAATTTTTATATATCGACTTTAGAATCAAGGTGGATCACTAAATTAAAATATTTACTAATTAAGATCAGAAGTTAATATTTCTACTCCTCTTCATAGATGGTCGGCCGGCGATCGTTGCCATCCCCCTCCCAACTTTTCTCTCTCTTCTCTTCGAGATCAAGGTACGCCCATCCCCTCCATCCTCTCTCTCTATCTCCATCGCTTTTGCTTGTTTGCCATGTCTAGGATCATTTTACCCATGCTACGTTTCTCCTCCATCCCGTGTTTCTGACTCATCTAATCTTTTTTCTTACAACATCCATGACTTTTTTTTAAGTGAACCGGCTCAAAAATTAAAGCTTTCTTCATATTATTTCTTCATATTATATAATATTAATAATAGCCTCTTTAACTTCTTCGACGATCTTGACCTCGGTCTCCTTCCTCTTCTCCTCCTCCGAGGTCAGTGCAGCCTTCAACCCTACCATCGCTTGTTCCTCCTTCTTGAGCGCCTCCTACAGACGCCCAACCTTGATCGAAAAATACTTCACTTCGATCTTATATTCTTAGGCCACCTTCATGGCCTTTAAGGCTTCAACCTTATAAATATTGATCGCCTTGATGTTGGCAATCAATTGATGATCCATCCATAAACGACGAAGTCAGTTGTGCCACTAGAAAATGCATGATTAAATTTGAGGAAGAGATAAAATAATTACCTCAAGTAAAGCCCTAAGAGAATCTTTTGTCTGCTGCTCGAGATCAGTAAGGATGATTCTATCGACAATGTTTGGCAGGATGCACCCATCAATCAGGATTTTGATGATCTTTCAATCATCGAATGGAGCATGCTCCTAATCAACGCCATCATCATTGAACTCTCCAGAGTTTTATTGAGGTCAAGCCTTCTAAGCAATCGCCCTCTTCTTCTTCTTTTCCATCTCTTTCTCCTTTTCAACAGGAGGCGCCGGGGCAAGGACCTTGGTAGATGGACTTGAGGTCGATGGAGGCACTGTAGTTTCAGAAATAAGAGCTGTCTGTGCTGGAGCAATTGAGCTCGAGCTCCCGATCTTTGCCCGCGTGGATGTCTCTTTCTTTTTTGGGCCCGAAGTTTCTTTGACAGCATCTGTAACTCTTCAGGGATCATTTCTGCAACAACAAGCCGAGGTTAGAAGAAAGATAGAAGGAATAGAAGAAAACATAAATGTATACCTTCTAGGTTGAATGGGCTCAGTCCAAGATTGTACAAGGTCTAATTATCTATTAGTTTGGACAGTGAAGGGGCTTTATAGTTTTTCAATATATTGATAGAGTCAAGATCCTCTCTCTCCAACCTAGGAGCTTTATAGATCGACTCCCTTAATTAGCCCTAGGGGGATGTTCTAATTCTACTGAAGGGCAGGATATAAAAATAAAATTTTTCTTCCAGTTATGAATAAAGAAAGGGGCATCCTTGAGCAACCCCTTCTTACCGAACTATGGAGATAAATACCATCAGTTCTTGATAGAAGAGTGACGCTTCAAGGTGAAGAAAATCAAGAACAAAGATATCGAAGGACGGACCTCAACTAAAAGATAAAAAGCGAGCAATCCTATAATGAATCTGAAGAAGTTCAAAACCATTGAGGTAAGGGATATATTCAAAACGTGGAAAAGGACGATAATGAAAGGGAAAAGGGGAAGTCTCAACCCTGTACAGAGAGCTTCCAAGTACAAATAGAAATAATCCGAAGAAGGGGCACAAGCTAGGCTGCTCGACCTAAAAAGCTTCAATTCGTATTTGAAAGGTACTCCATACTGAACTTGAATCGGAGATAAGTCTTCAAAGGAAAGGGAGAAAGCAATGGTCCCAGGGACAAAAGTCGGATGAGGTACTTCACTAGGCTCGATTCCTTTCCTAAAGCTGCGGTTGGTGGAACTTGGGTTGGGCAGACTCCTAGAATCGCTAGACGAAGAATGTTGGAAGTCATTTCGAATCGAGCAGAATCAAAAAAAATCCCCTAAAATCAAAAAAAATTGATAAACAAACCAAACGAACAAGCAAAGAATAGTAGACCCTCCCTCCAAGAAACTCCAAGGTATCAAAGAACAAAAGAACAGACAAGAAAATCTAAAGAAAGAGTTAGGGCACTAACCTAAAGAAATCGAAGGTGTCTGAGATACAATCAAGAAAATGGAAGATGAATGGAAGGACATGCTAGAAGCCAGAGAAACCACAGGAAAAATGAAACAGAGCTCTCGGGTGCGAAGAAGATGAAAGGCGACAAAGAAGAACCAAAATGAAAAAGGAAGAAGGGCGAAACACTTAAATAGGCAAGAGAACCCTGAGGTCGTTATGATTGCAGATCATCTGCTTTGAATCCTATTCTTCCGCATATCCTCTCCATCATGGCTGCCGTAGATATCTGACAAGACCATTATGGCACCTTATATAAAGCTCCGCATTGGAAAAAATTTCAAAGACCGAGATCGTTTCGAGTTGTTGGTGCAGAATCTGGTTAACGTTGGATCGAGCTGGAGTCGAGAAAGATGAGATCGCCACCGATGACCTGCAAAATAAAATTCCGTCCGAAATCGGTGGTGGTGGCTCTGGCAGAACTCTTCAACGATCAAATCAGCTCTTCTAGTCAATAGAAATGGAGTGCTCAGAAAAGAGTTCGACAGAGTTTTGAAAACGAGAAGAGAGCTTGGAGGAAACATATCTGGAGGGCTTCTTTTTATAGACGAAGCTTGATTGATAATGACAGCCATACCATTCGGTAGTGGGCCGCTTGGGGCCGCGTAGGATTCGGTACAAAGAGGAAGGTATCGTCAGACTGATAGTGACAGTCATAACCATCTGGTAATGGACCGCTCGAGACCGCATGAAATTTACTATGGCGAAAGCAGCATCGTCAGACTGATAGCGATCGTTCATCGAGATTTAATAGTCATAGTTCGGATGAAGCAGGCACTGATTGGTGAAGAACTTCGACATATCAATCCTAGAGGAGTTCGAACTCCTAAAGAGAATACGTCTGGAGGAGATCATCCGGGAGGAATGCTAGCTGAAATCTGAAAGCGATCCGCTAGAGAAATCCGATTGAAGGAGAAGTTCGAAAGAAGTTCAACTCCTAAAGAAACTTGACTGGGGAAGAAATTCGAAAAGAGTTCGGCTCCTGTAGAAACTTGACTGAAGGAGAAGTCCGGAAGGAGTTTGGCTGATGTAAAAATCTGACTGAAGGAAGAGTCCAGAAGGAGTTCGGCTCTTGTAGAAATCCAACTAAAGGAGTCCGAAGGAAATTCGGCTCCTATAAAAATTTGACTGAAAGAGGAGTCAGAAAAAAGTTCGGCTCCTATAGAAATCCGATTGAAGAAGTCCGGAAGGAGTTTGACTCCTATAGAAATCCGACTGAAAGAGAAATCCGTAATAAGTTCGACTCCTATAGAAACTTGACTGAAGGAGGAGTTCGGAAGGAGTTCGACTCCTGTAAAAATCTGATTGAAGAAGTCCGAAAGAAGTTCGGCTTCCGTAGAAATCCGATTGAAGGAGAGATCCGAAAAAAATGTGGCTCCTGTAGAAACTTGACTGAAGGAGTCCGAAAGAAGTTTGGCTCCTGTAGAAATTCGACTGAAAGAGGAGTTCGAAAGAAATTCGGTTGCTGTAGAAACTTGACTGAAGAAGAAGTCCGAAAGGAGTTCAGCTCCTGTAGAAATTCGACTGAAGGAGTTCGGAGAAAGTTCGGCTCCTATAGAAATTTGACTAAAGAATGAGTCCGAAAAAAGTTCAGCTCCTATAGAAATTCGACTGAAGGAGAAATCCGAAAGAAGTTTGGCTCCTGTAGAAATCTGACTAAAGAAGTTCGGAAAGAGTTCGACTGGAGCTCGATCGCTGAGGAATTCGACCGACTGAAGGAGTTCGGCTAAGGTTTGACTGTTGGAGGAGTTCGACTGAGGTCCGACCGCTGGAGGAGAATTCTCGATCGAAACTCTTCCATGATTACCATTTGCATTAGACCAAGCATCAGACTGGACTTTGACGGGAGCGAGGTTTATCCCTAACAATAGTCTTCCCACTTTCGAGTTTGAAATTCGAAAAAAGGGAGTACAAAAAAGACGACTGTCGAAGTTATTTTTCGAACTCTGCATCCATTGAGGTTAAAGCTTAAGGGAGATCTTATCTTCAGCCGAGGTTGACGTTGAAATTGAAGCTCGAAGGAGATCTTGACTCCAACCGAGGTCCAAAAAGATCTTGTCTTCTATTGACGTTGCGGTTGAAACTCGTGGAAGATCTTATCTCCAACCAAGATTGAAGAGATCTTATCTCCTATTGACGTAGAAGCTCGGAAGAGATCTTATCTCCAATCGAAATTGAAGAAGATCTTATCTCCTGTTGACGTAGACGTTAAAGCTCGGAAGAGATCTTATCTCCAACCGAGGTTAAAGGAGATCTTACCTCCTATTGACATAGAAGCTCGAAGGAGATCTTATTTCCAACTGAGATTGAAGGAGATCTTATCTCCTGTTGACGTAGACGTTGAAGCTCGGGGAAGATCTTATCTCCACCCAAGGTTGAAGAAGATCTTATCTCTTATTGACGTAGACGTCGAAGCTCAGGAGAGATCTTATCTCCAGTCGAGATTGAATAAGATCTTATCTCCTGTTGTTGTCGGACACAATGGGACCATTATCAGGGCATTTTCTCTCATCCCGTCCAAAATGAATGAGGCCTTCGATTTTGCTCACATTAAAACGAGATTCTCTTCCTATTTCTAACGAACTGTAGGAGCACATAAGAGCCGTTGTCAGGACCTCTCCCCCCATCTCATCTAAAATGAATGAGAGACTTTACTCATGTTATGATGAGGTTCTCCTCCTATTCCTAACGGACTGTGAGGGCACATAAGAGCCATTGTCAGGACCTCTCCCTCCATCTCGTCTAAAATGAACGAGGCCTTCCACTTTGCTCACGTTAGGACAAGGTTCTTCTTCTATTCCTAACGGACTGTGGGGATACATAAGGACCGTTGTCAGGACCTCTCCCCCTATCTCGTCTAAAATGAACGAGACCTTCAATTTTGCTCATGTTAGGATGAGGTTCTCCTCCTGTTCCTAACATGACCACTTTTAATTGCTTCTTTCCTATCATCATATAATTTTTGCACTAAAAAACAATAATGTTGAAATGAAGAAGTTTTATTATGAAAAAATTACTGATAGTACATCCTCAGATTTTCTGAGTTCCAAGATTGTGGGAGCGTTGTTCCTTCGAGCTCTTTTAAACGATAAGTTTCGAACCGGACGACCTCCACCACTTCATACGGGCCTTTCTAATTTGGAGCAAGCTTCCCCTGACTTTGAGACTGAAAGATGGCGGCTCGCCGAAGCACTAAATCCCCAACTTTAAATATTTTACTTCTGACTCTGGAGTTACAATATCGAACCACCCTTCGTCTGTAGGCCGCCATCCAAACCTGAGCTTTCTCTCTTTTTTCTTCCAGCAGATCGAGGTTGACTCTGAGGTTCTACGGGTTATGCTACTCATTGAAGGCCATGACCTGTGCTGATGGGAGTTTAAGCTCGATTGATATGACTGCCTCCATTCCAAAGGCTAAGACGAATGGTGTTTCTTCAGTCGAAAACCTTTGAATAGTTCGATACGTTCAGAGGACGTGGTAGAATTCGTCCATCCAGACCTCCTTATTCTATCGAGCCTTGTCTTGATACCTTACAGCAGGATTCGGTTGGTCACTTCAACTTTTTCATTCGCCTGTGGGTGAGTTACCGATGTGAAGTAATGGGAGATGTTTAAATCTTCACAGAACTCGACGAATTCCGTCCTAACGAACTATCGTCCGTTATCTATTATGAGAGTTCGAGCCAGACCAAATCGATAGACGATTGACTTTTAGACGAAGTCCTGTACCTTGGCCTTGATAATTTTTGCTAGTGGTCCGACTTCAATCCATTTGGTGAAGTAGTCGATAATGATCAGGAGAAACTTCCGTTATTCGGATGCCGTCGAAAAATGGCCAAGTATATCCATTCTCCACTGTGCAAATGGCTAAGGTGCGCTTAGTAGAGTAAGCTCAGAGGTCGGCTGTCTTTATATATTCGCATTCTTCTGACAGCGGTCACATTTTTTGACATACTCCATAGAGTCGTGGTATAAGGTCAGTCAGTAGTATCTTTGCCGAAGTAGTCTGTATGATAGAGACCTAACTACTACATAACTTTCATAAATTTTCTTATGCACCTCCCATAACGCGGAGTCGGCCTCTGAAGGTCGAAGACATCTCAGTAGCGGTAGCGAATACGATCTCTTATACAACTTATCTTCATACAAAACGTACTGGAAAGCCTGATTCCTGAGTTTTCGAGCTTCTTTTGGATTACGAGGAAGCACTTCCTCTTTGAGATAAGTAGCTAACGGGTCAATCCAGCTCGGCTCGAGCTCCGTCTGCATAACGAACTGTGATTCCTCTGAACTTGAGCATTTCAAAATCTCAAAAAATACTTTTTTGGACAGTTCGGCTAGGACTAAAGTGGCCAATTTAAGAAGAAGGTCGACTCTTGTATTTTCTGCCCTCGGAGTTTATCGAATGTCAAAACTGTCGAAGATCGGAATCAAATCCTTTACTTTCTCTAGATATTTCATCATACTCTTCTCCCGTACTTCATAGTTGCCATTAACTTGATCGACCACTAATTGAGAATCACTGAGGACTTGAAGCCGATCTACTTTTAACTCTCTTGTTATTTTTAATCCGACGATCAGCGCTTCATATTCGGCCCCATTGTTAGTTGTAGAAAATTCAAAGCATAGCATATACTCGACGACGACTCCCTCGGGGCTAACTAAGACTAATCCTGTGCCTACTCAAACAGAGTTGGACGAACCATCCACATACAGAGCCCAAAAATCTTCGAAAAGATTGATACTCTCTTCGAGGAGGTTCGGTTGCGACCACAGAGCACCGGTCTCGTTCTGTTCAAGCTCGACTTCATCTGGAATAATACATTCTACTACAAAATTCGTCAATATCTAAACTTTGATTGATGGCCGGGGTCGATAGTTGATGTCAAATTTCGTGAGCTCGATTATCCATTTTGCGATTGTTCCGAAAGCATCCGTTCGATGAAGGACTGCTTTTATTAGTTGATCCGTGAGAACCGTTATGGTGTGCCCCTGAAAGTAAGATCGGAATCTGATCTTTGCATCCCTCAGGACCCGACTTTAGTAGACCGATCACTGCATCTTCACTTTCTCTTTGACCAGGACTACTACCAAGGCCGCCGGAAAGACTGCTAGGTACAGAAATAATTCTTCTTCAAATTCGAGTTTTGCCAGCAATAGGAGGAAGCTGAGGTAGTTTTTAAACTCCTCAAACGTTCATTGGCACTCCGTCGTCTAGCAGAAGTTCTTTGGTTGCCTGAGAATTCGAAAGAAGGGTATGCATTGTTCGACCAATCTCGAGATAAAGCAATTCAGGGATGCCACTTTTTTAGTTAGGTGCTGAACTTCTTTGATTATTTTTGGAGCAATCATCTCCTGAATAGCTCGAATTTTCTCTAAATTTGCTTCAATCCCGCGTCTTGACACCATAAACCCCAGAAACTTTCTTGAGGTCATATCAAAGGCGCACTTGGTAGGATTCAACTTCATCTTATGCTTTTTAAGTGCACTAAAGATCTCTTCGAGGTCGGCGAGAAGATTTATAGAAGCTCAACTTTTGACGAGCATATCATCCACATATACCTCTATGTTGCGATCGATCTGCTCCTCGAAGATCTTGTTGATCAAGCATTGATACGTTGCCCCTGCATTCTTAAGCCCAAAGGGTATAACCCTCTAACAGTAAAGACCACGATCAGTAATAAAAGCAGTTTTCTCCTCGTCCCGAGGCGCCATCCGTATCTGATTATAATCGAAAAAGATGTCCATGAAGGTGAGGAGCTCGTGGTCCGAAGTTGCGTCTACCAGTTGATCAATCCTGGGTAGAGATAGCTGTCTTTTGGGTATGACTTGTTCAGCTTTTTGAAGTCTATACACATCCTCCACTCATTGTTTGCCTTTTTGACGATGACCACGTTTGAAATCTAGGTCGAATAGTTAACTTTCCGGATGAATCCAGCTTTGAGGAGCTTCCCTACTTCTATGATTGCTTTCTACCTCTCCGCAGCGTGGTTGTACATCTTTTCTTTTACCGATCGATACTTAGGATCAACGGCCAACCGATATTTCATGACCTCGACGTCAATTCCTGACATATCTGCTAGGGCCTAGGCAAAGACGTCCGCATTCTTCTTGAGGAAGGTGACGAGTTGCTTCCGAACCTCGTCCCCCAAGTTAAAGCCAATTTGTACAACATGCTCCACGTTCCCGTCATTTAAGGGTACAGATATGAGGTCCTCCATAGGCTCGTCCCGTTCCTTGGTGAGATCATCGCAGACATCTAACCCGTCAATAGGATAAGGATCGAGCCGTTCTTCCTTTTGCAGGGTGATTGAGTAGCAGTGCCTTGTCAGAGCTTGATCTTTTCTGACCTCTCCGACCCATGATTTGTCAGAAACTTCATCTTCAAATAATAAGTTGATACCACTGTCCGAAATGCATTTAGACCAGATCGGTCGAGAATAGCATTATAGGCAGATAGAATCTTTACGACTAAAAAATCGACCTATGCCTTAGCCAGCTTCGGACATTGCCCTGCAATCACAGCCAAAGTTATTATGCCCTCAATTGGTACGGCATCGCCAGTAAAGCCTACCAACGGAGAGTTCATCAATTCCAAGTGATTATTGAGTAAAAATATTTTCGAAAAAGCATCATAAAATAAAACATCAGCCAAACTTTCATTATCTACCAAAATACGGCATACATCATAGTCGGCAATATCTAAAGAAATTACAACCGCATCATTGTGTGAGAACTAGACCTCTTGAGCATCTGCCTCAATGAAGGTTATGGGTTCTTCAGTCCTCCATCTCTTCACTAATCCCTCAGATCCGCTGGCCTCTCCTCGTCGAAGTTTCTCTAAGATAATGTTGATGATGCCGAGAGACGGCCGATCTCCTTGTTGATCCTCCTCGGTGGTTCAGACTGCGGCAATGCCCTCGACCGATCTTCCCGTCCTTCAGACCGTTGCCACAGGAATCGATCGAGTCTACCTCGCCTAATGAGCTCCTCGATCTCATCTTAGAGTTGAATACACTCCTCAGTATCGTGACCGTGGTTATGATGATAAAGGCAGAACTTGATAGGATTGCGCTTGCTGGGATGAGTACGCATCATTTTCGATCTCGATAATTGCTCTCTGATTTTCATCAGTACTTGAACTTTCGGAGCATTAAGAAGGACGTAGTTGTGAAATCTTCGGAGGGGAGAACCCCACCACGCCCTTCTGTCAGGGCTCCCCCTCCTCCGAGCTCGAGGAGGAGTTCGAACTCGCTTGCACTCAGAGAAAGTTCAGGAGCACGATCGAGTTTCACTCGACTTTCCTTCCTCGATGGGCCTGTCCGGCTCGTCGATTCGCCGCTCACCAAAGGCTTCATCGTCCTTAGCCTTGAAAACCTCTTCAGCTCGAGCATAACCTTCAACCCGAGCTAGCATATCGACAAAGTTCCTAGGATACTTTTTTTTAAGGAGAATAGCAAATCATTTTTCTGAAGGCCGTCCTTGAGTGTGGCCATTACGACTGATTGGTCCAGATTCTGAACCACCAATGCAGTATCATTAAATCGGATGACATAAGCCCGAATGGATTCTCCCTTCTTCTGCTTGATGTTCATCAGAAAATTTGAACCTCAACGTGGACGTCGATTGCTAACGAAGTGAGCCGCGAACTGACGGCTCATCTGATAAAAAAAAAAAAGATGGTATCCGACTTAAGTGCCGAGTACCAGTTTCTAACGGCTCTCCTGAGGATGGACAAAAAAATCCGACACAAAATAGCGTCTGACGCACCGTGGAGCAACATCATTATCCAGAAGGCCTTCAGATGGTTGATCAGATCGATGGTTCCATCGTAACTCTCAAACTACGGGAGCTTGAAATTCGACGGGATTGATTCCTGCATAATCCTCTAAAAAAAAAGAAGGATCGGTGCAAATATCATTACCGTGTGAGCAAAAAATATGACGGAGCTCTTCGATTCGTTGACTCATTTCTAGAAGCCTTTGATCCAGGAGATCTTCACGATCATTGATCTCCAGAGTTTTCTAGTAGAATGGACATGAAGCTTCCCCTGGGTCGAGTCATGGTCCGAGCAAGAGCCCTCCATCCTCTGCTTCTCCTTTCTGGAGATCAGAGGTCGAGTAGTCCAAGTCGGCTGTTCCCAGACTGGACCACGGGGCTCCGGAGAAGCCTGCTTTGATCGAAGCAGTGCCAGGGCCTATTGATGTATGACCTACATCACCTCCGTGAGACCACAAACCTGCTGGACCAGTAGGTTGAACTGCTCCGCATCCACCATGACTACAGATGGAGCTTGAGTTGTCGGGACTGAAGCGGGAGTGGATAGATCTGGATGGGATCTAACTATAAAGATCGTTGATCGTCGGATCGAAGCTTTCCTGAGAGACATTTTTTCTCAAAAAAGAACTCTAGAAAGAAAAAAGAGAGATCGCTGCTGAGCACTCCTTTAAAAACAAGAAAACCTTAGAAATAGAGATCCTTCTTCTAACGCCAATTCTATTGGTACAAAATCTGGTTGACATCGGATCGAGCTAGAGTCAAGAAAGACAAGATCGCCATCGATGACCTGCAAAATAAAGTCTCATCCGGAGTCGGTGGTGGTGGCTCTGGCAAAACCCTCCGACGATCAAATCAGCTCTTCTGACCAATAGAAATGAAGTGCTTAGGAAAAAGTTTGACAGAATTTTGAAAACGAGAAAAGAGCTTAGAGAAAACGTATCTGGAGAGCCCTTTTTTATAGACGAAACTTGATTGATAGTGACAGCTATACCATCTGGTAGTGGATCACTCAGGATCATGTGGGATTCGATACGGAGAGGAAGGTGTCGTCAGACTGATAGTGACAGTCATAACCGTCCGGTAGTGGACCGCTCGAGGTCGCATGAGATTTGCTACGAAGAGAGGAACATCATCAGACTGATAGCGACCATTCATCGAGATTTAATAGCCATAGTTCGAATGAAGCATGCATTATTGGTGAAGAACTTCGACATATATCAATTCCATAGGAGTTCAGACTTCTGATGAAAATACGTCTGGAGGGGATCATCTAGGAGGAATGCTAGCTGAAATCTGAAAGCGATCTGCTGGAGGAATCCGACTGAAAGAGAAGTTCGAAAGAAGTTCAGCTCCTGGAGAAACTTGACTGAGGTAGAAATCCGAAAGAAGTTCGGCTCCTATAGAAACTTGACTGAAGGAGTCCAGAAGGAGTTCGGCTCCTATAGAAATTTGACTGAAAAAAAGATCGAAAGAAATTCGGCTCCTGTCGAAACTTGACTAAAGGAGAAACTCGAAAGGAGTTCGACTACTGTAGAAATCCGACTGAAGGAAGAGTCCGGAAAGAGTTCGACTCCTCTAAAAATCCGACTGAAGGAGAGATCCGGAAGAAGTTTGGCTCCTGTAAAAACTTGACTGAAGAGCCCGAAAGAAATTCGACTTCTGTAGAAATCCGACTGAAGAAGTCCGAAAGAAGTTCGGCTCCTATAGAAATCTAACTGAAGGAAGAGTCTGGAGGAAGTTCGACTTCTGTAGAAATTTGACTGAAGAAAAAGTTCGGCTCCTATAGAAATTTGACTGAAAGAGAAATCCGAAAGGAGTTCGACTCTTATAGAAATTCGACTGAAGAAGTCTGAAAGAAGTTCGGCTGGAGCTCGACCGCTGAGGAGTTCGACCAGCTGAAGAAGTTCGGCTAAGATTTGACCGTTGGAGTTCGACTGAGGTCCAATCGCTGGAGAAAAATTTTCGATCGAAGCTCTTCCATGATTGCCAGTTGCGTTAGGCCAAGCATCAGACTGGACTTCGATGGGAGCAAGATTTATCCCCAACACGAGTCATTCAACATTAAAAAAGCTTTGGTGCTAGTTCGAATAAGCCAAAATTTTCTTCCAAAGATGAGAGCCCGACGAAACTTCGATAGTCACAAATTTTAGTACTTTCTTCATCCGAACTTCGAACTCGAAAGTAGAGGAATAAATGTTGAAAGTGAAATAGCTCCCACTGAAGTCCAATCGAAAGCCCGACCTTAATATAGTGCCAACTGGAGTTGTGGCAACTAAATTTGAACCCCGACTAAGTCGATCCCCTAGCCCTGGCGAATTCTTGAAGATCGATATCCAAAGACGACTGGGCTCAGAACTTCATTTAAGAATAACTCATTCTAAAAATGACAATGGCACCCATGGGTGCTCGACCCTATGTACCGATCGACCTTCTCACAGAAGTCTCCCAACTCCTTCCTGTTAATGGCAGACCTTGTCGTAACCATACTATGAACCTCGACCAGGCAAACTTGAACAGTGAAAGAAGTTGCCATTTGATTGATTTCGATCTTCAGCTTAGAATAAATAGCAACCCTCCCATAAACATGGAATCCCAATACCGTACGATTTCGACTAATAGTCGATCTTGAAGATAGCCGAATTTCTCTACTTTACCATGTAGATAGTAGATCTTGGCACTCCTACATCAAGAACCTCGACTGGACTAACTTGAGTCAACAAGAGGATCTTACCACCAGAATGAGTCCATCCTTCAATCCGGAACTAGTAGCCACTCCGTAAGCAGCGAATTTCAATATTCCTCCATCCTAGCTTCAAGTCAACTTTGGATATCCGTCGAACTCCTTCAAGAAAACCTAGCCACAATCCTCATTGAAAAGCCTGCTATCCCCGTCTGGTCTCTAATCTACCAAATGAGAATGCCTACACATATTCTCATCCGACCTTGAAGACAGCCGAGCTCCTGAAAGCTGTCAAAGATAGTTCCATCAAGGTTCACACGCAGAGCCTAATTCGTGAACCCATCATCCGCAACTTGAGAGCCGACCTTTAAGCTCAGTTGAATCAATCTCTGATTTCGAATCTCAGCATGAATACTACACTACCTAAATTGGAAACCTTCAACATCCAGTCCGAACTCTAGCAAACAATCTCCAACTGCCAGCAAGTCGCGACAAACAACAACCCACTCTTCATAACAAACTTTGATTAGCCCGAACGACCTTCTAACATTCGGTTACGGCTGTCACCATCATTCTATTATGCACTCCACCTATATAAGGGATCCTCCAGATACGTTGTTCTCTCTAAGCTCTCATTTCTACCTTAATCTCCTGCATTCTCCATTCTTATTAGTCAGAAAGCTAACTTGACCATCGGAGGATCTTGCTGGTGCCATCCATCTCCGGTCCAAACTTTGTTTTACTGGTCCTATTGGAGAGATCATCTTCATCACCTACAACGAACTCCGGCAGCCGTCAGGTTTCTGCACCAACAAGTAACATAAAAAGAACTATTAAGTGAAGGCATGCTGTGTGGCTATGAAGAAAGGATGCCTAACATAAAGGATTACAGTCAGAGTACCATGTAAAATTAAAAATATGAACTATTGTTGTGAATAAGAAAGCTATGTGGTTAATGCTAATTGTACCAATTAAAAAATTAACAATAAGTATATGTTTAAAGATAATTAGTGCAGAGCATGTTTGAATGCACCACATTGTTAACTTCTCTTTTGATATTGAAATATTAAGAAGATTATAAAACAAACCCCCTTTAATTAGAAGCATACCCTTTATGACCGATAGAGCAATATTTATGAAGAGAAGCTAAGATAGCATAGCCTACAGGATTGTCTCCATAAGCTTCTACTGACATTCATGAAGGAAGAGTGGAAAATTTACTTGGATGACTGTCAACAGAACATCGGAATCAGAGTTAAAAGTAGAGAACTGCATTGTAGCGTTCCAAAATTACTAATATTTGTGATGCTTTCAGGTTACTAGATGCATTAGACATAATCAAGCAATTAACACTCACAAACTAAATGTCTCAATAGATTTTCATGAGAGGGTGCACATAGACCAACAAACAATTATCTTCCAAAATACGTGAAGCATTGTAAATGGATGGTTATCTTCCAAAAGATCAAAACTCTTGGGAGATAACTCTATATAGCACAAGTAGTGCGAATTCAATTAACTGTTACAGGAACACTGTTCATACCAGCATTGCATGCAAAGCTTGCCTTGAGTTTTCAGCATCAAACAATCTTTCTGGAATCAGTTCATAGACCTGTCATGAATAATAGAAGTCAATGTCATCAACAATAATAGAGCTTAACACTTAGCCTTTTCCATCACTTTTCTTTAAAGAATTTATTAACTACTATGTCGTGAAGTGCGAATCACTGCAATATAATTTCCTACAAAGTTTAGTTTAATGTAGGTAGTTTCTGTTTCAGCAAAGTTTTCTCAAAAATGTGCACTAAAATGAACATAAGCTTGGTTTAATAACAAAAATTTTTCTTCCATGTGAAAAAGTTCTTACAGAATATCAATGTTGAACTAATTCATAAAGCACAATAATAATAGAGCTTAAAAGAAAAACAAGAGTTACTAACATGGCAATATATGCTATATTCAGTTTTGCCTTCCAGGTTCTTATACATCCTGATATTTTCATATTGACTGTCTTCCAGACTGAATCCTATTTGAAAATGGCAGCGTAGGAAAAGAATATGCTCTTTATTCATACCTTCGATATGCTGCAGTTGAGAAGTAAAATTGGTTAATAGCTAATAGTCTGCGAAGAATCAGATTCTTTGCTTTACTGTCTGAAATATCTCCAAGTTCTTCTAGCAGTCTGGGTGGCTATTGTTCCAATACTTTCCATTACAAGAATCAACCAGATCCTGTTTCATTTGTGGATAATAAGACATTGAAGGTGATACTATGACCCAAATGTGCAGATACGCATGGCTGAATTTTCATAGATGTGCAAGAACTTCTGAAGACCGGAGGCAAAGAAATCTAGCATTATATAGAAAATTCACCTTATATAATTCACAAAACAATTATCCTCATAATAGAGCTGAAGAGATGGTGAAATGATAGACAAGTATATTGCTGGAGGAGACAATGGACAAACAATCCTTTAGATTCCTAGGATGTCATGTATAAATCTCCTTTTAATTGGATCTCTATATTGCGCAACAATTTCAGGGAGGTCCCCCAACAGAAATTCAACAAAGCACAAAAACATTCCAGGGAAAACTTTAATTTCTCATTGATCACTGTTTAAGATGCCTGGTTTTCTGGACAGGCACACAGGAACATAGCAGAGCCAGATACGTCTTAATTCAGATTAGCACCTGTGCAACTACAGTTGATTAAATAATTCGATGAGTTTTTTGCTGATATTCATTCACGTTATATGTTCTTAAGACTAAACCCTTAAAAAACCCCATAACCTGCAAGGTGAAATCAATTCAGTTAACATATATTTCCTGAGAAATGAGGATCTTATTGCTAGGGCATTATCAAATATTGATAGATCAACGGCATTACCAAACATTCAACACATCGAGGCCACTCCAGAGTGCAGAATCCAAAAGAATCCCTCACAAATCCTCTCAAAACTCTCAAGAAAATTCTCTAAAGCTTATAACCCAAAGCCATAAACCCTAGACCCAACCCAGTCCACGGCAACTCAAAGGCAAGGGGAAGGATTGGGGTCTTCGCGATTCCGGATGTCAATGGTCTAAAACTCACAGATCTCTCAACAAAACGTACATGATGATCACCGATCACCAATCAAACCCTCAAAATCTACAGATATACTCCAATCCATGCATGTAATCAGGAGATCAGAGGGCTTCTTACCTTTTGTCAAGGAAAAGAGAGGAAGAGATCGATGCTGGGCTTCCCATTCGGCTTCCGGAGAAAGCTCGCAATTCCACTTCGATGGAGACGAAGACGAGGAGGAGGATAAGGAGGTTGGATATCGACGCTTTTAAGAGATGAACAGGGCGGTGGATGGCCTCGGTAGCTTAGGGACTAAAGGGAGGAGAAGCGGGGAGCGAAGCGTAACAAGCGTTGGAGGCGGTGGCGTGAAACCTTTGATCCATAGATAACGGCTAATATTCGTTTTAATCTAGCATCCTTAGACAACCGTCGGCTATTCTCCTTTTTTTTCTAATAAAATTTAATACCATCTATTAGGGATAAATTTTACTTCCATCAAAATTCAATCTCATAATTAGCCTAATATAGCTCATAATTATGAAAAAACTTCGATCAAAAATTTTCTTCCGAGCAGCCGAACTTCTCTCAACAGTCAAACTCATTGAGTGGCCAAACTCCTTCAGCTAGACTCCGAACATAATCGAACTTTTCAAACGGCCGAACTTCTTTCAAATTCTTCCAGCAGACAGACTTCTACGGGAGCCGAACTTCTTTCAGATCCCTCCAGCAGTCGGACTTCTACGAAAGTCGAACTCCTTTCGGATTCCTCCTTCAGTCAGGCTTCTACGGGAGCTAAGTCTGGAACCCTCCTTCAGTCGGGTTTCTATGGGAGCCGAACTCCTTTCGGACTCCTCCTTCAGTCGGGCTTCTATGGGAGCCGAACTCCTTCTAGATTTTTTCAGTAGTCGGGCTTCTACGGGAGCCGAACTTTTTCCCGATTCCTTCTTCAGTCGGGCTTCTATGGGAACCAAACTCCTTCCGGACTCCTCATTCAGTCGGACTTCTACGGAAGCCAAACTCCTTCCGAATTCCTCCAGCAGTCGAGCTTCTATGAAAGCCGAACTCCTTCCGAATTTCTCCTTCAGTCAGGCTTCTATGGGAGCTAAACTCCTTCTAAATTTCTCCAGCAGTCAGGCTTCTATGGGAGCCAAACTCCTTCCGAATTTTTTCTTCAATCGGACTTCTATAGGAGCCAAACTCCTTCCGGACTGTTCCTTCAGACAGATTCCTACAGGCGATCCCACTACTAAATGGTTATAATTGTCATTTATCAGAATGATTATGATTGGCATTTATCAAGATGGTTATGATGGTCATTTATTAGGATAGTTACAACAAGCTTCGTCTATAAAAAGAGACCCTCCAAATATGTTTTTTCTAAGCTTTCTTTTTCTTTTCGAAACTTTGTTGAACTCCTCTCTGAGCACTCCATTTCTATTAGCTAGAAGAGCTAACTTAACCATCGGAGAGTCCTATCGGAGCCAACACCATCAACTCTGGACAGAACTTTATTTTGCAGGTCACCGATGGCGACCTCGTCTTCCTCGACTCCAGCTTGATCTGGCATCAACCAAATTCTGCACCAACAGAATTGGCACTAGAGGAAGGGCCTCTGTCTTTGAGATACCCTTGTTCTTAAAGGAGTGCTCAGTCGATTCTACCGACCTTCTCCTTCAAAGTTCATCTCCATTCTCTTCCTCAATCTCAAGAAATGCCTTCAAAGAAGGCGACTACCCGAAGATCTACCACTTCTACTGCCAAGTTTGAGCCAGATTAATCTATTCATGCCCCATCATCGGCACTTCAACCACCACCTCCACTGACGGTTATGGTAGATCCGGAGCAGTTTAACCTATTAATGCAGCGGATTCAGGGCTTCACCGAAATAGTGCAGGCCATGCGGCAGCCCCCGATGGTGGTTCTGCCAGGAAACCCGCCGTCGAGATGTCAGGAGCCAGTCCCAAGGAGGGGCACTTAGGCTAGCATATCCGTCGTCCCATGAAAGGAGAAATAGAGAGCAAAGGATCCTTGCTTAGATCATGGTTCTTCTCTGGAAGGGACCTTCCCCATCCACGGTCAGAAGCCTCCCAAGACCTGCGATCGAGTTGACGACCTCGATCAGAAACTACGGAGGATGGATCGATAGATTGAGGAGCTCGACAACATCGCCCCAACTCACCATGATGATGTCCACACCGATCCTCTTTTCTCTCCTCGAATTATGTAAGAGTCTGTTCCGCCGAACTTCAAGCTTCCTCGATTTGAAAGCTACGATAGAACCTCTGAACCGGTCTATCACCTAGAAGCCTTCCGGATCATGATGGTGCTCCATGGTGCACCAGACGCCATATTATATCGAGCTTTTTCATCTACCTTAAAGAGAGCAGCAAGAAACTGGTACTCAATATTAAAGTTGGGTACATTCTTTTTCTTTGATCAGATGAACCATCAGTTTGTGGCTTACTTCGTCAGCAGCCGATGTCCGCACCGAGGTTCGAATTTTCTGATCAACATCAAGCAGGAGGAGAAATCCATCTAGACTTATGTCATCCGATTTAATGCTGCTGCATTGGAGGTCCGAAACCTGGATCAGTCAGTTGCGATGGCCACACTCAAGGGTGGCCTTTGGAAGAACAATTTGTTATTCTCCCTGGAGAAGAAGTACCCTAGAAACTTTATCGATTTACTAACTCGAACCGAGGGATATGTCCGTGTGGAAGAAGCCTTTAAGTTGAAGGATGAAGAAGCCGTAGGAGAGTGGCAGACAAGCGAGTCTAGCAAACCCATGGCTAATGGAGGGCCGAATAAAGTTCGACTGTGCTCACGAACTCTCCTTGAGCGCAATCAAGGCCGAACTCCCCCTCGAGCTTGTCATCAAAGGAGCCTCGACAAAAGAGCATGAAGTTCTCCCTCCAAGAGATTTCACAGGAGGGTCGAATGAAGCTCGACCACACTCACGGATTCCCCCCGAGCGCAAGCAAGGTCAAACTTCTCCTCGAGCTCATCATCAAAGAAACTCCGACGGAATGGCGCGAAGAAGTTCTCCCTAGGAGGTTTCACAGGAGGGTCGAATGAAGCTCGGCCATGCTCACGGACTCCCCCGAGCGCAAGCAAGGCCGAATTCCTCCTCGAGCTAGTCGTCAAAGAAGCTCCGACGGAAGGGCGTGAAGAAGTTTCCCTCCATAAGATTTCACAACTACGCCCCCCCTCAATGCTCCACGGACATCGGCCTGAAGCAAGCCAATGGTGTTACTGTAGCTAGAACCATCAATGAGGAAGGAACAACAAGGAGATCGGCTGCCTTCCGACATCATCGATGCTATCTTTAGGGGGCCTAGTACTTCAACAAGTTGCCATCTCTTAGCTTCAGATCCAGAGGAAGCTTGCCCCGAATTGGGAAGGTCCATATGAAATAGAGGAGGTCGTCCGATCCGAAACTTACCACATTAAGAAGCTTGGAGGAATAACACCTCCACGAACTTAAGACTTAAAGAGTTTGAGAATGTATTGCCAGTAATTTTTTTTCAATAAAACTCCTTCATTTTAATATTATTATTTCTCGGTGCAAAAACTACCTAATGATAAGGAAAAAGCAATTAATAGTGGTCATGTTAGGAACAGGAGGAGAACATCATCCTAACATGAGCAAGTCGAAGACTCCGTTCATTTTAGACGAGATGGAGGAAAAAATCCTAATAACGATCTTTATGTGTCCCCACAATCCATTAGGAACAGGAGGAGAACCTCGTCCTAACGTGAGCAAAGTTGAAGATCTTGTTCATTTTAGACGAGATGGAGAGAGAAGCCCTAACAACGATCCTTATGTGCCCCCACGCCCATTAAAAATAGGAGGAGAACCTCGTCCTAACGTAAGCAAAGTCGAAGACCTCATTTATTTTAGACGAGATAGGAGGAGAGGCTCTAACAATGGCCCTTATGTGCCCCCACAGCCCGTTAGAAATAGAAGGAGAACCTCATCCTAACGTGAGCAAAGTCAAAGACCTCGTTCATTTTAGATGAGATGGGAGGAGAAGCCCTGACAACGGTCCTTATGTGCCCCCATAGTCCATTAGGAACATGAGAAGAACCTCATCCTAACATGAGCAAAGTCGAAGGCCTCGTTCAATTTAGACAAGGTGAGAGGAGAGGCCCCAACAATGACTCTATTGTGCCCGAGCCTTAACTTCGACGTCAACCTTGGCTGGAAATAAGATCTGCCCCGAACTTCAATCTGAACTGGCACAGAGCCCTGAAGAGGACTTCGGCAGTCATCCTTTTTGTACTTTCTTCCTTCGAGTTTCAAACTTAGAAGTAGAGAGACTATTGTTGGGGATAAACCCCATTCCCGTTGAAGTCCAATATGGTACTTAGCCTAATGCAGTTGGTAATCATGAAAAAGCTTCGATCGAGAATTCTTTCCCCACCAACCGAACTTCTCCCAGCGGTCGAACTCATTCAGTGGCCGAACTCCTCCAATTGAACTCCGAACCCAATTAAACTTTTTCAACGACTGAACTCCTTTCGGATTCCTCCAGTAGTTAGGATTCTACGAAAGCCAAACTCCTTCCAGATCCCTCCAGCAGTCGAGCTTCTACGAGAGCCAAACTTCTTCCGAATTTCTTCTTCAGTCGAACTTCTATAAGAGCCGAACTCCTTCTGGACTCCTCCAGCAGTCGGACTTCTATAGGAGCCGAACTCCTTCTGAATTTCTCCTTCAGTCGGGCTTCTACGAGAGCCAAACTTCTTCCGAATTTTCTCTTCAATCGAACTTCTATGGAAGTCAAACTCCTCCAGCAGTCGGACTTTTATGAGAGTCAAACTCCTTCCGGATTCCTCCAGCAGTCGAACTTCTACAGGAGCCGAACTTCTTTCCAGATTTCTCCTTCAGTCGAGCTTCTATGGGAGCCAAACTTCTTTCAGACTTCTTCAGCAATCGGGCTTCTAACGGAAGCCGAACTCCTTTCAGATTTCTCCTTCAATCGGGCTTCTACGGAGCCAAACTTCTTCCAAATTCCTCCAGCAGTCGGGCTTTCTATGAGAGTCGAACTCCTTCTGAATTTTTTTCTTTAATCGGGCTTCTACAGGAGCCAAACTCCTTCCAGACCCCTCAAGTAGTCGGGCTTCTATAGGAGCCGAACTTCTTTCGAATTTCTCTTTCAGTCAGGCTTCTATGAAAGCCGAACTCCTCCAACAGTTTTCTTTTACGAGAGTCGAACTTTTTCTGAATTTCTCCTTCAATCGGGCTTCTACGGAAGCCAAACTCCTTCTGAATTTCTCCTTCAATCGGACTTCTACGGGAGTCGAACTCTTTTCGGATTCCTTCTTCAGTCGGACTTCTACGAAAGCCGAACTTCTTTCGGACTCCTCCAGCGGTCGAACTTCTATGGGAGCTAAACTTCTTTCGGACCCCTCCAGCAGTCAGGCTTCTACGAAAGTCGAACTTCTTCCGAATTTATTTTTTCAGTCGAATTTCTACGGGAGCCGAACTCCTTTCGGACTCCTCCAGCAGTCGGACTTCTACGAGAGCCAAACTCCTTCCAAATTCTTCCTTTAGTTGTGCTTCTATGGGAGCCGAACTCTTTCCTAACTCCTCCAGCAGCCAGGCTTCTATGGAAGCCGAACTTCTTCCGGATTTCTTCTTCAGTCGGGCTTCTATGGGAGCTGAACTCCTTCCGATCTCCTCCAGCAGTCGGGCTTCTACAGGAGCCAACTTCTTTCAGATTTCTCCTTCAGTCGGGCTTCTATGAGAGTCGAACTCCTTTCGGACTCCTCCTTCAGTCGGACTTTTACGGGAGCTGAACTCCTTCCGGATTACTCCAGCAATCGAGCTTCTAAAGGAGCCGAACTTCTTTCGGATTTCTCCTTCAGTCGGGCTTCTACGGGAGCCGAACCCCTTTCGAACTCCTCCAATAGTCGAGCTTCTACAGGAGCCGAACTCCTTCCGGATTCCTCCAGCAGTCAAGCTTCTATGGGAGCCAAACTCCTTCTGGATTTCTTCTTCAGTCAGACTTCTACGGGAGCTGAACTCCTTCCAGATTTCTCCAGCAGTCGAATTCCTATAGGAGCCGAACTCTCTCCAGACTGTTCCTTTAGATGGATTTCTATAGGCGATCCCACTGCTGAATGGTTATAATTATCATTTATCAGGACAATTACGCTTGTTATTTATCAGGACAATTACGATTGTTATTTATCAGGGCGATTACGATTGACATTTATCAGGATGGTTATGACGATCATTTATTAGGACTGTTACAACAAGCTCCATCAATAAAAAAAAAATCCTCCAGATATGTTTTCTCTAAACTTTTTTTTTCTTCCCAAAACTCTACCGAACTTTTCTTTGAGCACTCCATTTTTGTTGGCTAGAAAAGCTAATTTGATCATCGGAGGATTCTACCGAAGCCACCACTACGAACTCCGAATGGGACTTTATTTTATAGGTCACCGATGGCGATCTCATCTTTCTCAACTCTAATTTAATCTGACGTCAATCAAATTCTGCACCAACATCATCACTAGTATTACAATATCCCTATCCAGAGCCCCCGCTGGCTTCAGCATGACCA
Source organism: Cocos nucifera (assembly GCA_006176705.1). Classification (NCBI taxonomy): domain Eukaryota; kingdom Viridiplantae; phylum Streptophyta; class Magnoliopsida; order Arecales; family Arecaceae; genus Cocos; species Cocos nucifera. The sequence continues at coordinate 2,729,598 of QRFJ01000011.1, forward strand.
TAATGCATGTCACTAAGGAGCGGTTTGGAGCTGGGGATCAATAGATTCTTGCCTCGACGAGGAAGAAGAGAGTTCAAACAATGGTGATATCCATACTTTTTTCTTTATTTCGTCATCATTCAATTTTTAAGAGAATTAATTGTTCTTTTCAACCTTAAGTAGATTCCATGCATCTTCTTTTTCTTTGACAATGAGTCTTGTATGCCACCGTCAGCGAACGAAGATTAATAAATCATCAATTAAAATTAATTTAAATAATTAGTTTTTAATAATATTTATTAGGGTGTGGAATTTTTTTGAATTTTATGATGATTATAAGCATTATTAGAGATCAAAAATTTTCCCACCTATCTTGAGAATCATTAATTAATATTAATTTAAATTAATTAGCTTCTAATAATATTTATAAGGATGATGAATATTTTAAATTTTAATGCCAGTATTTAATTAATTAAGTCCTAAAAATATTTAGGAGAATTTCAACTAATTTTATTTTTAATCGGACAATGGTTATAAAGGCCATAATTTTATTTTTAATCATAAAATTCTTTCTTCTAACGATATTTATTAGGATGATAAATTTATTTAATTAATTAAATTAATCGAATGTCAGGTGATTTTTTTTTTAATCGGACGGCGGTTATAAGTATTGTGGGAGATCATGAATTTTTTGAATAATTTTATTTTTAAACGAACGACGGTCGTTATCGGAGGAGGCCAGAAATTCTTTAAATTTTATCATGGAGGCCAGGGATTTAATTAAAATTAAGTTAATCGGCTCCTGAAGGCGGTAATTTTGCCATTGATTTTTCGGTGATTGCTACTGGGAAGCGTCGTCGGACACCACCTATTTATCACGCCGTCCGCGAGTTTCCGAAGCCCACCCGGCCTCCTTCCACCAAAGCCGACCGCCTGCGATTTCCTAACCCCTCTCCGAGTTCCCAACTCTTTCCCAACCAAGCGAGGCGGCCACCGGGCCCACCCACCGCCCCTCCTCTAGATCTTTCAGGGGTTCTCCACTTTCCAACCCACCGAGTCCGTTCACCGCCCCCTCTTCCTCTTTCCCAACCCACCGAGACGGCCACCGAGCCCATCCACCGTTCCCTCCTCCTCTTTCCCAACCCGCCGAGGCCATTCACCGCCCCAACCTCCTCTTAAAAGCGTGGACATCCACTTTCCTCTCATCCTCCTCCTCATCATCTTCGTCTCCACCCTTCGAGGCCAGTATAGGGTGGACGCTAGGGCGGCGTTCTGATTCTTCTTCTTCGTTTCCGGGAGGGAAAGAGTGAAGAAGAAAGAAAGTGATAGCGGATCAAAGAAGCTTGTCGTCATCCATTTCTGGTTTCTTGGTAATGTAAACCGTTTTTTTCTCAGCCATATCTAACCTTTTCTCCGTCTTCTTCCCTTCCTTTGATTGCACTTGCTTTATATCGATCTGTTTTATGTTTTTGTTTGATTTCTTCTCTCAAGCCACTGATTTCTTCTTAGTGTTCAATATATTTATTTCTTCACTTTTTCAATTGTTTTCCCTCCTGAGATCTAGGGTTTTGATTTTTGAACGTTCCCAGATCGGGACATCTAAGAGCTCTGATGGATTTGTACAGAAAGGTGCTTACATGTTTCAGTTTAGAGAGTCTAAGCCTCGCCGATCTCTTCTTTTCTGGTTGCTTCACTTCGTTTTCTATCGATTTAAAAAATTTCTATTGTATTATTTCCTCTATTTTTGTGAAAAAAACGGCAAGAAGCCTCTCTTCTTCCTTTCCTTTGATCTCTCTTGGTTTCGAACTCCAATTTGATCTCTCTCTCTCTCTCTCTCTCTCTCTCTCTTTTTGAAGATTTCTGGATCGAAGTGGTTTTAGGGGATGCATTCATTTTGGTTTTTATTAGCTACTGATTTTTTTTTTTTTCCGGTTTTTATCTTTTTTTAATGATATCCAGGGATTTGATCTGGTGATTAGTTGTGGTTTCTGAGGCCACATTTTATCAGTGCATACTATTCTGGATTAGATCATGAGACTCCATTCTAAAAGAAAAATGATAGATGCTTTTTCTATTATTAGTGATAATAGTTGATCTATCTTCAACCATGTAGATTTTTTTAACTATTTTAATACTGCATGAACCCCTACAAATACAAAGAACTAATAGCATATCGTATGTGAAACTCCAGCTGAAAACTTAAATCTTAAGAAAATATAATAGAAAAGTTGAAGGGATAATCCTACACAAAGATAATAGTCCAAACCATTTTTTGTTTTGCTGCCCTTCTTCTGCTTGCGATGGATATGAATGTGGGCAATAAAAAATTGTATTTGTTGTAGATTCGACTACATTAGCTTGTAAGTGATAACCATTACATTTATAATGAGAAGATGGGATTTTAATCTTTTTTTATTTTTTGGTGGTAAATTTTTTTGTGTTGGTTTGGAGGGAGTGGGGGGCTTTACCTGAGCTTCTTTAAAATCTCTCTTGTATCCTTGGTCTCAACCTCTCTCTGTTTTGACATGGTATCATAGCCAAACCCAGGTCTCTTGTGATCAGTTTCTTCGATTGGAGGTTCCACTCATCAATTCACGTACAAGTTTGAGGGTCCAGCTAGGTTGGAGGCCAGATTTGGTTTGATTCCTTTGGAGTCTAATTCCATTTAATTCTCGAAAACCCCTATCTATTTGCTCTGTGCTTAGGAGCTGTCTTCGGACTTATCTTTGAGGTTGCAGCCTTTGGCTGATGAGGATATGTTCCTCAAGAGCCAGAACAGGTCTTCTTTTTGATGTCTGATTTTATTTGTTATGCTATTTCTCTTGATTTCAAACGTCTAGCGATATCTCCTCTCATTTTTAGTTATCCTAAAATTTGGTCTGGCTTATTGCATATTATCAACTGCTTTAGTCTGAGAGGATAAAACGGATGGCATAATTGATGGACTCTTACAGCACTGATCAAATTGAGGTTTAAAAGAATTTTATTTTATTTCATTTCTTTGCACATGTTACAGTAATCATTTGGAAGTCAGTGGTTTAGGTTGGACGAGACAGCCTTTTTGATAATGGCTGCTCAATGAACTTCTATCCCAACCATCAGCTTTTTGCTTGCATTGAGCGCGTCTAACCATGTGCTCATTCTTGAATATTGAAGTAATCAAATGATTCTGTCCCCAGGCTTTCTAAATTGGAAGCTTTTTGGTTCAGTTTTTCTCCATGTAGGGACCTTTCTAATCAAATGATCCTTGCTTCATACACAAGCCAACTGTGGTTGCCAGTGGCCTCCACTAAACACCATGTGGCCTGAAAAATTTGAGTGGGATTCCCACCATGTGTTTGTCCTTTTGGTAGAGTGCTAGACCTATTCTTTACCAAAAACAAGAGTACTAGACCTATTGAAGCTCTCTCCACATGACAATATCAGAAAGTATGAACATTCAGTAAGCAGATATAAGCTGCATCTGCCTTTTTCTTTGCCTTCTCCAATTCATCTGTCAAAGATTTATCTTCTCCTTAGGATTGTATTTCTTACATTTGATTGCAATTATTATTGTTGTTAGCAGCTTGATATGTGATCTATTATGTTTCTATTTTCTATTTCTTGTACTTAAATACACTGTCATTGCTTTGAGACTTCTGAGATATGATATTATATGCCTTGTGTTGTCATTGCTCTTTGAATCTGCCTTCTTGTCGGATTTGTGCATATCAGGGTTGTAAACCAGCAAGCATAAACTAACAAATTGTTGATGTTTGATGCAGTGCTTAACGATGTACATTCATGCAAATAATCTTTTATGCCATAATTGTTTTATATGTATGGGTCTGATTTGTATCAATGTTAGTTTAGGTAAATCAATATTTCAAGTTTCTTGAATGGTTGGGCATGTTCGCATTTTATATGATATCATTACACTCCTTGACACTTAATTTTATATGATATCATTCACAGCATTTTGGGTCTATCTATAATTCTAAATTCATTTTGGGCCAAAAGTGTACAAGGCTGGCCTAATTTGTATTATCCAATTCCAAAACCTGGTTGCTGACCAGTTGACTTGGTGCTAGCTTGAGCCAATTTGGCAATCCAGTTAAATCTGGGACTAGTCTATGGATCTTTATTAGAATGAAACATTTTGACATGCCTTAAAGTGGATATGAACCTGATTTATTTTCACATGGTTCAGGCTGCAGGGTTGACTATACCTTTTTCCTGTTTAAGAGTGGTCCAGGTTGTATCTTTTGAATAAACAATGGATTTATCTTCCTTTCTTTTGCATGAATCAACCATTGGATCATCCATTGGTTTTAATTTTAACTCCATATTTGTTCACAATGCTTTCTTCCATTAGCAATTCATTGACCTTCTTGTTCATTAGATCCATCAATAACTAGATCTCATCAGGTTGTCGTTTAAAATTGTCGGTACTGAAAACATACACAGTGACATACTTCACAACCATTTCAAAGCAGTATTGGAAAATAGATGTGAGAGCTGTGGAACCAACTTTGTGGCCAACATCCTTTTTGACATTCCTGCTCTTAGCATATCTACGATTTTAATCTGTGATAAATACGATATGTTTAGGTATGGAACCAAAAGAGAGCATAGAAAAGAGATTTACGTAGAAAGCACCATACGCCTTCAAGAAAATTAGATGCACTGCTTTCATCATACTTGTCCATAATAAAATCTTATTAATAAGAACATCGATACTCAGGTCATCAGTCACTAATGATAATTTAGAAGAACAAACTATGAAAGGACCCAACTATAATAGATGGTAGAATAACATTAAGAATTCCCAATTTATCTCAAGAAAAACAATGTTCTTTAACTTTTTCTCTTTTCTTTAGAGAACAAAAATATCATAAATTTGAGGATGAATTATCAACACATAATGCACTATGAGACTATTACCGTCTGAAAGTAACATAGTTCACATACTTCTTGATATAGTTCACTCCTCTCTTTGGTAGCTATAACAAACAAAAAACTTTGCATTCCCGTACAGATTACTACCTGAAATATTTGAACGTAAACTATTTGATATGATAGATTCATTTTTTTCTTCCAAGTTTGTTGCATATTCTGTGTTAATTTCTCTCATAGAATATACTAGACACAACTATAAAGGAAAATTAAGAACAAGGAGCATAGAATCATCCTCACATGATGAAACAAGAGATTAAAATTTACTCTGATATTAAAATTCAGAAAAGGTTTCCATACAAATCAGAAATTTTCACGTCCTCGAAGATTCATTTAAGCAAAAATCTTATCTATCAGATTTTATTTTAGGAACAAATTATATATAAATTGATTTGCCTGAGAAAACTCATGACTATACTATCAGAAACTTGGAACTTGTGTCCAAAATAATTAATTCATATAAAATTATAAGGATGTAATGGTCATGACATAATAGGTTCTTGCTGTTAATCCTAAACTTAAAACTTTATTTTGCAACTAGATAATACTCGAACACATACACACACATTGATGTTTTTTTTCTCCTGTTAATTGTTTTGGGCAGCTCTATTGGTTTCTCCAAAATGGTAGACAACATTCAAGTATTCATCTGTCAAGAAAAACAACACTGGAAATGAGATACTTCACCCAAGCACATGAAGTAATACCCAGAAATGACATTACCTTGATTGAATTATATGAAACAATAAGTTTTGCAAGGGTGTTTAAGTTCGGCACAATATAGACAAAAAATTATGATACACGCTGCATTGTATCGATCTTTATTCAAATCAAGCTTCCAAATACAACCACAACAGAAACTCATGAAGCTTTAAGAATTAACAAGAATTGGTTATTGAATGCATCTTTGTTAGACAATACTTGAATGACCAAACAACAACATAATAAAATGCTTTCAATTTTCTTCATAGAAACAAATTATATATAGAGTAAGAGTTTAAGAGAATAAAAATAACTATAGATGCTTCAATCATGGGACATTGAAGAGAGATCTTTTCCATATTTTGTGAAAATATGTGAGGTTGGTACATATATTAGTTCTTTATGCCCTTTACTTCTAGTTTTCTTAGTGGTGGTATGTCCTTAAAAGCAAGGAAGCCTAACACAATATTATCTATGAACGGAAGGATGCCTAAGTCCTTAAAGTATTAAGTTATAGCTTAATAGAATTCCAAAATTCTAAATGAAGGTCTTTGGACAGACCTTCAAATATTGTAGAGCAGGGGAACTATAGAAAAATGATAAACAAACAACAATTATCTCAAGAAAAATCTGAAACCTCCAATTTATAATTAATTTATACAAATAATTTGGGCAATAATTTATAAAATCTACAGTATCAGCTGAAAATTATATACCAAGTTATAATATTAATTTAGTAATGGATCACATGGCAATCTTAGTGCTCGTTTAATGCAGGTTGAGTATTGAATGAAATAACATACAATTAGAGCCAGCAATAGGAAGGCCATGGGAGCTGCACAATGATGACTCAATTAGGTTATAGCCAAAAACTACTAGGTTACGGCCAAACCCCAACTCAACATCCAATCTTCAGATAAAAAAATCTTGAAGTCCTAAGAAGAGAACACCTACAGACCGAGTGACACATAGTATTGTTTTATATATAATAAAAATGGGAGGAAAAGATAGCATAAAAGTATCGAGAATCAAGATAATAAATAATAGAAAAAAATCTCTAGGACCTATATGTCAAAATTAATTAGATTTTAATCAGTAATAACTTCATAAATAAATCCTCCCATCCCCCTCTCCCTTCCTGTGTATTATATATAAACCCACCTTCCGCGACCTCATCTTCTCTCCTTTGTCTCTTTGGTTGCTATTCCTTTGTTCTTGTGGCCTTATTGGGAGTGAGATCGAGTAGGAAGGAGATGGCAAAGGATCGGGCGAGTAGATCAGAGGGAACGTCGTCGGTGGTGTCATTCGGGGAGATGCTGATCGACTTCGTGCTGGATGTTGCCGGGGTGTTGCTGGTAGAGTCCGGCGGGTTCGTGAAGGCGCCTGGCGGTGCTCCGGCCAATATCATCGTTGCCATCACCAAGCTCGACGGCTGCTCCACCTTCGTCAACAAGGTAAATATCCCTCCCCTCAAAACTCAAAAGATCTGATCTGCCTCCACTCCACCAACCTCCGCGCTCTTCTCTCTCTTGCTCTCGCCATTGCTGTTTTTCATTTTTTTTTTTTTGGATAGACGGACCGATAGGAACGGCACCTTCCGGCATTAGATGTTAGGCTTTCTTTTTGAGATACATATGGCACAACAAAACTTATTTGAGAAGCTAAGTTGCCATTGTTTTATTGGAGTGGCTAGAGTCGGCCATCAGTGGGGCCCTCGTCGGTCATTTTGCGGTCGTCGAGGCTATCCACTACAACCCATCTGATCTCATCGCCTGGGTCGACTCCATGCTCTCCGAGCTCGCCCCTTCCTGTTGGCCATTGGGGCCCCTTCCAGCCTTCCCGATCGTCAAAACATGGCCAGATCTACACCTTGACACATATCTAACTTATTTCAAGTCGATAAATGAAAAGATAAAATCCACACCCTAAACAGAAACTCCTAACTAGACTTGGCTGAAAGAGGGTTTTGGTGGTTTTCCGAGTCAGATGCGAACGCCACTACATTCAATGCCTCGCGTATAAATCCATCAGGAAGGAATAAGACTCGATTTCTTTAAAAAAAAAAAAACTGATTCCATGGGTGACCATGGTAAACAAAATTAGGGACGTCAACCCGTCCACTGTACTCCTGAATTCGTCGATTCCTTTAATTCCTATTGTACGGATGTTTGTTTTAAAAACCCTCCAAGTCCGACGGGTCTCCCCCACTATCTCCAATCTCGATCGCCATGTATCTCTCTCATAATGGCGAGCAAGGGGAGGATGCTATGGGGCTTGGCGAGGGCCAAGGTTGAGTTTAAGCTCGTGTTCTTCTACTGCACTCTCTTCTTTCTTGCTGGGTTCTATGGATCACTTCTCTTCTCCCCGATGAATCCCCCTATCATCTCCATCTTTGCTTTTAGATCTCTTCTTCGTCATCCTTTGGAATTCGATTGTGATTTTTTTCTTGGCATGTAGGGTTTATCGAGTGGCCGCATGCCACGGGCAAGGCTGTTGAAAGTGGAAAAAGAAGCATTGGATTTGCCTGGGATGCCCTATGGAGAGAACGGAGAGTCTCTTCCTCAACCGCATCAAATGGCCATCGTCGTCGTCGCCTTCTGGCAGCGGGAGGAAGAGGACTCTGCTATCCGATTAGTTCATCTCCTTATGAGCGGCGCCAATGCCGTCAAGCATAGTGACTCCAGCTTGTTGGGGACTATCACTGAGGAGATGCGGATCGTACTCACGCGAGGTTGCCCTTCACTTCATCGAGCTCGTGCGCTCGATCTGCATCCGGTTCGTCTTTCGTGGGGTTGCCGCATCCCAACTCGACGACAGGCGCTGTTGGACGTAATTAATGTTAAGTGGTTCATACATAAGAAAAGCCAGAGCCTGACACGTGGCATAACATAAATCAAATGAGATGTTGAGTTGGCAACACCATAATATTTCTCCACAAAGTATTGTTTTATATATATATATAATAGATTAGTCAAAATCACATTGAAATTCATTTGGCTTACACGACCATACTTTAGTGTATGTTTAGTTCTATAATAGCCATGCATCAGAAGGCCCAGGATGCTTTTATAGAACTAAAAATAAAGGATCCAAAACATGCTTTTTAGCTAATTTATTTAGGTGAGGTTCCAGTTTATGCAAATTATAGATCAATTTTCAACCTAACCATAAAATTTAGATAAGTTGAATGGCTAGTCATTTTGGATGAGGCACCAAGTTATCATGGATCAATTTATAGAAAGCCTTAATAATCAAATTGAGACTAGTGTCATGACTTAACCAAGCTGAGTTGTTATTCTGCTTTCACCCTATTTGAGAGCCCATTTGATGGATTGATTCTTCCATGAACGCTGCACCAAAACAAAGAATAAAAAAAAAATTGTTTAATTCGCTGACAAAAAGGACAAGCCTCGATAGCTTTAAAATCTGTAGAAGATACAACCGCATCTAAGACATAAACAGTGACACCAACTAGATAAGCTGGGGTGGACACCCTTCGTTTATGGATCACAAGGTTGCCCCTCCTATTATCCTCGCAACAAGCCTACACCCACCATCAATTTATATATATTGACTTTAGAATCAAGGCAGATCACCAAATTAAAATATTTAAGCAGAAGTTAATATTTCTAGTCCTCTCTTCACCGCTAGCAGACCTGTGACCGTCGCCGCCCCCCTCCCAGCTTTTTCTTCCTCTTCCCTTCGAGATCAAGGTACACCCACCCCCTCCCTCCTCTCTCTCTGTATCTCCTTCGCTTTTTGCTTGCTCGCCATGTTTAGGATCCTATCTCTTTTTTTACTACATCTGTGACTTTTTTTAAGTGAACCGGCCCAAAAATTGAAGCTTTCTTCATATTATTTCTCCATATTATATAATATTAACAATAACCTCTTTAACTTCACAAAAAAGGGATAAATGGAAGCATCGCTTAATGTGTTTTGGTGGTTGGATTTTATGTATCGATTGCTTGCCATCTTCAATAATTTTCTACTGCATTGGAGGAAAATAATCCATTGAATGACTAAAAATATTTTGTTTGGATGTGAAGAGACAAGGATAACAAGCTTTGGATCGTAGATTTTCTTGATATTTTCTTCGTTAATTTAGTAATGTATTGATTGATTAGAAGAGACTCAATCTATTGTATTTGACTCAGGAGAACTTTTCAGAGTTGCTGGGTAATAGTTCCCATTCAAGCATTATTACCTAGTAGTTTTTGGTCGTAACCTAATTGAGTCATCATCATGCAGCTCCCATGGCCTTCCTACTGCTGGCTCTAATTATATGTTATTTCACTCAATACTCAATCACCAAGGTTGCCATGTGGTCCATTACTAAATTAATATTATAACTTGATATATAGTTTTCAGCTGATACTGTAAATATTTACAAATTATTGTCCAAATAATTTGTATAAATTAATTATAAATTGAAGGTTTCAGATTTTTCTTGAGATAATTGTTGTTTGCTTGTCATTTTTCTATAGTTCTTCTGCTCTGCAGTATTTGAAGGCCTGTCCAAGGACCTTCATTTAGAATTTTGGAATTCTGTTAAGTTATAATTTAATACTTTAAGGATCTAGGCATTCTTCCGTTCATAGATGATATTATGTCTAGGCTTCCTTGCTTTTAAGGAGATACCATCACTAAAAACACTAGAAGTAAAGAGCATAAAGAACTAATATATATACCAACCTCACATATTTTCACAAAATGTGGAAATTTTTTTTTTTTAATGTCCCATGATTGAAGCATCTATAGTTATTTTTATTCTGTCAAACTCTTACACTATATATAATTTGTTTATATGAAGAAAATTGAAAGCATTTTATTATGTTGTTGTTTGGTCATTCAAGTACTGTCTAACAAAGATGCATTCAATAACCAATTCCTGTTAATTTTTGAAGCTTCATGAGTTTCGGCTGTGGTTGTATTTGGAAGCTTGATTTGAATGCAGATCGATACAATGCAGTGTATCATAATTTTTGGCCTGTACTACGCCAAACTTAAACACCCTTGCAAAATTTATTATTTCAAATAACTTAATCAAGGTAATGTCATTTCTGAGTATTACTTCATGTGCCTGGGTGAAGTATCTCATTTTCAGTGTTGTTTTTTTGGCAGATGAATGCTTAAATGTTGTCTATCATTTTGGAGAAACCAATATAGCTGCCCAAAACAATTAGCAGGAGAAAAAACATCAATGTGTGTGTGTTCGAGTATTATCTAGCTCCAAAATAAAGTTAGGATTAGCAGCAAGAACCTATTATCCTTATAATTTTATATAAATTAATCATTTTGGACACAACTTTCAAGTTTTTGATAGTATAGTCATGAGTTTTTTCATGTAAATCAATTTACAAATAATTTGTTCCTAAAATAAAATATGATAAATAGGATTTTTGCTTAAATGAATCTTGAAGGATGTGAAAATTTCTAGTTTGTATGGAAACCTCTTCTGATTTTAATACCAAGTAAATTTTAATCTCTTATTTCATCATGTGAGGATGGTTCTATGCTCCTTGCTCTTAATTCTCCTTTATAGTATATTCTATGAGACAAATTAACATAGAATATGCAACAGACTTAGAAGAAAAAAATGAATCTATCATATCAAATAGTTTATATTCAAATATTTTAGGTAATAATTTGTATGGGCATGCAAAATCTTTTGTTTGTTATGGTTGCTAAAGGAAGGGGTGAACTATATCGAGAAGTATGTGAGCTATGTTATTTTCACACGGTAACAGTCTCATAGTGCATTATGTGTTGATAATTCATCCTCAAATTTATGATATTTTTGTTCTTTAAAGAAAAGAAAAAGAACATTATTTTTCTTGAGATAAATTGAAAGTTCTTGATGTTATTCCATCATCTATCATGGGTGGGTTCTTTCATAGTTTTCTTTCAAGTTATCATTAGTGACTGATGATTTGAGTATTGATGTTCTTATTAATAGGATTTTATTATGGACAAGCATCATGAAAGCAGTGCATCCAAATTTCTTGAAGACGTATGGTGCTTTCTACGTAAGTGCTTCTTTTCTGTGCTATCTTTTGGTCCCATGCCTAAACATATCGCATTTATCATGGATGGAAATCGTAGATATACCAAGAGTAGGAATGTTAAAAAGGATGCTGGCCACAGGATTGGTTTCACAGTTCTCACTTCTGTTCTCCAATACTGCTACGAGATGGGTGTGAAGTATGTCACTGTATATGCTTTCAGTATCGATAATTTTAAACGACAACCCGATGAGGTCCAGTCATTGATGGATTTAATGAAGGAGAAGATCGATGAATTGCTAATGGAAGAAAGCGTTGTGAACAAATATGGAGTTAAAATTAATTTTTGGGGAAACCTGAGTTTTTTGAGCGAACCAGCACGGTTAGCAGCTGAGAAGGCAATGGCAAGCACTGCCAGGAACACAGGACCAGTGTTTTCAGTATGTGTGGCCTACACCTCGACAAATGAGATTGTGCATGCCATTGAAGAATCATTTGTGGAAAAAGGGGACAGAATGCAAGAAAGGTACTGCAATGGTTATACTGATGAATCAATTTGGGCAGATAACATGGATAGTGTGATTTCAGTCACTGATTTGGAGCAGCACTTCTACACTGCTGATTGTCCAGATCCTGATATTGTGATCAGGACATCGGGGGAGACTCGGCTGAGTAATTTCCTTCTGTGGCAAACTACTTTCAGCCACTTGCAGAATCCTGTCCCTTTATGGCCCGAGTTCTCATTTAGGCACCTGATTTGGGCTGTTTTAGAGTACCAGAGGGTCTACCCTTATCTAGAACATAAGAGAAGCTCAAGTAAAAAGAAACATTGAGACCTAACTCTGATGTTTTGCTTCAGAAATTGTACCATATTTCATTACATCGAAGTGTGTTATAATGAATCTAATGATAACGAGCCTCTACATCAGTCAGAAGCAATGAGGCCAAGGTTATCTGTTTTAACATGCGATGCTGTTGCAATTTTGTGTTGGCATGACTGTTTGAGGACGACTTCACTGATAAAGAGGTTGAAATTTGAAAAAAGGAAAGTCTATATATTTTTTTTCTTGAAGATTCTTGATTGTGGTGCGGTACTATATTACAGTGGGGGTTTGCGTGAACTTGATGGATAACTTCTGTCATATGATGGTTCCATTGTTTTCCACAGGCGTATGCCCGTTCATTCAAACTGCTTTTCTGCTGCTGTTTTCGGTTGTTCTTGTTTTCACCAAGGTTACAATTATTTAATACAGTCTCTTGGTTTTCACCATTGAGCTCGTTTGACAAGTGAATATTGTTCTTAGTTATAATTTAGTGCCTATGCTAGTCAATCAGCATATATTAGTTCCTTATGCATTTAAGGTTTTAGACAACATTCTACAATGGTTACTGTACCTTGACTTACACAGGCATCTGACCAGATGAGGCAACACCCTGGCTGAAGAGGAACAACTCCCTTTCGAACATGCTACAATGTTCCTCCAAGTTTCCATCAGAAGTTTGTGCTATTGCTTATCAAGAGCATGATTGTTCGGGATTCTTTTTGAGAATATCATTAGTTTAATTCCTTTTGTTCGGGATTTTTTTTTGAGAATATCATTAGGATCCACAAATTTTGTCCACAATTTTCTTATTAATGCCTGTATTTCTCATTAAACGCAATTTTTTTTGTAGCACAATCAATTTAGTTAGTTTTGGATCCTGAAATGTGCTGAACTGAAATGTGACGTAAAGCTTGATATAAAATAAGCTTTGATCTATTACTTTCTCAATAAGTAGTGTTATGGCAAGTAAGCCATTTTATGGGGTGGATATAGATCTATATATAGTCATATCCACGTCTGATGTTTATTAGGAGGTTTACCAAATTCATTGTCTGTCAAATTAATATGTCTAAGGTTAGGTTAAACACAACCGTAGCAAAATGCAGTATTATCCGAATGGTTGAAATTTACAGTACAGATTAAACTTTATGTTCATGAAGCCGTGCACTTAGAGGATTTTTGTCTGATTTGTTATATATGTCTGTATGTATGCATTTTTCTTTATTGCTGCAAGATATAAAGATATATACAAACGCTCAAAAATTAATTCACCATACAAAAGGTCTGCTAGAACCTACTGTTATTGCCGTTATTTTTTTTTAACCACAAAGTACATAGATAGGGAAGCTGTGAATCACCTGAAGGATTCTCTTCAAAAAGGGAGAAGCTGCTCCCAAACTCCCTTGATTTACCCTTTGTCTGCTGCAACAATCATTAGCTTTTAACCGATCCTGACTCAGGTGTTGTCTTTTCCAGAATCTCCAGAGCCATTTACCCAGCAAGGCTAAATTCATATCAAGAAAGTCTATCATACAAGAGTGCCAAATTGCTTTCTTTTGCAATCTGAATCCCATTTAGCTAGGCAATATCCTCACTTGCCATCACCAACTTTCCAAAGGAGAAGAACCAAAAAAAAAAAAAAAAAAAATCACCTGTTCTCCTATGCCGATTTATTCTCTTCCTGACCTATCCTGGTAGCGTGAAGACCAACATCAAATACAGCGGAATAGCTGATGTCAATGTATTAAACAGAATTAAATTACCCCCTAGTGAAAGTAAAATGGCCTTCCACCCATCCAGTTCTCTCTATCTTCTGGATTAGAGGTTGCCAATCAGTCTCTTTTAGCTTTTAGGGGCTTAACGGTAGATCTAGATAAGTAATGGGGAAATGACCAAGCTGATAGTTAAAGCCATGCAGCACATTGAGACTCCCTGAAAGAATCATTGCTAGTGTATAAAACTTGCAACTTATCGGACTTAATTTTCAACCTTATACATCTTCAAAGCCATACAAAATAGTCTTCTATCCCACTATCTGTTCCTTCTTGTCTTCACCTTGTACGCATCTCACTTGGTCTCTGCAAAAACTTCACCAGAACGTCCGCTACCAGCATAAATCAGTATGGTGATAGAGGGTGACCTTGCTCTAGCCCTCTGAAGAAATTTATGCATTTGTCTTGTTTGCAACTGTACAATTCCATTTCATGCCGAAACATCCAGCCTCCAACAGTTCAAGAAGGAAACTCCATTGAATCTTTAGCATTGCTTTCCCAAAACCTAGCTTGCATAAAATCCCTGTTTGATTAGAACCTTGTCCAATGTCTCCTGCACCATTATAAAACTATCTTGAATTAATCTTAATTTAATGAGCGCTGTTTGAGCCTCCCCTGTTAACTGGTTCATAAGTGATCGGAGTCAAATAGCCAGCATTTCAGATGCCATTTTCAAAATACCATTCATCAGATAAACGGGTCTGCAAGCCTTTTGCAATCTCAACATTTTGTTTTTTAGGGATTAAAGCAATGAAAGCGTTGTTTAGTCGAGATAATTCTGCTTTTCCTGCATAAATTTCCTGGCTGGCAGCCTTCTCCACACCAAGCTGAAAAGATTCACGGAAGTGGAATTAAAAGAAGTTCTAGATTTCTTGCTGTATTGCACTTCTATCAGAACTTCAGCATCCATCTCTCTCTCTTTCTCTCTCTCTTCAGTTGCTAGTCTCATTGCTTGCACCGACTTCGTTTCACCACTGATGAGGTCATCTAACTCGGGGTACAAGAACCATAAATTTTCAAACCAAAAATATTTTTACAGGCTATAAAGCCATATCCAACTCCAGAATTAGAGGGCAGTGATCGAAAGTAGGTGTAGGCATTGATCTGTAATACTCCAGGGGAAAGAGATCATCCCAAGTTAATGACATTAGAATCCCATCCACCTTTGCAAAGCTGGATGATTCCCTTCGATTCGACCGCGTATATCTTGCGCTATTCATGGCGGTGCCAACGGAGTTATTAAATTCCAAAAATACACATCTTTCAGTTCTTGAAGGAAAGCTTTGCTGTATATTAAATTCCAATCGGTTGGGATAAATCCCTTACCGCTGCTGACAACCATATACGGTGTATTCCTAGTATAGCTAAACGGGAATCCAAACTACACTATAAAGTGACAACTTTCATACCACATGACAGGTTCTGGTCGGGTGTTTTCCCAACTGGCCTGTTCAGAATTGAGGCACCCTTCATTCCACCAACCACGAATGGCTGTGAGAGAGCGATATGATAGGTTTTCTTTTTGGCCCCAATCTTTGACAATGTTAAGATGAGCCGAACAGAGTGGCGTACCAAATTTCCCTCAGATTATTCAACTTAACCTCGATTCATTATTCAAAATAATGGAGACACACAAGACAATGGAAGTATAACATCAACATGGAGGTCAAAAGGCATAAGATTTGGCATCAGTAGAAAATGGCAAAAAAAATAATGATTTGGCAACAGGTCAAAAGCTAAAATTTGTGATGTGATCAACAGACATTCCTAGATGGATCCGACAGGAATTCTCAGGATCTGTACCATCCACTTGTCCGGATGAATGGGACTACAATTTTTTTTTTCTTTTTTCTTTTTTTTTTTCACTTCCATCCCCACGAGCACATCCAGTGACCCAACAGATATGGGTGCAGTAGCAGTCTGACAGCCATATGAGAGTTCACTGCATAAATAACATCAGTTGAGCTCTCAAGGGAGGAAACTGAACCTTCATATGGCCGTAAAACCAGCATGGAAATTGCACGATCTTCACACGAGTGAAATTATAACCTGGGAAAAGCAGCAAAGCGATTCCATCTTTGATATCCCATTGCTTCTACAACAACCAGATGGAGTTTAGCAATGAATACCCTTCAAAGGTATGATTTCAGTCAGCTTCACCGATGGCGTAGCTTCTGTTTCTTTCTCATTAGCTTTCTTCGCCTCTCTTCTTCTTCTTCTTGCTCAATGAGGCGAAGTTGCTCTTCATCCTCCCTTCTAGCAATCTTGGAACTGCAACACAGGCATTCATTAAACTCATCGTCACAGATTATAATGCGAAAGTTTCTGCCCAAATGCTCTGAAGCAGCCCCAAACCAAAGGGGGGCCTCGCCAGGATGCAAACTGCTTTTCTTGTTAGGTCAATCTTACAACATGCAAGTGGAATAACAGCATCAATACAGCCATCAAATAGCTGAGATAGAATTCTTTGCCCTCATTAATTCAGTTTGAGAAGTCAAAAAGATTTTAAGAGAAGTGCCTGCAGCCAGCGTAGTGTAAGAAATAATCCATACCTTCTTAGCTCTTCCTGCTGGATAACATCAAAACCAACCTCCATGTCACTGACATCCTCCTCTTGCTCTGCATATTTACTAGGATCATACCTGCATGCATAACACAAAATACAACATTATACCAAAACCATATTCAACTTCTAACATGGTATCTCCACTCAAAAATTATCCCTGCAACAAATGATAAACCAAATTGTTATAAGAGCTTCCAAATGTATATAGTATTTGATAATGGAGGAATTTGATTTGACTGATTTACATTACTCTTCCTAGAATTCTGACAAGCAAGCTGGGAAGCCTCAGTACATGCCATGTCCGTATATGATATACGTATCATATATCAGTAAGTGTCTATATCAGATACACTTCAGCATCCTATTTTCAAAAATTAAAAAATGGCTCCCATTACTTTCTAAGGTGTAAGGTATAGACTGTTATATTGATAATCCACTATGTGCTATATATGCCTTTTTTACATATATAAAAGAAGGTGTTTTTTAAAATCCTTCTATCCTAGCTGTAGTGTCCCGCTTTTTTAAAACTTTGCCAGATCAACCATCCATATAGTGTTGCATCTGTATCCCATGTCTATGTCCTTGCTTCGTAGCAAGCATGGCAGGGTAATCTACAACAGAACGTGTCAATATTGAATTTTGTAACTTTCAAAACCAGTTTTGTGTCAATTAGTGCAAAATTCAGCATCCCTCTCACCAATCTGCTAAAATTATTGAACCAGTAAATGATTACCTCAAAAACAATTCACAATTTTAAAGGGTATGAAGATAAAAGAAGTTTGAAGAATTACAGGGACAAAAAACAAACCTAAACATTTTTCTGATAAGTCCACGAACATCATCAACATCATCTTCCTCTTCATCCAAATGTCTTCTCACAGGCCTTTTCTTTGAACGGTCCTCACGGATGTCACGTGATGGGATTTGCTTAGATGGCTAAATCAAAACTCAATATGAGAAATATGACAACAGCATATCAGAAAACAAGAATTATAAATGTATGACCATGCTACACAGAAAAATATGAAATGCATTGCCAAACAATCACTATTTGTTTGTAATGCATATACATTTTTATATATCTAGTAATGCACTTTTCTATGCTTTCAGCAATAAGATGCATGTATACAAATGTGTGCACAGAGATGGAAGGAAACCTGAGCTTTTGAGGAAGGCAAGGGCTGTTTTGTTATTGTTTTTACTCTATCTGGTACTTGGGTTACTCTTTTCTGATCATGGTGATAATTTTGGGCAGAAGAATGTGGCTTTGCAGATGAAGGGTTCTTCTTTAAACTAGGATCACTTGTAGCCTTCCCAGCAGGCTTATTTGTACTGCTAATCTGAGCAGGCACCTTGGAGGGCAAAGCTTTACTTCCCGTAGTGTGGAGAGGCCCATTCCCAGCGCCACCACCAAGCACTTTTCTAGGTTCAACTGAAGCTGACTTGGATCTGTTTACAAGAGCTTCTTTCACAGAACCTACTTTGGTTTGCATAGGCCGAATGGCAGAAGCTGGCTTCTTCAATTCATGACCATTCAAGGTTGGCTTTACAGGTTTGCTTGTAGGTATCCTGCTCTTCAATGGTGTTTGGGCTGACCGACCATCTTCCACACAAGCAGAAACCTATATAAGTATCCTCTATGAAACGACCAAAATGCTCAATAGTTTACACTCAAATGTCTAGATGTTTATTTATTACAAGAAAAGCATACCAGCCTTTGGAGCAGAGACATGTCTGGTTAAAGGCTGCTCTTTTTCAGAGGAGGGAAGATCAGCATCATCTGACAATAGAAAGGAATAATCTCGCATGTCTTTAAGCGTCTGTGCCTTCTTTTTTACCTGCAAAATTATAGACATCTTATGCATCCCAAATCAATGACACTGAAAACAATCTGCAATGGGGTAAAATCCTCCCTACCTCATTAACTACTCTTGTTTTCTGATGGTGCACGTGTGTCTTTACTTCTGAAGATGTGGGATCTCTTTTGTTCTGCAGAAACAAGTAAAATGTTGTAAACTTACCCAGTTGAAATGAAAGATAATAAAAGTATGAAACCTATGGCCCAGAACACATACACCAGAACTCGAAACCTTAGCCACAATATGCTTATTCTCCCGAATTAAACGGCTTTCTTCAATGACTCGTGGAGCAATAATGGGCTGTGACGGGCCAAAAAAGGAGCCAAATCTGCAAGAAAGTTATGCATCAGAGAAAATAGAAAAAAAAATCCATCATCAAACCATCCTTAGATATTTAAATATCTCCAGATCCAGAGCAGATGAAGATAAAGCAAATTAAACACTATCCAGCATTCATAAATGTTTTCCCCTACAATGTAATCCTCAAGTTTAATTAGCAGCTACTATACACATAGTAGTCCCTCTTTTCTGTAATCAATTTACGGGTCATGCAATATTCAGTGCCCAAAAGAAAGGCTGATGAATGGACCATTTTACATATAAAAGATCAAATATTCACAAGTAGCAGTTTCATGTCAACTGCATGATATGGCATAAGGAAATAAATGCCAATACACCCTTTTGTGGGACTCAACCATAGGATACATATAAGAATAATTCCAGTGGGTACCACCACCTTCCTCTAAAAGAAAAAAATTCCTGATTCCTACCGGTCTCTTTATGATGTCACACTCACAAACTGATGGCAAAAGAGGTGCCATGCACACTAACCCCCATTGCTTCCACCTAATGACAACCTATGGCATACGCTATCCAGCTGAAAGAAAGGAGAAATGGCCTGGCAAAACAGCTACATTTGACCAAAAATTCAAAATCAATTAAAAAAAAAACTCTTCTTGATACTTGATCCATATAAGGCTACCAGACATTTAAAAACCTGGCATGATGCAGACAAATTTATATGACGGAAATTCAGTTTTTGAACACTATCATCACAGGCGCTCGCATAGGCACTTGAATGTTTTCACGTGACATGCTGGAAACTCCAAAGCAAATGAGCAAGTGCATTTACAGTTACAACAGATGCAACATGTTCTAATCCATAGTAACTTAGCTTTGCCCATCAAGCCCATAATACAGTGCAATCACTAGATGTATTACTTTTATGATTCCCTTAATCATTTCTCCTTGTAAGTCTTTACCTACCAGCAGCCTAAAGCCCTTTATTTTGTTAATACGATATATCTAAATCCAGAAAATTTTCTTATAATGAGATTTTAAGGGAGACAGCTAGTTCCTTTTGTCCCTCCAGTCATATGGAACTTTAAGCAAATAGTTCCCAGGTGCAAAAATGGTTTAGGGAATGGAGTACATATTTGATTCCCTAATGACATTTTTCATCTTATTTAAGACGGCAAAAAAAAAAGAGAATAGTATTGCATTGTACATACCTATCTATCCATCCATCTACTCTCACACTCCCATGCTACAGCCCTCAGCCTACCAACTCTTCCATCAAGCACAATGCATTTTAGTCCCGAAGATGTTGATGACTCCCCATAACTGGGCTTTCCCCTTGATCTTATCGAATTATCTTAGTCACTCTTATCCACCTGTTTGTACATGATCAGGTCTAATCAGACCCATATCATTAAGTCATGAGATTTACGAAGGGCCATAATCATATATACCTTCAAAATCTTCTCTTCACATGAGCATGGCAATCAAGATGTACTACACTAACGTGTCCTCCAAATGGATTTCAAGATTGTGTAATAGAAGAAGGAAATTGAGATGTTCAGACAAATAGGTACACTGTCACTGGCCATGAGAGGTTGTTAGACCCTACAGACACACCTAAAATTTCTCATCCCAATTGTAAAATAGAAACACAATTATAACAGACAACTAAGGGACTGTTTGGTAATGTTTTATTTCGTATTCTATCTTTGAAAAGCTGCAGAAGAAAAATAACACAACAGAAAAATAAACTTGGCGACAGCCCTCATCTTTTTGTCACTGTTTGTAAAACCTCTAAAATGGTTTGGTACTAAAACATTTTTATTTATGAAAATGTGAAAACAAAAACAAGAAGTAGCAATGGAGATGCACTTCCCCTCTCTCCATCTAACATGAAGTAGTGCCTTCCATGAGGTATTTTACAAACTTTAAAAAAAATGGCAACATCACCAAGCAAACCCTTGGTTACATGCAAGATTTGCCATCTTAGTACAGGATCTTATGATGGTACCATCCTATTACAGTGTTAGTAAGTGGTTACAGGAGCCAGTCCGATGTACCAAGTGTTGGTATGGCCCCTATATTACATATCAATTTGATACCAATATGGTACAGTATGGTCCGTATACACCGATACCAACCGATACAGCAAACCTTAGTTACATATCTTTGTAGATGTTGCATGTAATCCTTCAACTATCTATTTATTTATTATTTTTTGGAGGGTTAAACTTGTCTAAGTTATCCAGGAGGTGTTTGACATATGGGACTTGATGTGGAGAAATGATGGTTGTCATGCACTTTCTTTAGTGAAGGACAGGAAATTAGATCTTTACTTTTTTAATCAACCCAAATACTGTTAAAGAAGAAGTTATCTAAGAGGAAATTGGAATATTTCAGAAGCATGCATCTTTAAACCTAACAAAAGATCTTAACAAAGTTTTCCATAGAACTGAAAGCGATTGTATCATCACACATTTGTTGCACCTTAAAAAGGATGTGGATAAAGCATGATCTCAATTTTGATGATCATGTCCAAACATCAAACAAGTTATCTTACAAAATAACAATAAATCCTTAATAAAATCCCAAATGAAAAAAGGCAATCGTCTTCTATTGTCCAAATAAGGTTTTTAAAACCTAACATTTTCTTGAGAACCTGCTGCTGAGTCAAAGGAAATAGTGATCATTAGAAGTTCCTTTTTCTTTCTTTAATCAACAACAAAGTGTGGAAAGTGATACTTACATAACTTCCTTTTTTCAAAAAAGGGAAGGCTAAAAATACTAGAAGGAACCCAAGTGACATATCTAAAATTCATTTCAACTGACATATCTAAAACTCTTTCTATTCAATCTAAGACAAAACATATGCATCTTTAAGGTGCAACAAATCCAAGAAACCATCATATTAGCTCAAGAGATCGCTCACTCCTTACACAAAGCTAATCTTGAAAAACCTTCTCTTACCCATATAGCTTTGCCGAGGTTTATGAATGGACAATTCTAATTTCAAAAATCATGATTTTATCCTTCTCCTAAGTTTAAACTTTTTGAACTTTGAAAATTGGTACTTTGAGTTGTTTGAATTTTTTAAAGAGAAGGTTTAAGGGTGTCCCAATTCACAAGGCTCATGCCACTATAGAGTCTGGGGAGCGTCAAACTAGTGACACCCATGTCACCATGGAGCAACCTTTCCATCGCACCAAGGCCTGTCCTTAAAAAAGGTGGCTTGCTGCACAAGCCATTGCAAGATTTGGGGAGGGTCAGATGTACACAACCTTACCCCTGGATGCTGAGAGGTTGTTTCCATCTTTTGAACTTGTGACCTCCAAGTCACAATGAAACAACCTTTCTAAAAATAAGGTTAAAAATGGAAAAAAAAAAAAAGGTACAATAATATGGAGAGAGAAACATGAATTTGAAAAATTCAATTCAAAATAAGAAAAAAAAATTCAGTTTCATCATTTTTGGGCTTTTATTTAATTTTGTTACACAATGAAATACCCAGTACAACAAAATCATAATTCGTAACTTCAAACAAGCATACGTCATGAGTACACCCAAGATTCAAACTCAAAACCTTCTCCAAATGAATGAGGGGTGTGATAGCTCAGGATTCATAAAATCTCTAATGGAAAAATAACCTAGAATGACATGATAACCAGATTTGCTATAATGATAGGTCATCCATGCTATGGTGGATCTTAAAAGAAGCATTTTCAGTATTCATGGCAAATAAGAAATACCCAGATTCACAATGACAACATTGTCAATCAGGTGTATATTTCCTATAGGGACTAAAATTAATGAACAAACTAATTTTCAATCAGGTCAGCAAAAAAGCTAGTCATTGACTTAAGAACCACCAGTTCATAGGTGGAGAAGATTACATAGATAGACCTAAAATTAAAATCTTTTTACATGATTTGTGAAGCGAGCTTTTGAGTGCATCCCCACTGATAGTTGCATCATGAAACATGGTGTTTGAGTAGAGGACCTAAAGAGTCCCTCCAAGACTGAGCACTTTTAAATAGAAAATTTATGAGACTGATTGTCTATTAAAAAACCTAATGATATAAAGCATTTACCGAGTACAGAGGACATAAGCATAATACAGGGGAGCAATCAAGAAAAAGAATTGCTGGTAATGTCCTGCAGAGTACCCAGCAGAAGAGATGTGCCAGACACTGCATGGAAACTGTTGAACTTGAATAACAGTTTATTAGAGTCGACACTAGTCAAGTCATAGGACAATGGGTTTTGAAGAAAGACCTGCAAAGGAGGAGGTAATGCAGCTAAATGTTAAAATGAATAAATCACTTATTAACCACAACAAGCCTGTCAAAGCTAGCTCTGTCAATCAAAAGGCAAATGCCTGGCCAGTCTTACAAAATCCAGCATCAAATACATATTAACTATGTTGCTCTTTTAGCTGGATATGGAAGGTTTATAAGCTAAGTTTCACTAAACCAAAAATCCAAGCAAAAGCAGAACCCATTAATTGTTTGATGAGCTGAGGAAGCCTTCTGATAGAGATCAAGCAACCAATACAGAAATCTAAAACTCTATCATAATGAGTTTCTCAAGTGAAGGTGGTACTCAAAATCAGTGTTCAGTAGGATGATGACTAATGGTTCAACCAAGAGGGAGCATAAGAATATACACATCTTTGTCGATACGTAGCTGATGTTCACGATCCTTGCCATCAAACCAACCATTTATTCTTAACAATTTCCAAACCAAAAAAAAAAAAAGAAAAAGATTTTTATTTTTAATGGCGAAAATGCCAATAAACTCTTTGCGAGGCTAAGCTCAAAGGACTCATGCACACGGGTATACAAATCACTCACTTGTCATTTGATGTTATCCTCCTCTTGTCTTGAGATTGAGATGAATGACCAAAAGTACTAGTACTTTGTTTCTTCAACTTTTGTCTAATATTATCTTTTAGCCGCTCCCTCAATTTAAGAAATTCTTGTTCCTCCCTGGTGGGCTTTGGAGGTTCTGGTTCCTCTTCTTCCTCTGGCTCAGAAGGTTCCTCGTCATATCCATCATATTCTTCCTCTTCATAATCTTCCTCTCGCTGATGCAAACCCTGCATGATAGTGGAAAAAAGGTGAATTGTTGCACATATTAATAGTCAAAAAGAAAAGCATTACCGTAAATGTCATAACACAAGCAGCAAAGCAACGGAAGCAAGGAAGTGACAAAAATCAATTATCCAAAAAACAAAAAAAATCCAATATAATTGGATCGCATGTAGCCAATTACAATTCGAACGAATAGAGAGATATAAGATGGTCTTCCAATCATTTTTTCTCGTTTCAGATGTGACCACGGAATTAGTTTTCCTCATGGTTGAAAGGATCATAGGCATCCACAAAAATCAATCAATCAGTGCATACCATTGACTCGAAAACATAACAATTCATCACCAGATGATCTAATTCCTCGAGCAATGATATGATATTTTACATTTGCTGAGGGAAGATCCATATTCTCCGTGTAACAATTCCGATTTAATCATCGTTTAGTTCGATCTTTTTGTATTCAATTATGATCAAGACTCGATTTTTATGGTTCTCTTTTTCTTCCCCTCAATTTTTACCACTTTGATTCGATCATTCCGTTTGTTGCAAGTAAAATTTGGGGCTTTTAGATGAGGATTAGGGTTTGGATTGGGGGAAAAAGATTTCGCTTTACCCTTCTGTTCTCAAGGAACCAGCTAATAATTTCAAGATCACAACTAAATCTAAATTTAAAGCTTTTCTGTGATTTCGCGAAGGGAAAGGAAATCTATCGGCACAGATAAGGGAATTTCACGAAATTTAAGAAAAAACCAAAGCCCATGGCGGTGGTGAATTAGTACCTCGGAGGTACCGGCGTAGGAGAACCTGTTCTTCAGCTCGTGGTTTCTAAGCCTCTCCGCCTCCCGCTGCCGGCGGATCCTCGCCGCCACGTCCTGGGCAGCGCCGCCGTAACCGTCCCTCATCGCCGATGTCCCTCCTCCTCTCTCCCTCCCTCCCTCCCTCCCTCCCTCCCCCCGGCTTTCTACCTCTTTCCTCGCTTTCAGACGCTCGACGGATGGCTTAGTCCAACGCGACGGCCATCTCGCAGAGCTTTGATCTGCGGAGAACGAAACCGCCTGAAATAAAAGAGAGGTTTTATTTTGCATGTTAGTCCCTAACATTTTCTTAAATTATAATTTTTAATATTTTAATTTACATTTCAATTTTTAGCTTGCATAATTTCTTGTATAAAAATTACAAGTCCTCCAAATTGCAGTCTAGTTAACCATTTTTCTAAAATATATATATATATATATATATAGATGAAAAATTATTTACTAATTCATTAAATAAATAAAAGGGGTTGGCTTGAAAATAAAATAGAAGAGTAAGATGGGCAGAAATGGAAGGGAGAGAGGAAGAATGCATTTTGGACTTTTTTTTGTTTGTGTGTGTGTTTTTTTTTTAATGAAGCTAAAACAACAAACATGAAAAAAAGAAGGAAGTAAAACAACCAAAATCCATGATTATTCGTAAACTTCAAAGTTCAATTTTACTGTTCTTTCTAGCTGGATGATCCAAGATAATGTAAGGGTATGATATTTCCATTCTAGCTGTGTCCTATTTTGGATGCTAAGCAATCTTTTCTTAAACCATAAAATTCTTTAATAAGCATTTAGTCATTAACAATTTGATGAAGCCCTTCCCATCACCTTAGAATGTGAAGCTTGTTAGTCAAGTTAACTATGAAAATTTTGAGTTTTAGATCCCTTAAACACAAATCAAACATTGCATCTTAACCTATCTTAATAGAATAATTATCGGTGATAGTATAAACATAAACCCCTGGAACTCTGCTCAATGATAGAGGATAGAGGAAAGGACTAGAGGAGGCAAAGGAAATTAGAGGGAGTGAAAATAAGAGTGCAAATAAGATCACAATCCTAAGCTCAAATTTGAGCAATGATTGATGACCTAAGTAACATAGTTTTAGATATGGATTGAGGGATTGAAAAAATAAATAAAGAAAAATTTAAAAACTCATATAAAATGCCTCATAGAAAGCCTTGTAGGCCATAATTACCAGGAAAGCTCTTTCTCACTCAAGTAGAAGTATTTTGAGAAACCAAATTAGGAAATGTTCAAGAACCTTGACAAAATTCATTATGTTTCCATTACCACCATTCGCAGTTACAACTATTCATTGTTTAAGAATGACTGTAGATAGGCATTGCCTTAAGGATAAATATTTTACATTTTTAAGGATGTTTAAGAGCATAACTACCCTAAGAGAGTCATAGTTACTCCTACCGTTTAACTATAGTTAAGTGAATTTAGAAATTATAACCAATTTGCATGACAAAATCCTAGTAAGTTGATATAATGAGGACTCCATAATTTTGTTTTGATACAGTGAAAATAAAAGGTGTTTGGATATAGGAGCCCTAACTTAAGACCTTCTAAAGCCCTTCCTCCAAATTTGAAGTCAGATTTGCAACCTTTCTGAACCCTTCTAAAGCTTGGTATAAGAGATTTGTTCATCAAACTATGTTGAAACTTGTTTCAAATTTAAAGAAAAAGAAATGAAAACTACAGTAGAGATGAAAGCAAAACAAGGAAATGAAGAAATTAGAATATAATTAGCAATATAATAAACATAGTAGATTCTTGAAATTTTGTTTACATATTAGCCATCATAAATTTGAACTCAGTAAGAAAAATATCTACAGTGGAAGACAAAACTAGTTGGCATAATTATATCATATACATGCATACATGATACATATGTATACATGTATATACGTATTTATGGAGTTCTTTTTCATACTGATATAAAAATAAAAAAAAAATTATCAAACTAATGCAGGTTTCAACTTAATTACCAAAATGATGCAAAAGCCTAAAGTGTCATTTGGGATGACGATTTTTCAGTCAAAAAATGCCATTCCAAATGGCATTTTTTAGGCCGACTCAGCCACCCATACATCTAGTCAGCCATCTACATGGAACCAAAAAGAAGAAGAAGAAGAAGAAACACCATTTGAAATAGCGCTTTTATAAACGCCATTTCAAATGACGATTTTAGAATGCCATAATTTTTTTTTTATCCCTCTTTTTTCCGACTTTCTCGTGATTCCGACTTACTCCATCTCCGTCGATCTCCACTCTCCGGTGCCACCGCCATCTTAGGTATACTTCTTTCCTCTCTTTTCTCTACCATTCAATGCCCTCCCTCTACGCCCCCTTCCCCCTCCCCCCATTTGGCTGCCCCACCCTTGCTGCCTTCTCCCGCCCCCCCCCACCAATGCCTACGACCTCTTTCCTTCCAACGGCCAGCCCACACCCCCACCACCCCCCACCCCCCTCTCCCCACCACCATCACCAGTCCTTACCCAGCCCTTACCCCACACTACTACCGACCCCCCCCCCCCACTGCCACCACCGGCCCTTAGCCCACCACCACTACCCCCACCCCCTCCCCCCTACCGGCCCTCCCTTTTTTTAAAAAATAATAATAAATTAATTAATTAAATAATTAGTTAATTTATTTATTTATTTATCTTAAATATTTTTACATTAATTTTAATTAATTAATTAATTAATCTTAAATATATTTTAAAGAATATTTGTATTGAATTTGATTAGGGATAGTGTGCGGCCCATTTTCATATTTGCTACATTCTTGAAAATGGATCCAGACTTGACTTTTTCTAAAGTCATCGGGCCTAAATCCGACCTGATGCCTGAAAATAATTTTTAGATCGGGCATGGTTAGGGATAGTGCCTGGTACATTCACAAGATACATCTTTTAATTTTAAATATATTGCATTGCATAGAACCATAGATCCATCTTTTGATTAAATGTATATAATCTGGCTGAATTATATACATAGATCGATTAATTGTCCAGTTTGAATAGTTTAAAAATTATAATTAATTCTATAGATAATTACAGTAATCAAATGATACATAATATAGATCGAGAGAAATTTTGAATAGCATTATTTTTTTATTTTTCTTCCATGTGAAGAGAACTACGAAAAAATGCTGCTAAAATTTTTCTCTATCTGTATTATGTATCATTTGATTACTATGATTACCTATAAAATTAATATAATTTTTAAATGGGATAGAACCTAACTTTACCTATTAGTTGATGATAAGATGTATTTATTATATTAATTATTTTATTAAAATAATTATCACTATCTTATATTTTGATTTTGATATTGTCATAGAATTGATTAAAAAAATGATCAGTGCTCGAGTTCGTCTACTATTATATTATGATGGCATAATAGAAAATGGTGAAGATGGCGTGCAGTATTGTCAGCCTGCGAGCCAGATGGTTAGGTTATCTTTGTTATTATGACGTCAAAAATTATTGAATCATTTATATAGTAATATTTCTATAGATAGAAAAAAATATGAAATCAAACTAAGATGGAGATTACCTAATTTATCAGGATAGTTAATGCAGAGCAAATATATCTTAGTTCCAATTGATGATGATGAAGATGTCCAAGAAATATTGACATTTTCTCTAAAAATTTTAGAATACCGATATATAAAATTATATATTTAAAAAAAAAGATATATCCTCTAATAAAAATATTACTCAAATGATAGTATCGAGATTTGGGTACTTTAGTAAACTTTTAACCCAAGAGGATAATACTCCTAGACCTTCCTCGCCTTTCTTAAGTCCTATGGTGCGAACCGTTGGTGCTGAAGCCATGTTCGCAGAACATTATAATACTGTTGGCCCTAGTTGTCCAATTATTCAAAGTCTTATGATGACTTCTCCTATGATAACTTTTCCTACGATGACTTCTCCTTTAGTGATTTCTCCTATGGTGGAAGTAGAAGTGCGGGTAGACATGGGCATTGGATCGTGCCTGGCCCGACCCGGCCCGGCCCAGGCACAATGGGCCTAGTACCGTTGGCCCATCAGGCTCTTTTTTTTAGTCTTAACGGGCCGTGCCTGGTATGGCTCGCAATGGTATGAAATGGATCGTGCCTGGCCCAGTCCATAACGACTAAAATCAATTTTTTTTTATTTTTTAAGGGTTAAAATGACTAGTTTTCTTATTTTTATCATTTTAACCTCTTCAACAACCAAAAAATGGCTAGATTGAGGAATATTTTGAGAAAATAAAAATTTAAGACTTCTATAAATAAAGTTTTCCTCTTTCATTCTCACCACATCAATTCATCAAACCAATTCTCTCTCTTTAATCTTTCTACTTCTATTTGTTCTCTCTTCTAGCAATTCTTCTCTCTTTCATTATATTATTTAGTATGTAGCAATTATAATTTAGCAATTCAAGAGTCGTACAAGAGGAGGAAGCATCTCTCTTTTGGATGTCGTAGTTCAAGGATAGCTCCACAAATCTACCTCTCCAACTCTCCGGCTATCCGACCTCCAGTGGCCCAATCCTCTTCCTTTGGCTTTCCAATTCTCTAGTCTCAGCTCTACCTCTTCTTCCTCTTTAGCTCTATAATTTAATTTTCTTTTGCTGGTTACTGGTTAATTTTTATTTTTTTATATTTACTTAGTTTAGATGGCAAGTTATGATGATGAGAGTATAGCCGAAGCCGCTGGGCATGTCGACATTTCTCTTCCTATTTCGGAGGAAGAAACTCTTCCTACTTGATGCGAGCTAATCTATAGCTATGGCAAGTGCACCAATCGATCAAGTAATAAAGTAAATGAGTAGAGTATCATCCTTAGAGGATTAAAAAATAAGTATTGAAAAATTCTTTCCTATGCTTTATTTAGAAGATCGATTTATGAGAATAAAAAATTAAAAAACTAAATAAAAAAATAATTAAAAATTTTAAGAAAATAGAGAGAGTGTAATTATTAGGATTTTAAACTTAAGAGCAATGGGTTACTAAGACAATCGATTCACCAACTCAGTCAATACAATATTCAGGTTACAGATTAATTTTATTTCATGTGACGATGGAGTCTCCTAATTTATTCACTATCCTTTGGTCCAGGCATAGCAAAACTATCAATATTTATTAATTATCCTTTAGTCCATGTGTAATTTAAATAAATATTAATATATTAAGTTTTGTGAAATTCTCTAATTAAAATACGCTGCGTCCAAAATGCACTAAAATTTTTGCATACATATGAATTCTAATTTGATTCATAATACAAGGTATATAATCAAGAAGCAATAACATAGATGTACTTGGTTCGTAACATCTATGTTCATCAGATCAATTAGAAGATGGTCAGTAATCTAAAAGCATTAAGATCAGATTTATATACTCTTCATGAATAAAATTTAAAATTAAAAATAAATCACACTGAATATTGCATCAAAAGAGTGGCTACACCTTAGCCTTAGTAAAAAAAAATTTAGTTCATGATAACAAGTTCAAAAATATCAAATAAAATAAAAAATATAAAAAAATTAGATTATTTGATTGCTGAAATTGATTGTCCGTTGCTCTTGGTGTGGAGAACTTAGTGAAGAAGAAGAGAAGCTCCTTGATCAATGTTCTGATTGTCGGAAGAAGAAAAGAAAAAAAAATAAAATCCCTTTCTTTTCTCTCAAAAATCTCTCTTCTCTTTCTACCTCTCTCCTCTCTTTCTCTTCTTTTTCTTCTTTTTTTTACTGTCTCCCCTCTCTCTCTCTCTCTCTTTTTCGGCAACAGCAGACTTTTTATAGGCTAAAAGATGGTTTTCCATCGAAATCCTTTGAAAATTAGGTTTAAAACTCTCAAAACAACTCAAATTAGGACCCTGGATGATTCTGACCGTTGGATGTCAATCAAACGATCCAAAAATTGCTTAAAAACCCTTTAAAATATCCTAGATCAAGTCAGAATTCATGGCAGCCGTCGGATCAGTCGCTGGATTGAATCTAGGCCGTCAGATCGCGCATAGAAAAGCTTCTGATCTTTAGTTTTAAAGTCGAGATAAATCTCAGCCATTGGATCTCGATCGGAAGCTACAGATGCTGTTCGTCAGCGTATGCATTTCGACCATCCGATCAAATCTCAGTGAAAGGCGCCCATTGGATCGGACAAAATTTCTAAATTATCCTCTATAGACCATGCACGAGCCTGATGTTGCGTGGACCGCCGCATTCTTCAGTCAATCGGAGTGCGCTTCTTCATGTGAAATTCTCGAAATGCCCTCTAATCGATCCATCGTGCGCTGCAAAAAATGCTGACATCAGCCTAGCATCAGTGGGTCAATCTGCTAGTTGCGGTCGAACCGGACGGTCTGCTAAGCCAGTTTTTCTGAATCGGTTTGAACCGGACCAACTTTTTTTTTTGAAATTCAATTTCGAGCTCGTTTGAAGTTTGTTTTATCTGAAATTTATTTCATCTGAACCAGAAAAATAAGATCTTCATATTGGTGGCCTTCTTTTTTACATAAGATTAACAAAAGTATCAATTTTTAAAGAAATAGATTAATTTATTTTATAATTTAATACTTTTATTAGTATATTTTTACCACTTATCATACCCCCCAACTTAGTCATTGCTAGTTCCTTAGCAATATTTTATTTAATACCATGTTTCAATAAGATTATCCATCATAAAGATAAAATCTAGTACTAAAGGTCAAAAAATTTAAAAAATACTGCTAATTAAGCATTGAGCTTCAGAAGTAAATTTTTCAGTCAACACAATTAAAAACTTTCTTAGAGTACATCAAAGATCTACAGCACTTATATTCATGATGACTAACTTTAGCATTTTAGTATTAAATTAAAGGACAAAAGTATCTTCTCTTATCACCTATTTTGATTAATTTTCTATACATTCTCAATTTTATACTCATGAATTAAGATAGCTTTCACACTGCCCTCTTTTTTTGTGCTGTGCTAAGCATCCTGGCCTTTTCTTCACCATTTTACGTGAATTTTCATACTTGACCTAGGTGCAGAGACTCAGTTACTAGGCTTTGGGCAATCCATATATACTCTATCTTTTGCACTTTATTTTTAGACAGGTAGCTCTTTCCTTAAATTCAAGTTTCTTTGATTAGAATGTATATTAATTACTAATTTTTAATGATAATTGAATCCTCAGTTGGCCTTATAATCAATACCTACTTTGCCTTGTTAGTGTGCATGTGCAATTAGAAGTGCTAATAGTCTTTTAATG
The DNA here is from genome assembly GCA_006176705.1 of Cocos nucifera. Taxonomy (NCBI): domain Eukaryota; kingdom Viridiplantae; phylum Streptophyta; class Magnoliopsida; order Arecales; family Arecaceae; genus Cocos; species Cocos nucifera. The sequence goes on from QRFJ01000011.1 coordinate 2,761,689, forward strand.
ACCTAAGTATGTTGCTAAAAGTCGACCAACTAATCTACTTCTTTAACTCGTTACATTCATTAGCAAATAATTCTATCTTTTATCACTTATTCATCACTTATTCAGTCTATCTTGCTCAAGATTTTCTTCTTGACACATGATTTTTTTTTTTAACTTATTCTAAATTATCTTAAAGGAAAAGAAAAAATAAAGGATGCAATAAAGGATAGGAAGGAATACACCTGATTTGGTTCAATCTGATTCTTTGGATCTTTGAAATTTTGCTTGAGCTCTCATTGATTTTTTTTTCTATAAAATTAAAAATACACACCAAAGCAGTAAAAGAGCAACTATAAATTACTGAAAAATAAAAAAAAATAATCAAAACTAAAAAAAAAAAATAACCTATCTAGTAGTTCTGATTTATAGTCTTCAGCTTGATTTTTTTTGAGTTCTAAAGTGGATCAATCTGGTGCCACTTCAATTGAAATACTTTCATGTTTGATCGAGTCCTCTTTTAATTAGACATTGCTAGCTTTTATAGTCTCAAATCTATTTTTTATAGAATTCTCATATACTGAATTGTCAATAATATCAATTAGAAAATAAGTTTGATTATCATTAGGATGTTTAGTATTTTTGAAAATATTAAAAGTAACTTGTTCGTCTTGGATTCTAAGAATTAATTTTCCTTATTGAACATCTACTAAAGCTCTTTTAGTAGCTAAAAGGGTCTCCCTAAAATAAGGAGTACATCATAATCTTCTTTCATATCAAGAATAATAAAATCAACAGAAAAAATAAACTTGTTTACCTTTACCAAGACATCCTCTACTATACTTTTTGGATATTTGATGGATCTGTCGGCTAATTGAAGAGTAATAGTAGTAGGCTTCGATTCTCCTAGACCCAACTTTCTGAAAATAGAAAAAAGCATGAGATTAATACTTGCTCCTAAATCACATAAAACTTTATCAAAACTACAATCATCAATAATGCAGGGGATAGTAAAATTTTTTGGATCTTTTAGCTTCTATGATAATTTATTTTGAAGTATTGCTGAACATTCTTCATTCAAATTTATTCTCTCATGCTCCTTCAGCTTTTTCTTATTTGTTAGAATTTCTTTGAGAAACTTGGCATACTTAGGCATTTGAGTAATAGCATCTACAAAAAAAATATTAATATATAAATTCTTTAAAATTTTAAAAAAATTAAAAAATTTCTTATCTGGATGCTATATTTGTCTCTCTGAGAATGGTAATGGTAGTATGTAGGGCTTTACATTTGGATCGACAAACCGTATACCTGGAGACCATCCATCTGCTAGTTGTTTTGATGACTGACGAATTTTAGTTGATGGTTTCTTATTTGTAGTTGGCTCTTCAGTCTCTTTCTTCTGATGTGGCTCCTCCAGCTTTGTACCACTTCTTAGGATGATAGCATTGACTTGCTCCCTTAGATTGGTCTCCATGTTGCTGGACAAGGATCCCTGAGGTCTCTCGAAGATTATCTTAGCCATTTGACCTATTTGCATCTCCAAATTTTGAATTGCTGCTGCTTGGTCCTGTCTAAGTTTGGCTTCTAAATTTTTTATAGTTGCTTCTTGGTTTTACATAAATTTGACCATCAGCTCTTTCATGTTGGACTTCTTTTCAGGTACTTAGAATCTCGGAGGTGGCTGTTGTACTACATTTTGATTACTCCACGAGAAATTTGGGTGCTGCCTCCATCCTTGATTGTATGTGTTGGAGTAGAAATTATTTTATTACGGTCTGAAAAAATTACCAACATAATTAGCTGTATCAGTTACTTTAGCAAAAGGATTATCTATCTGGCAATTGCTCGTATCATGTCTTTTCCACATAGGTCACAGGTGATGCTCTAAACATGCATAGCTATTTTCTTCAAGTTATTGACTTCGGCTTTAAGGGCTGCAATTTCAGCTAGTAAGGTTGGCACGCAATCTACCCCCTGTACAGCTGCTAGTCTTTTTGGCATCATGCATTCTGTCTGCCACTAATAGCTATTTGATGCCATCTCATCGATTAGATCGAAGGCTTCTTCCTCTATTTTTTAGTTAATAGTTCCTCCTACTGCTGCATCAATCATAGAACAATTAGTAGGAGATAAACCATTATAGAAAATTTGTACCTGAACGGATAGTTGATGATGTGGACATCTCCTCAGCAATTTTTTGAAATGCTCTCAAGCCTCATATAGTGTCTCCATGTCCATCTGCATAAAAGAAGTAATATCATTACGCATCTTGGCAGTCTTGGAAGGTGGAAAGTACTTGGCTAAGAATTTTTGGGCTAGGACATCCCAAGTTGTGATAGAACCTGCAGAAAAAGAATGAAGCCAACTCTTAGCTTTGTCCCGTAAAGAAAAAAAAAATAATCTTAATCTAATAGCATCATCCGATACCTTATTAATTTTAAAAGTATCACAAAGTTCAAGAAAATTAGAAATATGGGCATTCAGATCATTATGCACGTGTCCATTGAATTGGACAGTTGATTGAATCATCTGGATCATCGCCGATTTTATTTCGAAGTTGCTTGCTCACACTGGTGGTCTCCTGATGCTCGAAGTTGCATCGACTACAGATGGTATGATGTAATCATTTAATGAACGATGTACTGATCGAATAGCTTCATATTATCCTTTGATCGCCATATCCAATCCTAGATTGATATCGTTAGGATCTTCAGCTGCCATGTTTCTTTCTTGTTGTAGTCTTCTAATGATCCTTTTAATTTCTAGATCTAAAGATAGTAAGTTACTATATCCAATACGTGTCATGCACTGAACAAAATTTTTTTAAAAAAAATAATAAAAATTAAAAATAAAATTCTAAAGTAAAATTAGGATCAAAATTTTAATATTATTTTAGACATAATCTCTGGCAACGATGCCAAAAATTTGATGCGAGCTAATCTATAGCTATGGTAAGTGCATCAGTCGATCAAGTAATAAAGTAAATGAGTAGAGTATCATCCCTAGAGGATTAAAAATAAGTACTAAAAAGCTCTTTCCTATACTTTATTTAGAAGACCGATTTATGAGAATAAGAAATTAAAGAACTAAATAAAAAAATAATTAAAAATTTTAAGAACATAGAGAGAGTGTAATTATTAGAATTTTAAACTTAAGAGCAATAGGTTACTAAGGCAATCGGTTCAACAACTCAGTCCATACAATATTCAAATTATTAGATTAATTTTATCATATGATGGTGGAGTCTCCTAATTTATTCACTATTCTTTAGTCCAAGCAAAGCAAAACTATCAATATTTATTAATTATCTTTTAATTCAGGTGTAATTTAAATAAATATTAATACATTAAATTTTGTGAAACCCTCTAATTAAAATACACTGCGTCCAAAGCGTACTAAAATTTTCACATGCATATGAATTCTAATTTGATTCATAATACAAGATATATAATCAAGAAGTAATAATATAGATGTATTTGGTCCATAACATCTATGTTCATCTAATCAATTAGAAGATGGTCAGTAATCTAAAAGCATTAAGATCATATTTATATACTCCTCAAGAATAAAATTTAAAATTAAAAATAAATCACACTGAATATTGCATCAAAAGAGTGGCTACACCTTAGCCTTAGTAAAAAAAAATTTAGTTCATGATAACAAGTTTAAAAATAATAAATAAAATAAAAAGTATAAAGAAATTAGACTGTTTGATTGCTGAAATTGATTGTCCGTCGCTCTTGGTGTGGAAAACTTGGTGAAGAAGAAGAGAAGATTCTTGATCAATGTTCTGATTGTTGGAAGAAGAAAAGAAAAAAAAATTAAAATTTCTTTCTTTTCTCTCAAAAATCTCTCTTCTCTTTCTACCTCTCTCCTCTTTCTCTTCTTTTTCTTCTTTTTTTTTACTGTCTCCCCTCTCTCTCTTTTTTTTTTTCGGCAACAGCAGACTTTTTATAGGCTAAAAGATGGTTTTCCACTGAAATCCTTTGAAAATTAGGTTTAAAACTCTCAAAACAACTCAAATTAGGATCCTGGATGATTCTGACCGTTGGATGTCGATCAAATGATCCAAAAGTCGCTTAAAAACCCTTTAAAATATCTCAGATCAAGTCAAAATTCATGGCAGCTGTCGGATCAGTCGCTGGATTGAATCTGGGCCATCAGATCATGCACAGAAAAGCTTTTGATCTTTAGTTTTAAAGTCGGAATGAATCTCAACCATTGGATCTCGATTGAGAGCTACGGATGCTGTTCGTCAGCGCATGCATTTCGATCATCCGATCAAATCCCAATGAAAGGTGCCCGTCGAATCAGACAAAATTCTTAAATTGTCCTCTATAGATCATGCGCGAGCTCGATGTTGCATGGACCGTCGCATTCTTCAGTCAATCGGAGTGCACTTCTTCATGTGAAATTTTCGAAATGCCCTCCAATCGGTCCATCGTGCGCCGCAAAAAATACTGACGTCAGCCTAGCGTCAGCACTGCATCAGTAGGTCGGTCTACTGGTTGCGATCGAATCGAGCGGTCTGTTGAGCCAATTTTTCTGAACTGGTTTGAACCGGACCGACTTTTTTTTTTGAATTTTAATTTCGGGCTTGTTTGAAGTCCGTTTTGCCTGAAATTTATTTTATCTGAACTAGAAAAATAATATCTTCATATTGATAGCCTTATTTTCTATATAAGATTAACAAAAATATCAATTTCTAAAGAAATAGATTAATTTATTTTATAATTTAATATTTTTATTAGTATATTTTTACCACTTATCACTACTCCTTCTGAAGCTCCTTTTGGAAAAGTTGGATCCTCTTTCCTTAAGAGAACTAGCACTGTATGGAATGATTTCGATAGAATTTTGATAGATGGAGTCTATAAGATAAAATATAAAAAATATATCAAATTATATAGTTGTGCCAGTACTGGAAGAGCTAGCCATTCGAAGAGACATCAAGAGTCTCATAGGATAAGTAATTCTCGTCTTCAAAGCACTCTTAATATACAAGAGGATGCTCTTATTGGAACTTTTACCTATAATCATGAAAATCAAAGAAAGACACTTGTAAAATGGATAGTTAGAGATGAATTATTCTTTAGCTTTTGTGAATCTTTCAATTTTGAAGAATATGTTCAATTAGCTTTACAATCCGCTTATAGAAGAACCAGTAGACGTACATTTAGAAGAGTAGCTATGACAAATTATTTAGCAATGAAGCATGATTTAATTGGTACTCTTTCTACTTTAAATACAAAAATATCATTAACTTCTGATATATGAACTACATCTGTAGGTAGTATATGTTTTATTTATTACTGCTCATTACATAGATAATGATTGATAATTAAATAAACGTATTCTTACTTTTCATTTTTTTGATTATCCCTATTCTGGTCAATAAATTTTTAATGTTATTTATCAAACTACAGCTACATATGGTATTAGTAATAAAATTATGTCTGTTATATTTGATAATGCATCTAATAATAATGTAGCTATCTAATTATTGAAAGACTCTTTTCGTCCCATTGTTAATGAAAAATTATTTCATATTAGATGTGCATATCATATTTTAAATATTTCTGTTCAAGCTGGAATGGGCATGGTCCAAGATATAATTATAAAAATTAAGAATGTGGTATTTTTTATTCATGCTTCAAAAGCACGATTGCAAGAATTTAAATAATTATGTTTGGATCATGATAAATATTTTAAAAAATTTAAACTTAATGTAGTTACCCGTTGGAACTCTACACATATGATGATTCATGATGCATATCCATATAAAAATTTATTAAATGTATATATAAATAATCATGGATTAGGATTTATTTTGACTAAAAATGATTGCAAAAAAGAAAAAATTTTAGAAGATTTTTTAGTTAGTTTTTATAATGCTATAAATACTCTTTCTAATATTTATTTTCTAACCTCTTGTGCATTTTTATAACAAGCATATATAATTTATGGTCAATTTGCACAATATAGATTTGATGATGTTTTAATACCTATTATTTATAAAATAAAAAAAAATAAAATTAATATTGGAATATGGTATGTTCCATGCATAACTTAGCTACTGTATTTGATCCACGGATCAAATTAAGTAGCGAACATATTTTATTTGATGAAATTGATAGATATATGAATCATAATTCTGAAGAATCTAAAGCTGAGGTAACTCAGCTACTTCATGATATTTTTGCATTATATGATGAAAAGCTTCATGGATCTAGACAGTCTACATCATCTTCATAATCAACTTCTAGTACCTCTCGTTTATCATCTATTTTTTTATTTCTTGCACATAGGAGACATTCACATGCATCTTCTTCATCTGCATCTTTTTCATCTTTAAGTAATGAATTATAATTTTATTTATGAAATGATATATCTTCTACATTAGATGAAAATTAAATAAAAAATCTTGATATCTTGGCCTGATGGAAGAATGTAAAAAATCAATACCCTGTTATATCTGTAATTACACATGATATTTTAGCTGTGCCGATGTTCATAGTAGCATCAAAATCAGCTTTCAGTGCAGGTCCGTGCATTTTGGATGAAAAGAGGAGCAAGATGATAGATGAGACAGTTGAGATGCTGCTCTACTTCAAAGATTGGCTGGATGTGGAGGCGAGACTTCAGGACAAAAGAAGACATGATACTGGATCTGATGATGAGGATGACATAAATACAACAGATAATTAGTAAGATTTTTTTTTAATTTTTAAAAATTATATATTTTTATTTTTTATTTGTTGAGGTGAGTCACCTCTATTTTCTTATCAGTTCTCTCTCTTTGTATTCTGAAGATTAGACCTAGCCTCCCTACATCTTTTGTATAATTTTGATTTATATTAATAAACTGGTAGGGGTCCATGCTAAACCCTCCACCATTATAAGATGATTTTTATTTTTATAAAAAAAATTTAATATCTTATATTTTTTTATTTATCCATCAACTTAATTTATTTTATAAAAATTATTTTTTAAAATAAAAATTTTAAAGAGGCTATAGCATGTCAAATGGGCCGTGCCATGGCACGATCCATATGGACTGGCACGCGGGCCATGCCGAGCCTGGGCGCATGCCGTGCCGTGTCTGGCTCGGTGGGCTATGCTAGCTCAAGCCCTAGAGGGCCGGGCCAAGCCTGGGCCGTAGGCCACCAAACCCCAGCTCAGCTCGATCCTCTATTTTGGATCGTGCCATGACACTGCCCGCTACAGTGCTAAGTGGGTCGTGTCTAGCACAGTCCAGTTCGTATCGGGCCGGCCCATGGGTGGCCCAGCCCGATGCCCACCTCTAAATGCGGGATATAACACTCAGATGGAGGATAATGATTGGATCAGTACTAGAATAAATTTTGATAATCGAGATTTTGAGTCAGATGAGAATAAGGCCGAAGAAGAATGGTTTGATGAAGATAGTAACAACGATAAAGATGAAGATGGTGATCAAGATGATCAGTCCGATATTAATATAGGTGAACCTAAACCTAGGATACATGAACCTCCATAATTTTTTAGCGACTTAAATTTAGATCATGGTGGTGCTATTACTGCTGGTCGAAGATTGAACTATGACTATCAGTTTTGGGACTCTACGATGATTAAATTTTCTAAAGGTCTGATTTTTCAGAGTGAAGATGATCTAAAGAGAGCTGTTGATCTTTATCATATTCGAAAGCATTGGACATACAATGTAGTTCAGTCACATTCAAAGTTATAGTCCATGCGATATGCATCATCGGATAATGAACAAGAATGTAAATAGAAGCTTCGTGCTGTATTGTTAAAAAAGCATAGATATTTTCAGATCATCAGATATGAGGGTTCACATACTTGCTTATTTAGGGGTTGAGTCGAAATCACAAACATGTCAGTGGAAGGATGATTGGCACACTACTCCGACATATTGTTGAGAAAGATCCAGGTGTTAAAGTTGAAGTTATTATGGCAATTGTTAATGAGCAGTTTCAATACACAGTGTCAGACAGAAAAGCATGGTTAGAAAAATAGAAGGCATTGGTTGATATTTATGGAGAATGAGAGCCGTCTTAAGTAAAATTATCCTATTATATAGCTGCACTCAAAAATAAAAACCCCGATACTATTGTTTCATGGAATTTTGTACCAACAGAAAATTCTAATGTGCGGATTTTAAATTATGTTTTTTTGGGCTTTCCAACCATCCATCCAAGATTTTAGACATTGTCGTCCTGTGATCATTATTGATGGCACATACTTGTATGGAAAGTTTAAAGGTAAGATGCTAATTGCCACAAAAGTTGATGCAGAGAATGTGATTTATTCCTTAGCATATGCAATTATGGATGAAGAGACGACTGCTAGTTGGAGTTGATTTCTTCTTCAGCTTAGAACATATGTCGTACAAAATAGAGATGGAATATGCCTAATTTTTTATAGACATCTAGGTATATTGAATGCCATTGCAGATGAGTCTATTGGATGGAGTCCGCCACATGCTTATCACCGATATTGTTTAAGACATATCTGTAGCAATTTTAATACTCACTTTAAAAATGCACAGCTTAAAAGAACAATATGGCAAGTAGGGAGCACTCATCAAGTTCGAAAGTTTGATTTTATCGTGGGTAGGATCAGAATAGTGAATGTAGAGGCTTGGAGTTAGTTGTCTGAGTTGGAAAAAGAAAAGTGGACATTGGCACATAATGCCGGCATGTGCTATGGTATCTTAACTATAAATTTATCGAAGGTTTTTAATAATATTTTATGAGAAGCTAGAAATATGCCAATCACTGCTTGTGTTCAAATGACATCTTATTGTCTTGTGAAATACTTTAATATGAGATATGCCCAAGCCTTAAAATATATGCAGGATAATCCAAATATTTTTTTTACTTCTTATATTGTAATTAAGATTATAGAAGATCAAGTTAAAGCTAATCAACATAGAGTAATAGCATTCAATATCCAAAAAGGGATATACGAAGTGCTTACAAGGAGAGCAAGCACAGGGTTAAGAGATGAAGAAAATTTTCATACAATAACTTTAAATAAAAAAAATATTCTTGTGGAAAGTGGAGCATCTATAGATATTTCTGTTCATATGTATTGACTGTGTGCCAAGAAATTGGTATACATTTTAGTGGATTCGTGGATGATGCATATACAATCGCGGCATATATGAATGCTTGGAGTGAAGAGTTTTATCCATTACCATATGAAGACTATTGGATGTCTACAGATATGTTTACATGTATTCCCGATCATCATCGTTTGAGACCTAAGCATAAAGACAAGCTAAAGTCAATAAGGTTGCGAAATGAAATGGATGATAGGCAAATAAGAAGCAAGAATCATTATGGTATTTGTAAGGAATAGAATCATGATCGTCGTCGCTGTCCTAGGTTACTTCCTGGTGCATCAATTTTAGGCAGTGGAAAAAATTAAAAGCATCAAAGTTTTATGTACCATACTATGTATTTTTGATAGTTGAACTTTTATGTTTTTTAGATAGTTGAACTATTCTATGTATTTCAAAGTTGTTTTATTGTTCTATAAAAGTCTGATAGTTTAACTATTGTTGGATATATGTGCAGATCTTTTTTTATATATGATTTAAATTAATATAGTATTTCTAATGTACTAATAAATTTGGGATGTATGTTATTATTTTAAAATATCATTTATTATATTATGGCTTACGATCCATGACATCTAGGTCTACGAGATCATAGTGTTCTTATATTGTAGGAAATACATCGATCATAGACTATATTAGATGGCACTGTAAGCATTCCATTTCTACTTTTATTTTAATAAATTTTTGTTAAAATCATATACACGATCTTATTATCTTATCATATTGCAGGAGCACAGACACCTCTATTTATGTCGAGTATATGCGGATTTATGGAGGACGGAGGACGTTCCAGATAGAGTTATGGATTATATGCGATATTTGGGATTTTATAAAGTATATCGGATTGAGAGGATACAGATGGATGTTGGTCTGATTACTGCATTACTTGAGCGATGGCATCCAGAGACACACATTCCATCTTTCATTTGGTGAGGCGACAATCACATTACATTACAGGATGTCAGTATGCTCATCGGACTTTCAATTGATGGTGATGCAATTATAAGATCTTATCCATAGCTTACCATTTTAGAGTAGCAGGCTATATGTGGTCAGCTACTAGGATTTGAGCCAGATGTCCATTTTTTCGATCATTCACGACTGAGGATGGAGTGTTTGGATGATCGCTATCGACATATTCATATTGGAGATGATGCACCAAAGAAGATGGTGCGACAATATGTCAGGGGTCAAATACTTCGATTGCTAGGAGGTGCCATTTTGCCCGATACTTCATCTAATAAGATGAAGTTGATGTTTTTACCACTATTAGAGGATTTAAATTTTGCACGCAGACTTAGTTGGGGTAGTGTAGTATTAGCTTATTTGTAGAGGACTATGTGCCGTGGTTCGTATCATGATCAGACTGAGATTGATGGTTATCTTATATTATTGTAGGTATATGGTATATAATTTTAATTTTCAACATTCTATCATAGCTCTTATTAGAGATATCATTGCTAATTTTATTTGAATTAGCAGATTTGGGCATGGAAGAGGATGCCGACTATCAGCCTACTATAGACACAGTTTCTTAAGATACCATCAGTGCATCAGGATCCTGATGTTTTATTTCGGCTGAATGCACCTTGGGAATATAGGTATAAAATTATTGATTTCATTATTTAAAAAGCAGTACTGTTTTTATTCCACTAAAAATCTAATATGAATAAATTGTTGTGCAGATGGAACGTTACATTCAACGTTCACCACGTGTCGATGAAAGTGGCATAGGTTTATAGCTACCAACTGAATATATTGATTGATACTGATGCACGTAGACAAGTAATTTTGATTTATGTATCCATATTATTTTATAGTATTCATAATCTACTACAAGATGAACTCACTAATTTAATTTTGTTTAAACCTATCAGTTTTTATAGGAGCCATATACAGATGAGATTATGGCTATATTACCACAGTATTGTATGGCTTCTCATGATATATGGACTGCTAGGATACCGCTTATTTATTTTGATGTGGTGGAGTAGCACCTCCCAGATCGTGTGCTGCACCAGTTTGGCCGCATTCAGGGTATTCCAGAGCATTTTGATACCAGCCAGTGACTTCATCGTATCGATCAACGAGAGGAGCTCACATTGACTGGCATATCAGACATGCAGAGTATATCACAATTTGGAATGCACGACGAGATCATATAGGTCATGGTGATGATATATCGGAAGGCCGTCCATATACCGAGGACTACATAACTTAGTTTCTTAGTATTACAGTACAGGCCATTGGACAGCCTTGGTATGTAGTTTCAGTACATGAGAATGAGAATTCTATTATGCGGATGTTAGTAAGTCTATTTAATGTCATATTAAATTTTATACATGTTGTATATTCTATAATGTATTGCTAATTTTCTTTTTGTTATGTAGATTGATCGAATGTCGGGTTTTATGTTGGACACTCGTCGAGCCCTATCTACGACTGATGAGGACGAGCGAACCTGGATATTACGGAAGATGGAGAGATCATGTGCAGAGATATTAATGGTGATTGGTTATGACTCAGATAGCGGTGCGCCTTGGCATGGAGCACCCGATGCGCCATATATGAGATATACACCATCACCATATATTCGCATATGCCATCACTATATATTCCGCAGATGTCATCGCCGCATGTTGCATATATGCCACCACCTTTTAATCCACAAATGCCATGGCCTTTATCTTCCTATATACCCTAGATGACAGCATCAAATTCTAGTTGGCATCAGTATGATCCTTTTCTTATAGGCACATTCCTGCATCCAGGTGAGAAGGTCACTCAGTTCGTAGATAGTCTGGCAGCATTCAATATTCCTCATATGCATGATCAGGAGATGTCTACTGAAGGCGGAGAGGCCCCATCACAAATGACACAGCAGGAGGAGCAATCATTGAGGACCTTCCTGAGAAGATCCAAGCATTTACGAGCACCATGACGTCCTTATGGGACTTAGCATTTTTTAGGCTTATACTATATGATTCTTTTTTTTTTACTATGTGATTCATTTTTGTAAACTTGATATCTCAGATCGGAGATTATTTTACATATTTGATTTTTTTATTTTAAATTATTATGATGTTATGATTTGTGGATATAGATACAGGTCTTGAAATATGTAATGGCTTGCCATACCGTTTCATACTATCCTCATACCGTATCATACTGAAATGTGCTATGGATATTAGCTCCGTATCGTATCATACTTTTCAGATAACGTATCGTGCCACTTTCATATCATACCACTCTCGTATCGCATCATACCATATCGTATCGCACCATATCATACCACTTTCATTTCGCATCAAACTTTTTTGCTTTCGTATTGTATCGCACCATACTGTATCGTATCACTTCCATATCGCACCAAACCTTTTCATAACATCATACCACTCTCATATCGCATTGTTCCATATTGTACCATATCGTACCATAAAGCATCGTATCGTACCATTTTCGTATCGCATCAAATTTTTTCATAACATATCATACCGCTCTCATATCACACCGTACCATATCGTATCGCACTGCATCATACCGCTTCTATATCGCATCAAACCTCTTGAGGCTTTCAAAATAAATTTTCTTGACCTCCAACTTTGTGAAATTATGATTTTGCCCTTCTTAAGCTTTCTTCAATAAACTTAAAATTTTTTATAAAATTTGAATTACATAATCAATCTATTTTTCAAGCCAAAATTATTAGTATCTTCTCAAATATTTTATAATTATCAAAATTAATTCTTGGACCAACAGTACCGTATCGTACTGAATTATACCGAATTTTCTTAAATGCACATTAAATGCGGCCAAAATGGATTAAAAAATAACCGTTGCAGAGTTTTTCCATCGCAAGGGTCGATCTCTGAGATAGAAATCCAAAAATCTCATTTTCTATGTTTTTGGCCTTTGAAACAGCAGAGGTCGACCCTGGGGTCGACCCCTAGCACATGAACAGCATGCCAATCAGCCAATTTCAACAAGGAAAGACCTAAGGGTCGATCCTTTTTTTCAAAATTAATTTTCTCTCAATATATACATCCAAAAAATATGAAATTATCTTCAATATATCATAAATCTTCTGTTTTTGCCTTGAGGCTTTCGAAACAGATTTTTTCCAACTTTATATAATTTATAATTTTACCTCTCGTCATCTTTCTTTTTAATTTTTTTTCAAATTATGCATCCAAAATTTATAAAACTACCTTCAATAGATCAAAAATATTCTAGGCTTATTGTTGAGGCTTCCAAAATATATTTTCTCTAACTTTATAAAATTTATGATTTTGCCCCTCATCATCTTTCTTTAGTAAATTAAACCTGAAACATAATTAATCTTTTTTCAAACCAAAATCATTAGTAATCCTCTCAAATATTTTATAATTATCAAAATCAATCCATGGAGTAACACCGTATCCTCTCATATCGTATCGTATCCTCTAGTCTCAGATATCTATGATCGAACATGAAAAGTACCATATCCTCCCATATTGTATCGTTCAAAAACTAGGCCATTGCCGAAAATAATTTATACAAATGGATCAAATATGAAAAATTTCATTACGAACGATAAACATCGTCAATAAAATTAAAATATTTTATTTTCAACTTTGTAAATTAGAAATCTAATTTGATAAAATGGCACGTCAAAAAAAAATGGCATAAATGACTATAAAAATGGTACAAATGGCACATTAAAGAAAAGTGTAAAAAAAAAAAATAGCATGCCAAAACAAAAATGGCATAAATGGCATGCCAAATGATTGCAAAAATGGCACAAATGGCACTGAAAAGTGTAAAAAAAAACTAAAAGCACCATTCAAAATGATGTTTTTTAGAAAAAAAATTTTTTTTTTTTGCTAGCCAGTTGGACACGTAGGATGGTTGAGTGGGACAAAAATGCCATTTATAATGATATTTTATCCTTTGAGAAATAGCATTCCAAACCGCATTTTAAGTTTTGCATCATTTTAGTAATTAAGTTGAAACCGGCATAAATTAGATAAATATATATTTTTTTAAATTAGTCTTGTTAAAGGCTCCATATTTACGCTCCATATTTACGTAAGTATCTATGTGCATAACAATATTATCTTTGATGTATAATTTATCAAGAAGACAACAACCTAATAGGGCATTCTACATATACCTATCTCAAAAAGAATTAACTTAATTCTAGAAACTTATGTACAATAAATAATATAGCTTGAAAGCTAGGTCTTAAAATTAAAGAATTAAGAATGTAATATGTGAATAGATAATATTTCCTTAAATTGATATGCAAGAAACTGGCTCTAACTAGCCTATTTTATTGATAGAGTTCTGTGAGATAACCATCATGCAAACTATCCGTGGAGTGTATACCATGTCCATCAATTATATCAATCCCTGGATGGCATAGATCCTCTCAATTCTCCAACCAAAACAGCTGGCCATCTTGTGCTGCAGCCTGATAGCTTGTGGAGCAGGGTCGTCAGCCGAAGCATAACCTTAATAGATCAGCCGAAGCATAACCTTAATAGATCCTCGCACATCTATCTACCAACTTCTTCATGCTCCTCGCACATCTATCTACCAACTTCTTCATGCTCTTTTGCTGGCATGCCATTTATCTCCCTCGTAGAGTCTTCATGTTCTTTTGCTTGGCATGCCATTTATCTCCCTCGTAGAGGACTCCTTAATACCAGCGGTACATGACCTGTGGCATGCCATTTATCTCCCTCGTAGAGTCTTCATGCTCTTTAATACCAGCGGTACATGACCTGTGGCATGCCATTTATCTAGAGTCTTCATGCTCTTTTGCTTGGCATGCCATTTATCTCCCTCGTAGAGGACTCCTTGCCATTTATCTCCCTCGTAGAGGACTCCTTAATACCAGCGGTACATGACCTGTGGCTTCTTAGCATCAACTCTGCTTCCTTTCCTGCCACTGTTAGCAATAATCCTAAACATATTTCCTAGGTTTGGAAGATTGATTTTTACCACATACCTATTGATCTATCTGAATTTACTCGAAATAAATCAGTTTAGATGAGCATTTTGCCCCTGGGGGGTAGGTGAGGGCTTATTTCTGTGCTACCGGACGGTTGGTATGGATTTACACTAACAACGGGGGTGGAAGGTTTTGACCATATTTCTGTGCATCCCAAGGTTGAGTTCAAATGAGAAGAATTTCACTTGAGCTTTTTGCTTGGCCTGTCAAAATTTGCCATGCATCTGAGTCGCAGAGATTTTCAGTAGCAACATACTTCTTATCATAGACCAGGCGTCAGAATATACTTGACAGCATCCATCTTTACAAACTTTGGTGGAAACATCCGTCTCCATTCCCATCGTCCACAACCAACCCCAAAAGCAAAGCTTACCTCGGCACCATGCACTCTTACCACACCTACACCTTCAAGAAAATCTTGTGATAGGGTCCATATCCAGATGTCTTCCAATTAGTACACCGAATTCCAGTAATAAATTTTTTTTCCCCAAGCATTCAAAGAGGAAGCTTTCAAATTTCTGAAAAAAAACTTTAGATTTGAAAAGACATCAAACAAGATCCTACAACTTAAAGTGCAATGAAAATTAAAATAAAAAATATATGTATCTCACGAACCAAACTGCCCTCGAATGAATGTACAAGCTGGCATATACATAAGCATAAAAATTCTTGTTCCAAAGAAAAAATGTCTGATGATTATCCTTTGCAAGACGTCAGTTTTTTTGCAGGCAGGCGGAAGCAACCAGCAAAGAAGCAAAACATCCCCCCCACATGATCTGGGTGCTTGGAATCATATAATCAATCTTTATGATTGTCTTCTCAACTGCAGCAGCACCTCAGTTTGCAGGTTTGAAACCCTATCACATCGCATCATTCCCTTAAAAAGCAGTCATAATTCGATTGTCAGCCTCAAATGCCACCAAAATTATGCCATTGAAGCACCATCTCATCATAAATCCCATAAAAACCGATTCACTGTCACCATTTAAACAGATCCAAAATGGTGAAATCAGAAGATATATCAAGCAAGAAACCACTAGGGTCTAAATGAAGGATTCTTCTGAAATGTTCCAGGAACAAACAAAGGGAATGAGTCCACCGCTTGACCTTTCTCTCCACGTGCCTCACGATGCACACGAGATTCCTTCTCAGCATCTGGTCTCAATCCAGCACTCTCGTTGCCCCGCATATCTCTAACAGGAGCACTTAAAAGGGGCCCACCAAAAAATATTGACTGCCCTGTGTACATTAATCTCTCTGGTGGTGGCACAGGAGGCATCACTGAGACACCAGCACTAGGAAGGGTTGGTCTTCGTCCATAAGCACTAGATTCTGCAGAAGGATTTACCAAAGAAACCCGAGAAGTTCTGGCTGGAGCTCCGGCTGCAGTTTCACTTCTAGCAGTCGCAGGTACTGACACATACCGGCCAGCTTCTTGATCCCATATGACTGAGGCCCTTTTAGTCTCCCTAACAATTGAAGTGGCAGATTGGAACATTGGGTTAGTCAGTTGGGTAGTTGGAAAAGGCCCTCTTGGAATACTGGGTGGAGGCCGTTCAGGAACTGAACGCTGCAAAGGCAGCGAAGCAAGGGCAACAGGTTCATGGATGTGAACTGGACTGCTTAAGCTGCTTGCAGTTTGTGTACCAGTCTCATAATCTTCCTTGCTTGCAAGACTTTGTGGGTAGGAGTTCCTTGGAGAAAGCTTGAGTTCACTCCGTGACTCTTTAGTTGCACTAAAATCCATGCTCATACTGCTTCTCACACTTGCATTTCCACTGGAGCTAAAGTCGACATCAGGAACACGACGAGCATCAATAGGCCGAAGGACTGAAGAGGATGCCCTGGCTTTGGCTGCAGCCCTCATCGCCTCATTGGAGTCCAATTTGGCAAGCTTCCATGCACTGATCTTAACAGCCTTTCTGGACTTGTTTGCTCTTTCAACATAACCGGCTGCATCTGGATCAACAGTAGAAGGAACCATACCTGGCTCCAAATGTGGAACGACTTCATCCTATTGAAATCAAAAGCATGAAATCAGTCCACCAAAGGAACATGCACATATGGATATCAGAAATTTCTAGCACATTTCTAATTTATTTTGAAGTTTAGATTGTCACAAGATCTAAAAGACTATAGTTGGAAGAAATCAAACAACATTAATTGTATAGCTGGTCTTGTTTACACCCAATCATCCATGCATGCTTTCATTAGTCTGAGTAGCCAAGATATTGGTATTTTCAAATTTTACTGATCCATCCCTTTGTCTGATACAGCAGGAAAAATGGACATGATGCAGAGGCTTACCTGCTGGTCAATAAATACCCTTGGAGGAGTGCACCATACACCTTTATATTGCAGGCCTATGCCGAGAGAGCTTCCAACACTTAAACCAGTTGTGGCAGAATTAGTTGGCGAGTAAAGAACATTTTGTCCTTCCTCATCTGCTTGTTCTGGAGGTGCTTCACTCATAGCTCTCATGGCAACAACATACTCATATGTTGTAATTCCCTGGCAAATAAGAGGATAAAACTCAATGTAACAGATTTGTTGCTAATTAGAACATTGCAAAGATGCTGAGCTAACCTTTTTTATCAATATCATGTGGAAAAAGAAGAGTTCACCCAAAGGCACACAAGCCAGTAATGACACTGCAGTACATGTGGCCTACAAAACAAAAGCTTAGAATTATGTTTTCTAATATTGAAGGTGTTATTTTCTTAATTGATCTAAAAAGATCATATTTGTACAATCAATGAGTATTTCTAAAAGATATGAAGTCAAATTTTAGTTTAGAACTATTAGATATCAAAAGCAAATAATATCTCTATAAAAAATATGAGAACATTTATGTCGCCAATAAAGCCAAAAAACTTTTGCTACACAATTTCTTTAGCAGAAATAAGAATACAAGGCATTCATATTAATGTCTTTTGCACATTTCTCAAGTTCTCCTTCACAATGAGAAAGGACAAGAGAGAACACGAGAAATGCAAAATGAGGAAAATTTGCATGCTCTGTATCAAAAGTGAGCAGCATCTACACCTTCATAAATGCTATCCGTAAACTATTATGGTAGGGCTTATGACTGAAACTACTTCCAGTTGGACAGTATCCACATTCCAAGACCATCAGCCAAATTCGATAACAAAGTTAAAAGAAAAAACAGTCTGAATATGCAGGATAACTTGATGGAAACACTAAATACTATAACCTAACTAATGCCAAATTGTTTATCTGCATTTCTCTTCCCTTATGCTATAGATATCATCACATCCAGCTTATATTGATTACTGATCATCTTTTTGTGCATCACAATATGTACGTTCTCATTTCCAATGCACCAAACTGCTGATTATGTGTAATGCAATTTGATTATTGCAATATAGCTCCTTTGGTATTTGTAATGCCATGAATAAAATTGAATCATTTTGCTATCAAAATTTTATCTAAAAACATACAATATTCAATGGTTCATATAAAATTCAAATGGCAAACTGGCCCTATCAATACTTAATACACTTATAAGATGCAAATGACTGTAGGACACAAGCAGAATTTCATCCCAAGTACAATAAGTGCAAGATGACATAAAACTGAGAAAAATGGAGTGGCGGATGAAAGTCACTAAATGTAACATACCTAGTGATAATTTAATAAGTCAGATTGTTAAATAGTTCATGATATATGCCAAGATAATTGCAGATTTGCCTGGTCACTTTCCATCTTGCCATAAGGGTTCGGTGGTGCATCAGCTTTGCATACCAATTTCCAACCTTGAACAATCATTCAAGTGCAAGATCTCATGGAGGCCAGCTAATATCAGGGCTGTACAACCTTAGTGTCTAAACCAATAACAAAATCTGTTTAAATTTTGTTCATACAAAACACCAAGTGAATATGACCAGAACCATTAAAACAAATTAAAGTAGAATAACCAACTTGGCTATCAAGACATTAGAAAACCACCACTACATTGATCATTTTCCTACCGGAACCAGACTTTTTTGGACCAGATGTTGACTTGTGGGTCTATTAGCTCTTTCAATGCTTCATGAACATACTGCCCAATACTCTTACTCCCACAAATTCTCATGCGAAAAAGGCTAACTTGACATCTAGTTGTGCTAAAGAAGAGGGAGAAAAGATGAGGAGGCGAAATGAACAAGAAATACTCAGCATTGGCACTAGAGATCTTTCAACAATTCAACCTGAAATGCTATGATGCATCATTACTTACTAAAGAACCAATCTAATTAGAGAGAGAGAGAGAGAGAGAGAGAGAGAGAGAGAGAGAGAGAGAGAGAGAGAGAGAGAGAACCTTAGATTTTAATGCCAAATAACATAGGATGCCATTTTAAATATGCAAAAGAGATAAATATGATGTAGCATGAATTGGCACATCTGTTTGAACAAATGACTCAAGCCTGCCATAATTTGCATGGAACCAGCAAGCTTCCTAAAGGCATAACTTCTCACACAAATATTGGATTTTAGCAATCTTGGAATCATTGAAAAGATCTCTTAGAGACCTCCAATTTTATATTCTGAACCATCAAAAGTAGCAATCTGATGTTTACTCAGAACACATGCTTCGCACTGGCGTCCAGATATATAGGTGGGAGGCAAAACTAGATTCTACACATCTTGAATAAGGAAAAATAGTGGCACATTATACCTCCCTAGTGCCCCCAGAAGATGGCAACCCCAGACACATATCCACCAATACTTTCTTATAAAACATTACAGCTAACAGAGGTTGGCTGTGGTCCACAAACCTGCAACAATTGATCATCTTGACAAAACAGGACAAAATTTGAAGCATCAACTTACCACAACAGTTGCAAATGGAGCACGAGAAAAACCATTTCCTAGTTTCTCCTTAATACTGCTGTCTGTACCCTTTTTATCAACAAAGCAGAGAATGAGAACAGCAACGCCTACCCCACATTCCATTGCAAGCTAGTGCAAAAGAAAATGTTTAAAGTTCAAAAAAACTAATTGAGGAGCTCAAGTTGAAAGAATTCAACAAAAAGCATATTTGGTACATACCCAAATGAGGCTGGTGGCCATAAGGGAAATAAATGTTATGTAATTTTTCCTCCCAACACAATTATTCAGCCACTGTAGACAATTGCATAACAAAGATATGAAATTCTTTCAGTTAAATTGATAATTTAGAAATTAATAATTCAAGCGTTAAAGGAGAAAGTACCCGACAATGATGGTCAAACCCATCAACACATTTATCACAACTTCTGCAATGTTTACTGAACTTACGGACCTGCAAGGTGAATGAATAGATAAATAACTAAAGGAGTCATAAATATCTCAACTACTCTATAGACAACCACAATGTTCTGTAGCATTATTAATTCAAGCCATGAATCAGATGTAACAGATTCTAGTTTAGTAGATGTCCAGCATAAAGGAATCCATTAGCACATTAAGATGTGCATAACTCAAGAAGGAAGATTTTTCAAATTATGATCATTAAACAAAAAATTTTCAGGAACAAATGCTGGAAACAAGCATTTTATATGGACATTTCTAATCCAAAGTCATTTGACTAACACGGATATGTAGTATGTCAAATTATTAACAGATGTAGTATGTTTAATTATTATGAGGTAAGCAGTGTGTTAAATTGATGCAAAGATAAAATTTATAATAAGGCAATAACTCAAAAATATCCTGCAGGAACTGGGAGGTGCTATTAATTTATGTCATTGCTTTTGATGTGAGGTGCTGCAACTTATATATTTGTTCTCTTTTGTTCCGTCCTCCTTTTTCTTTTCAATTACTAATGACTTAGATGTGGTGGTTAAGTTTGACGAGGTCAAGGAGACAAGATGGTTTGCTTATCATCACATTAACTATTAGGGATAAAAGATAGCAAAGGAGAAAAAAAATCAGTCCACTTCTAAATGTTATTATATTCTTGAATCTTCTTATTAGGTTTCTTTTAGTGTTATCTTAGGAGCACTGTTCTCACGACCGGTGCATCAAGTTCCTAGATAGATACATACATACATTAATATATATAATACACATATCATGTACATATACAGATACATACATACATAGAAATGCATGCACACAATATATTATATACAGGGTTGAGAGAGCCTTTAAGTCATCAGGTTTTAGTTTTGGAATGTTTTCTATATGGTGTTACACGGGAATCTGAATTTCATAATTTACTGAAAGGTTTTAGTTGCTCATGCAGGGGATTAGTTACTTAGTTATTAAGAGTTCAAATCAAACTCTAATACCTGGGCTTTAAGTACTTCTCTGCTATATTATATACCATACCTTAGGAGTTCAAATTGGACAAGTTTATAAGTTCAAATAAATCTAAGAAGCCTACAAGGCTGGTTAAAAGAGTGATGTATGCTGAATATTTTGGTTTAGAAAAACTATTTTTTTAAGCCAGATTCCACCCCCTTTGGTGTCTACTTTTCTCCTCTCTTTCTTTCCTTTCTCTCCCCCCCCCCCCCCCCCCTCCCCAATCATTCTTCCTTCTTTCATCTAACCCTTCACCTCTAATCAACTAAATACCCATAGAAGTTTCTTCTAATTCCAACTTGTCATCCAATTTGAAATATTACTTGTTTAGTTGCTCAAACCCATCAAAGCATGCAAATCCCAGAATTTGCAGAAATCTGCATAGTTTTTTTTAAATTTAATTCTGGGTCTGATAGTCCTAAAACCTCTAACTTCCCAGGACCCAAAACCAATCACCAAATTCTAGCATCAGCCCCACAAAATTTCCTTAATTCCTCCAGTACACCACATCACTCACTTCAATCCTATGTTCTGAGATTGAAAGCAAAAAGTAGAAAAGAGTAAACCCTAAACTCCTGATCCTGTCAGATCCTCCCATGCATAAGCAGACCAAACAAACAGAAACCAATAAAGAAATGCCAAAACAGCTCTTTATTCAGATGTTCTTCCACAAATTCAAGTTAATTTTTTTTGTAGTACAACAACCTTGAATTCCCTCATATCATCGAAAATGAGTTTTTTTTTTTCTCTTTCATTCAACATGATTCTTTGAAAACCAATCCAAATATCATTAAATTCTTCTTCGTAGTTGAGCATGCCGCATACAAATCAGCAAGATAGTTTGACATGTTGCAGTCTAAACCTCTGAAGAGATTGACTAAAAGGATCACAAACAGTTTCGTTTGGTAGTACTGAATGCACAAGCAAGCCACCTCTTTACATTACCACCAGCTACTATTTAAGGAGAGATAATCATTGAGAATAATATCCAGAAGATGCACACTACTGTCATAGTACATTGTTCAACAACATAAGGTTAAGAACATTAACTCTAACCACATGTCCTTGATCATATAGTCATATCAGACTAAATCCTAGGCAATATTAGGATGAGGAATAAGTGTGTGCGCGTATGTATGTGCATGGTGGACTTGAACGCTTCTCCATGATTCCCTCACAAAAACCTCCCCTGACAAAGGGAACCATGGATGCTAAACCCCCCCCCTCCAACCACTTCAGCACCATGTGATCAGGGCATTCCCCAATTCCCCCACTTATTTTGCCAAATGGCCTTTTGTCCTAGCAGAATAGGGTTATTCCTTGCAGCATAAGCCAATGAAGATAGCCTTACACTCTCCACAGAATAGGCCAATTACCAAATATTACCCCTCAACTGAACTTATCTACTCTTAAATAAACAGAAAAGTGAGCGTAATTTGCTCTTGTGATAAAATCCAAATCATCAAGAAATCCTATGCACATTAAGGCCACTTATCTCTTCCTACTTATTCCTCCAACCAAACAAGAAAAGTTGCCCCATAATATCATCATTTTTGTCTTCTCAAAAAAAAGAAAAAAAAGATTATCGATTTTAAATTAAATAATTTTCCCATTTTTGTCCTCTCAAAGAAAAAAGATCATCAATTTTGAAGTAAATATTTTTCCTGTTGCATTAGCAGCTATAAAGCTCATATGAATCTTTAGATAAGGGCATCATACATCACAATGAGATTCAATAAACTTCTAAACTTTTTTGCATTGTGGATAACCTGAGATGACAACAAATATAGGTGATTGACCTCTTGAAAGAATAAGACACAACAAGTGTCAAGTGTTAAAGATAAAGTGTAGAGCTACTGAAGTACAAATATAGAAAGTTTGAATATTTAAAAAGATACCTGAACCATTCCGTTTAACCTTAAGTACCTAAACCCAACACTTAGATATGTTTACTGGTATGACACTTGGGTATGGGTTCATAAGAAGAACTTGTTAGATTTCAGAAGGATCTGACACTTGGACACACACACACATGCACCTGATGCACATAGCCAAGTAATTTGGGAAATGGAGGAACACAACAAGATAAACAAAAAGAATATGATACATAGAAAAGTAGCAGATCCTAAAAATGAATTTACACAAGACTTTCTACATTTAAAAAGAAATACAAAATAAATAGATTGGCAGGATGATATGACCAAATCTGAACCCTTAACAAACTTGGTAGAATATTTCAAGCGAATATGGTAAATGATAAGTAATGCCCTTGATAATTCCAGATTAAACTGTGCCCTGGGAACATTTCGTGGTCTATTGCTATGATAGGTTCAAATAATTGTAATGAAGAGAGAAAAGAGAAAATAGATAAAAATTATCTACAGATATGTACTGTCTCCACTTGTGACTGACATATATATAAACTTAATATAAGTGATGTTTGAAATGACAAGTTTAGTTTGACATATAAAGATATCTTACATGTATTGCTGAAGCACAAAAATGAATGGAATTGATGATTTACCATCAATGATCTTCCATCAATTAAATTCATATCATCAATAACCTTTACCTCAGCATTGCACAACGTACAGAACAAAGCATCTTCCATACTAGCTTGATGCTCAGTGGTTTCTGGTTTGCGGCAGTCTTCTTTTACAAATAATGCACAGATAAATCCTCCAAATCTGCAGCAATGAGAATTACTTTTTCTCGGTGGGCCCATTGGGGTATTTATCCTCACATCTCCTTCAGGTGAAGCTTTTTTATTAGGATTACCATCCAGAGAGCTTCTACAAGCTGATGATGGAGAAGAATGTGATCCAGTTGCATTATTATAATGATTCTCAGGCAAATCTATGTCTGGCATCCCAGGATTATTTTTTGGTATATTGATGAACTCATCATCAAACTTGAACATAATTCCAGGATCAGCAGGGTTTATACGTGTACAACGGACATAAAGGATAAAAACTGTGAGTGCCTGAAATAAGATTATGAGAAATAAAGGATCAATAGACTAGACCCATCATATTAACAGAGGATAAACATGCATTTATGATTTCCTCGAGGTAGGAAGAGTTCACATACCACAGGAGTGTAAACAGCAATAGAAGCATATTCAAATATGCGTCTACCTAGAAAGGGTGCAAGGAAGGCATAGAATGCAACAACCAGAAGAAAGAACACCGTGATAGCAACAACCTATCAAAAGAAAGGCAACATAAAAGGATCAGAAAAGATAAGCAATCAGCAAAATCCAAAATTTCCTTTCAACCAACAATGTAGAATTATGATAAAAATCACAATAGTTCTTGCCAATGACTTTAAAGCAATAAATTACTTCCCCCCCAAAAAAAATGTTTTTGGTAGTATCATCTAACAAGTGCTTCTGCTAGAAGGAAAAGTGGAAAAAAGCATTTTCAGGGGAAGCTTGAAACTTAGCTTCCAGGTTTTTCTTTTGTCGGAGCACTTTAACAAGCAGAAGCAATAACAAACATTCCCTAGACTCTCCAATGCATGAGCACAAGTATATACAATTTGAAAGTCTTGTATAATGTACTGTCATTTACACACAATTCCTTCGCAAGCTCAAACAAAAAATAATTATGAGGATATATATTCATCAGACTAAACACATACCAAAATGTATGTGTACAATAGGTGCCAGAATTATGCATCATTACTCGTGTTGCCTGGAGATTCATAAAAGATAACTATTTGTAAACAAGAAACCGAATTATGAAGATGATATTAGCCCAAGAAACCCTTGATACTGGGAGATTAAGATTTTCTTTGGCTTGTCTTGTTATGTGTTTTTTTTTTAAAAAAAATTGTATACACTCTTTTTTTTTGGATAGGGAATTGTATACAACTCTTTAATTTAGCTTTGTCCTTTAACTTTAAAATCCTGACAATGGGTTCTGAAAATTCGAATTAAATTCCAGTAATCCAGCTTGTGTACTCTGGTTTTGTATCACTTTTTTGTTGACCGACAGAAAATAAAAACTAGGGTGAGTAACAAACAAATAGTTCATAATAGCCAATTGAATAATTTATTAATCATATTTGTGGTCGTCTTATCTAAACATAGTTTGTGCAACAACAGATTCGCTATTATCAAGCACGTCATCTTCCACCAAACATATATTGAACTTACACCATGTACAAATCAGGGAAACTGGAAATTCAAGGGCATCCATGCAGATACAAAATCACATCCACCGATCTCAATAATGCTCAGAAAGGGCAAACGCAACCTGACTGGTTTCATGACATAATTCAGTATTAAACTTGTCATGAAAAGGTAAAATGCAACAAAAAAGATGTAATCGTGATCCCTTCCCATGTCATGTTGCAATATATACAAGCAGCTGACTTCATTATCAGCCAAAAACATAAATGGAATTAAGAAATAGAGTAGATGCAGGTTAGCCACAAAAATAAATGGGATGTAGGAAAAGGTGAACTGTGTACTGTTGCAGTGCATCAATGATAAACCACATGGTGAAACATGAACGCAAGACATCATAGAATTTTAAAATAAGAAAAACGAAGAGAGAGAACATATTTGAGCCCTTCTGACGCCATTCCAGAGTACATAAACACAGATGAATCCAGCATCGATGAGGAAGACAAGTAAATCTAGAAAATAGAACAATGTGGGTTTCCCACAAAAACCATAGGAATGAAAAGCTAGATACTTCTGAAAAGAAGCAAGCGCGATCCCTAAGAGATATCACGAACTTGACAGGGTAACCAAAAATAAGAAGCAAAAACCCTAGGAGAAAACCTGGAAGGTTTGCGACCATGTTGGGTTAATTAAAGTTAACAAGAAAGCAAAAAAATGCAACTTTTAAAAGGAAATAGGAACTGAACTCTTCTATGAAGGAACCGTGAAATCCAGAAGCAATCAAGAATAAAAACAACAAAACCTAGAAAGAAAAATACGAAAGATTCCAACTTTTTCCAATCTGAAGCCACCAAGGGCCAGTGGAGACCCGACCCACAAGAAATCTCCCAAAAAAAAAAGGAAGAAGAAGAAGAAAAAGAACACTACCTGGAAGGTGTGAGCAGGGAGCTGCCATCCATGGCGCCTCACCATGACTGCACCCAAGGCGTCCTCTCTGGATCCCTCGGATCAGAGCATGAAATGGGGAGAAAACCCGGCGGAGGGAATAGTGGGGGATAGAAAGGGAGCTCGAGAGGCCCCACTTAGGGCAGCGGGGGTTTCTTTCTCCCTTTCGGGTGAAATGGTGCTGGTGGACAGGAGGGAAGGGGGAAAAGAACAAAGGAAAAGATCCCCACACTCAAGCCTCAGGCAAAGACAAGAGAGAGCTTGGGGTTGGGTATTTTTGGGTGGGGCAGAAGCGAGGGTTCCGCAGCGGTACATGGGTGTTTCTTTCCCTTCTTTTTCCCTCTGCTTTTCCACTCTCCTTTGGAAAAGGAGACATGGGTGCAATTGCATGTCCCCTTCCACATGTGAGATGTTAGCTGTACGAGGCTCTGCGCTTAATTTATCTTGGATTATCCACGCATTAAATGCCTACACATGGTGGATGGTGGGTGACAAGGAACCATGGGATTTTAACTTATTGACTTCTAACTAAGGGCTTAATTGCTCTTGGGACTTTCGAGCTAGAACCTTTTTGACTTTGATTAATTAGGGTTTATATATTGCTTACCAAGGAGGAGGGAAAAAAAAAAGAAGAAGAAAGGTGTCGAGTTGGATTCAGGGTTGGAACCCTCGTGATTCGGATTAAAGCCATTCTTTGCTAATGTTTTGGATTCGAATGAGCCACGTTGATAGCTTGAATGAATCAAATAAAAATTAGGGTGTCACTCAACTGATTTTTAGACTCATGACTTAACCGAGTCATGAGAAGTTTGGCTTTTGCTTCTCTTTTTTTAAATGTGACCAAAGCCCACTTCATTTTTTGAGGTGCTAATTTAATCGAGTCATGACAGCTTGGCCACGTCATGAGTTAAATCATGTTTGGATTATAAGAAAGATCCGTGCATATTGTGCATTGCAATTTGTTGGTCCGTGCATGAAACCATGTCGTGGGACATGGATACGAAGAGGGGAGTTTGGCCTTTCTATAGTTCACGGGTATTTGGATATTTCTCCCTCGCACGATATTGATAGATCCAATTCACTCGAATAATAGAACATGGGAGAAGGACATTTCCAAAAATAGCAGAGTAGCAGGCAATCTTCATCTCTATCGTAGTACAAATTCACCACTTGTGAGTGGATTCATCTTTTTAAAATAGATAAACGTGATTGCTTCTTACTCCACCCCTCCAACTTGATACCCAACATATATACGCCTCATAATTTGGGCATGAGTCCAAAGTCACACCAATTAAAAATTTTGAATGAAATCTCATTTAAGATTTTAGACACGACCTGCCCCGGCCCCAAGTAACCATCTGGTTTATTTTTATATATATTATTTTTAGCTATATATAACAATATTTGGTATATGAAATTTTATTGTGTTGATTTAGTGAAAGAAGAAAAATTAATATTAGAACATGCATGGATATTTGTATTTGACTTTCAAGTACTTTTTTTTTTTTTTTCAAGTTCTATTATTGCTATATGCTTAGTTATTTAAATGTTTATGGTTCAATTTGGTTACTTATGGAACAATTTCCTGGCAATTTTTTTCTTACAAAAGATTTGGCATGTTTTGAGAACAGAATACAAATAGGCCAGCAACTATCAAAATATCACATTGCCATCACCGTGTAACCACTTTATCCCAAATACCACACAATTTATGTCAAAAGAAAGTATTGGAAAGCAAGTAAGAGCCCGTTACGTCCTCCAAAGTGGAAATTTTCATCCAATTTAAATTGTAATGTTCACCTTCACCCACTTGATAGATAATTATACTCTTAGGTGATCATGAATTCTAATATAATCCCAATCTCCTTAAATGAGTTGTTATGCTCATTATTCTAGCTGGCTTAGCTCGTAATAATATGGCTAAGTGACACTTAGAGGTCCACATGACTTCCGTAATCAACAACCCTCATTACTACCTAACATTCTTTATCTTATACCTACCACGAGGGAGTGAACACAGACCCCTATGTAAAGCCGTAGAGTACACATTTGTATATAATGCACGCTCAAGCTAATCCACAGAGCATGAGTGGTTTCATCCTTTCCAACTGAAGCATAAAATATTATAAACCAACCAAATGTACGAAATCCACAGACTCCCGGACCACATAAATATAAAGATAAGGACAAGTCCTGAGTTTGTATTATAAGATATAGATAAATCTAATAGAGAGACGATGATATCCAATCTCAGATCCTCTTCACCTGCTTCATTTTTCCCTCTTGGAGCTTGCGACTCTGTTAAAATCCATGTAACAAGTCAACCATATGGATAAGAAGAAGCTGCAAGTAAACTAGGTTGCACAATAACCAAAGCTCAAACAAATGCTTCTCTACTTGACCACATGAAAAACAAAGCAAAATACTGCATCATTTGGTCAGTGAATCCAATGCTGCCCATCACCACTTCTCTGCAAATCTCGCAAGGTATTCTACCTCGAGATCTGCACATGTTTGCAATGCAAGATTGTAATAACACACCATGTGGGATGATGAATGCTAATTATTATCAGGATTAATGTCATGGACCAGGACATGAAAGGTAATGATGTCGTCACTAACTTGTGTTGTTATTGATGATTAAGAAGATTTTGACTGCACATAGATTTTTTTTCTATAGGTAATAAGCTACACAACTGGCAGTTGGCTCTCTCCCAAATACCCCACCCCACCCTTCAAACTCTAGTTAAGGTGGGAATGGTTTGCATTGGTTTTATTGAGCTTTGAGTATGGTCTGATTGGCTCAGATGAAGAGCCAAAAATTGTTTTGGGACTATCATCAACCTAAGCATAATTCATAATGACAGAAATTTGAACCTTTTGATTCAATCCCAGAGAAATCAGCATAAGTCTTATTGTCTACATTGCATGCACCAGTGTAGTTGTGCATGCAGCTAATCATAGCCACTCCTATGATGGTACACTAGGATCCATGCTTGATGAATGAGTATGGATGCACCAATCGGCCTAAGTCTTATTATCTACATTGCATGCACTAGTATAGTTGTGCATGTAGCCAATTATAGCAACTCCTATGATGGTACATTGAGATACATGCTTGATGAATAAGGATGGATACTTTGCGGTGCACCGTGCGCACCGTCTATCATGTGATGGATTATCATAATCGAATGCAGGCTATGCAATGCTTGCCATATGCGGCCGTATATAGCCATTCATCATATGATGAATGGTATATGCGATATATTGCACAGTATGGTACATCATGGGTACTATAGAGAATCCGTGCTCTTGATGAATAGGATCTATACATAGGAATTAGGGGCCGTTATTGGCACTGTATGCATGGTGCATGCAGTGTATGCAATAATTTTTCCTAAGTTTGGGCTAGTAAATGATCAATCTTTGAAACCGTTTCGGTTCAGGTTTAGGTATATGAATACAAACGATTTATGCCCTAGATAAGATAGTCCTTACCAGAGCTGCAGGCCATGGCTTGGGAGGCTGGCCTCTTGCAGATTGGGTTGCGCCGGCTGGAGACGGAATGCATGCAGTTGGGGGGAAAGCTGCAGCAAATTCCTCGACGGCTCATCATGGTAGAACGGCCCGAAGGGCTCGAGCATTGGCACGTCCGGCACCTTGTGCTCCATGGCAGCCTGCTGATGCTCCATTGCTGCCTGGTGCTCTGATAGCTAATACCAATGACCAAAATATTGTAACGAAGAGAATTGTAACTTTGAGGAAATCTTCATGTTATAAAGTAAATCTATCATGAACTACTGATATTGGTAATACAATAGTTGGAATTATATCTTACAATCCGGTACAAATGGCTGTTCTGATCTTCTAAGATGTGCTCCTGTTTCACAAGCCAAAGAAGCAAGGGTAATTGAGATCTATTCCAGTTACAGTAGATGACAGTTGAGCCCTTAATTTGATGCTACAATTACCTTGCGCCGCAGGTTATCTAGCTGTTGGTTCAGTAACTGATGCTGTAATAGAATGATGAAGAAGAGCAAAGTTTAGTATTAATGGTTAGTTTAACATAAGGGTGATGATTCTACACGAAGCCATCTTGCATGAAGGCATGTCATCGATAACAAGGACGGAACATAAAGATTGGCAGAGTACTCTAAAAATTTGGAGTTACATATGTTTCTAATCATATATTTTCCATCATACTTAATATTTTAAGTTGAAACTATGGAATATATACACAGCATTTTTGACAGAAAGAAGAGGTAAGAATAGTATGAGCACAGCTCTTTACTTGCAAGAATAGCACAGAGAAAACTTGTACGCGAGCAAATAAAAAAAAAAAACAATGGATATTTATTTCTTAACGTTTCTCGTCTTTAGCATGTTGAGAACTTCTCACACCATTCCCCTAAACTGTCAAGTTAAGAAATCTCTCGTTCTTTGTGCTTATATCAGTTGGTGAACAAAAATCAGCATGCTACACCAGGACAATCTCAGTATTATTTGAAAAAACTGGCAGCTATTCTCATGATTATTAACAAATTATCCACATACAAGGAATCTAAGGAATAGTTAAACATATAACCTGTTGTGTATAGTTATTTCTCTAAATTTTTCTCAGTTTTATAAAAATTCAAAATTCTTTCTTTGGCTTCAGCAAACTTCCCAGTTTAGTAGATACATTTTAACTTCTTCTAGCTCCAAATTATTCCTGATATCCAAATTGCAAAAAACATTGTTTATCTGGACGGGAGCTACACTAGTAACAGTTAAATAGCTTAGCTCAGACGCTAACCTCCTAATCTTACCAAAGTTGTCCGCTATAACCGAGCTACCCCAAATTTTTCCCCCTTTGCTATTATAAGATCATTAAAAAATATATACTTATGCAAGTTCATTCAAAAGAAAAGGTACTTAATTTGGCTATTATGTAATACTGAACTAAGCTGTTGAGCTCTTATGTTAAGCTAGTAAACACCAAGTTCGCTAGCTTCAAAGGGATGATGTGACACTTAGAAGATGAAATCATGTTACCTTCCTTGTTCGGACCTTGTTAACCGAGTACTCCAGCTGTTGTTCGAGCTGATTCAAGTCATTCATGGTCATAGAGTTCAAGTCTTCCCCAGTGTACTGCCTCATGCTAGCCTGAAGCATATCATTTTCATTTCTCATCCTTGATATCTCACAAAATATTTGCTGATGGGGGGAGGAAGAAAGAGTAAATATGTGAGTCAGATAATTTATTGACAATTTTGAGGAACGAATTCCATACCTGATGGTTATCGATCTCCTCAAAGCGAGTGTTAGTAACTCTCTGGTATCTATCTATAATTTGACGCATGCTACAACATAAAATAATTGGGAAATGAAAGTAAATAAATGAAGTACTTGTAACGTCTATCTACTATTATATTTTTAAAAAGAAAACTAGTAAGATTATGAATAACATTGAGAAGAATTAAAAATCATGTTAATGTAGATGAATTTAAGCTGATCAATTAGAATTTTAAAAATTCCAAAAGTATAAT
Organism: Cocos nucifera; assembly: GCA_006176705.1. Classification (NCBI taxonomy): domain Eukaryota; kingdom Viridiplantae; phylum Streptophyta; class Magnoliopsida; order Arecales; family Arecaceae; genus Cocos; species Cocos nucifera. Next base: position 2,793,683 of record QRFJ01000011.1, read on the forward strand.
ATTAAGCTATCTACCATTATATTCTTAGAAAGAAAATTAATAAGGTCATGAATAACAAGGAGAAGGGTTAAAAAACATGTAAATTGATCATCTTGAAAATTGCAAAGAAAATAATGATAATCCAACAATCCACAGCATTAGGGTCAGTTCAGGAAGCTTGCATATTTATTAATTTAAGAATCCATTAATTGAAATTTAAACCAAAGCTTGAATCAAACGTTTATTCAACTTCATTTAGAATTTTCAAGCTTATGAATTAGGTTTGTTTCACCTTGGTTTGAAGTTATGCTCAAATCTGGCCGGTAAAAATGGTACACAAATCAAGCTCGATCTAAACTTTCTAGCTCGAAACTAATTTCATACCAAGCCTGATCAAACCAAGGTTCAATCAAGCTTGGACTGGTCACACCCCTAACTAAGAGTAGTGCAAGAGAGATCTAGCAAACCCAAATGCAGCATGTTTTCAAGCTAGTTAAAATTAATCTTACTATGTAGGCAAGTAAGCTTGGTTAGGCACTATAAAACATAACGAGACCTAAAGCAATAGTGGACTAAAAGTAAAAGTGTGAGTGGAATTAGTAGACCCAATTCCTTGCCGGTTAGTTAAAATTAAAGATAGTCTTTAGCAAACTTTTGTAGCCATAAGCACTTGTAGGCAAGTTTGGCTAGGCAACATGAACCCCAGGACCACCCAATGTGGAAGTGGATTAAAATTAATCATAAACTGTATGCGGTTTGACTTCATGTGACAAATAGATGTGTTGATTTGTATATTTAGTGGACATAAGCCCTAGGGTATTAAAAAGTTATTTTAGAATATTTTGTTTTTTGTTTTCCATTTTAAATCTCTTTGATTTTTTAAGAAAATTTATTTAATATGTTCTAAGATGCGCTATTTGGTGAGGTGCATTGGACAAATGGAATGGATCCACAAGTGTAAACGTATGATATATTTTTGGTGCATGAGGTCAAATAATGGTACCGATTAACATCTTTTAACAAAATGTATTCAACTTTAGTTAATAGAAGTGGAACATTTGATTAAGTTTTTGAATTTCATACCATTATTATGTTAAAGAATTAAGGTAATGGATGATAAAAAAAATAAAAAATCATATTATATAAAACTTACATGCTTAAGCTAGACTGGCAAAATTGTTTGGGCTCATCATACATACCCTTTATGAGTAGAACTTCATGTAAACATGTTTAAAAGTGTCCAAATAATAAAGAGTTTTGTGAACCTAAGGTCGTTTTTGACTATGGAGTAAGTTAAATCAAAGTAAATCAATCTATTTACTCTTCAACCAAAAAAATAATGAATCTTTTGAATTATCCATTTTTCCCTTAGAACAAAAGGACTAATATTCTTGTTTTGGCAAGTTAATTATAGTGGAATAAAGAAGTTAAAGGAGTCATATTCAACTTTAACCACTTTAGCCTAGAATTAAGCACGACATAGGACTTGCTGAGGGTTTGGTTTTACTTTTGTGGTTGTACATTAATTCCTGAATATTATATTTCATCGTAAATAACACAATCTAGAAGGGTGACTGACTCTTTTGAAACATTATGCAAGATTAGTAAGTTGCAATTTCCGATACCAAATTCTTGTATATGTCACTGTGCAAAATTGTTATTTTCTTAAAAAAAATAAAGATAAAAGTAGAAACAAATTGAATTGCAATTTTTACAATATTCCATGGTCAAACTAATAGGTAAACTATGGTATTTTAAAATTAAATGTAAGTTCATATTCTTGTCAACTTTGGATATTTTTTGTTTCTACTTAAGTGCTAGAAGCATGAAATTTTTTAGTTCTAAGAATTGAACGTTTTGCACTTTTTTTAATTTGCAGGAAGTTGATCCATACGAAGTATAAGTTTTAGGCCTTAAATTCATCATTAAATCATAATCAATAGATGTTTGTAAGGAGGAGGGAGTAGGAGAGTCTTAAAGTACCATTAAATGCCACAGAAACTTGACTTTGGAGCTTCTTAACATGAAGTCAAGATCAGCTTTTTGGGTGAAGTGGAAACTTAATTAGTTCCATATTTCAGGATTAGTTGCAAGAAAGGAAATGATCCTAAATGGCCACTTGTAATTGAGTTTGACTTCAAGCCCTTAACTATTAGAAGAATAGCATACTATTGATTTTGTTTGAAGTTGTTATGAATTATTTGAAAAGACAATCTAATGTTGATCTTACTTTATTAATTGTGTTGACTTTTTCTTATTGTCTGTTTCTTGACAACTTTGATAAGAACATTTTTCTATGTGATCAAAAATTATCAACGATAAGATTTACTATATTTTTTTCAGTCATTAGTTTAGACTTTAGAGACTCAAAAAGTGTTTTGCAAGCAAATGTGCCAATTAATAATGCATTTCATAATGATAATAGGCCTAGAAGTACTAGATATTAATTATAAGAGCTAGTGAATGAATTAATGTATTTATAACTTTTCAATCTTTAGTAAACAAGAGGGTTTTCCCTCCCTTTTACAAAAAAAAAAACAAATCTCATGAACACTAATGCAAGAAATTATAATTATCAATTTTTCTCTTTGAAGGAGAGATTCAAGGAAAGGAAAAATTTGAAACTATGTGTTATACTATTGTGTTGTGCGTCTTATATATGTGTAAATAGCAATACACAATTAATGCAATAATAATAGGGATTAAAGAGGATACTTATAAACATGAGTAGTAGCTAGGCTACAGAGGTGGGTAGTTACATTGTACAGAATCTTCTAACCGATATTGCTCTTAATTGAAAGTGTTCACAAACTGCTCGTAAAATGAAAGACTTACATGATTAATGATTTTTGTATCTAATTTACAGAACATGCATGTGCTTATAATGTTACCATCTTTAAGTAGAAAGGATCCCTTTCCAAGCCATTTTACAAAGATCTTGATGTAGTAAATCTAGGAACAAAGAATAAACTTTGAAAGTAGAAGCAGATGTAATTCTCTTCTATACTATATTTTGAATCATTCATTCAGTATTTGCTAGTAGATAATCATTTACCCTTTTGTAGCAATACGTTCTCTTTAATATTAAAATTTTAAATTGATCTTAGTTTCTACTTTTATTATTGAACATTATTTTAACAAACAAAATCAGAATCGTAATGCAAAACCTAGAAGTTCTACATGGGAAGAAATCAAAATTCAGAATATATAATTTTTTTCTCAAGTTTAATTTTGAATAGTATCATTGTGCACGTTAAAGGTATAAAAGGATTATTAGCTTAATCATAGAGAAATTTCATAAGCAATATTTTGAGTGCACTGCATGATAAACAATACTGAGTACTTATGTAAAAGGATTTCCCTTCCTGGATTATTGTTGTTTTTTTTCTTATTAACGAGCTTCCATTAGAGTATACTGAAGTCAGAATAGAGACTTATTAGGAAAGACATATAATTAGATGAAGATTAAAGAGAGTAGGTATTCAATTTCATGTTGAATGCGATTTTACCGAATATACTTACCATGACTTATAAGACTCACCCTCCTCACACTATACGGCCAGAAAAAAGTGCATAATGCTTGACTTAAACACTATTCCAGCGTCCCCCAAAATTTTGTTCTTATCCGCTGACTATTTTTTAATATTTTTCTGAAAGAAATTTTAGGTGTTCATAAACTTCCTAAAGATATAAAAGAAATGTAAAAAGTCGAACAATCTTTTCCTTTCTGGACGAATAAAGTTTAAGAATTATTGACTAATATTCCTTGCGTAAATTTACTGATTGATCGTGTTTTACCTCACTCCAAAATGTAATTTCAGTTATATGGCATTTTTTATGGGAATTGGATATACAGGCAAATACATAAAGTCAAATATTAAGAATTCACTGAACAAGATAATGTGACACCTATCTTTAATCTATGAGGTTTTGTTTAAGAAAGCATAAATCTATAAGTTATGTGGCTCTGTGAGTGTATAGAGAAAACTATTTCTTCCTTTTCATCTCTCTTTGTGCAAATGGATAGTATAAGCGTCTTATATCTGAACTTATATTGCCAAACTATTACACAATTTCGCACTTACACGCTCCAAACTCAAGTTAAACATTTTTGAAAAAAGAACTTCTCTTAAAATGTTGGATAAATGACATCTACAAGGTACAAATTGAAATGCAGTCAAACCATATGTGAAGGCCTTGCCAAATCCACCACACTAGCTTGTAGTTGGTAGAAATCAATAGCAAATCTAGAACAGTGATCATGAGGATAACCTACCATTCAACAATAAATGAGTTTAACTATAGTCAAGTCAAACAAAAGACAGCAGGCCAAGGGCATTATTTCCTGGGTGAAGTGAAGGATTATCAAATTTGAAGACGCTTAGGTTAGATCCATATCTCACTAAAGAAGAAACTATTATTTTCTGGTGATGGAGGATAAATGAATTTAAGAATCATAAGTTGATTGAAACCCAAAAGCTTCCAAGCTATGAACCAAGATATCAATTAAGTCTAGTTTTTCCTGTGCAGATATATACCTTCCTAAAATCTTGCATGCAATTGTTGAGCTATCATGATAACAAGGGAAAAGGCATTGATCATATGGAATTCAAACGCTCCACATACATAGACATCAGATATATGAAAAGAAAACCTAATACAAAATCTGAGAGGTGAAGTGAAAAAATTCATAAGATAAGATTCTAAGCTTTCAAACCTTAAAGGTGGACTGCTGTACTCAAACATCTTGCCGCTGCTGGAGAAGATGACAACCCCAACCTGCGCATCGCACAGTATCGCAAGCTCATTTGCCTTCTTGAGGAGCCCTCCCCGCCTCTTGGAGAAGGTGACCTGACGGTTAGTTGTGTTCTCGATCCTCTTGATCTCTATCTTTCCACGACCCATAGGTAGTGTTGAGTGTTGTTAAACTCTTCTTCTGTTCTTCGATAGAAAAGGTAAACTACCCTTTTTTCGACAGCCGAGTATTCCTAGTTTAAGGTGAAAGAACCAACTATAAGAGATCGAATGCAGAAGAGAGCAAAACAATAGACGTATTAGAATTAGTAAATAAGTTTAAATTGGATCTGGTTATAGAAGGGATTAGTAGACAAGGGGTACTGTTATCAGAAGTAGAAAATTTCGTTTAAAAGAATCCAAATGATACTTTCTTTATTTTTTTCTTTGAAACCAAGACGTAGCAGAAGCAGGGAAAGGAGTAAAAGGAATGAAAGAGAGGAGAAGATCATGTGTTGAGTGTCACCTGCAATGGCTTGCTTGCTTGAAGGTCAGGGAAAGAGGCATACAGAGAGAGATAAAAGTAAGGCCTCTATGATGCCCTAGTCTAATAAATGAAGAATATCATGACATCCCAGATGGCCCATAAATTCTACGCAAACTACAAATATGCACTCCTTTTAGGACCACAAAAAACATCAGATTTCTATGTACGGAGGGATTTTACACTTGTTTTACAAGTCCGAGTTGGTGAGAGAGAGAGAGAGAGAGAGAGAGAGATGGAGGGAGGGGGGCGGGAGATGCACATGTTGCTTGCTTGCATATCGATGCATGCAATGTAATAAAGTGCTTAATTGATTTTTTTTTTTTTTTTGTTCAGTGCCAAAGCTGCACCTTATATATATTTTCTTTTTTGGCTTTTTTTTTTTTTTTTTTAAAGGAAAAGCTTGAATATATCTTCATGCATGCATGCACGACAGGAAAGAGAGGCAGTCAGTCTTTTGAATTTATGACTTTAGGATATTGAAATTACATATAGCCCTACTGGATCATTTCTTGAGAACAAGATAAGTTCCACATCTCATAGGTTTGTGGCCTTTACGGTAATTTCTCAGAAGCCAAAGTCCCATTTGCATGCCCTCCCAATGGGTCATGAAAGAGGACATTGTTGTGGACTGCTAACTGCCCCTGACCTGAGTGGCCCTTGCCAATTTCCTGGTTTTTGCCTCTTATGGAAACTCTTGCAGGACCTGTGCGACCAGGACTTTGCCACAAGTGAAAAGGAGTGATGTTGGCCAAAACCTTAGACCCATTAGGAAACAGACACAGCGCACAATGCCTGATAAAAGCCTGCAAGCACATGGGATGATGGTGCTCTACTGGGTTTTGGCTATTCAGCATTACCTTCTGGCAAGGAAAGATAAGAGTCAGAGATTTTAATTAGCAGGACTCACAGCACCCTCTTCAATGTCCTCCAAAGCTTCCAATGCATTATTAAAAAAACCTAGATTTCTGCTAGGATTTCCAAATACTCCCTCAAACATCCCTAAAAGCTTAGCTAAACCATTGCACTTTGCCACAAAAATCTTGAAAGATGTACCTGATCAGATAATACCGATGCCTTAGAAGGCCCTAACACCAATCTTTGCCTTTAAGACCCTGATAAAACAATCCAGGAAGCGTAGCAATCAGAATTGTTATCTTAAATTTAACTCACAGGTATCTCAAGACTTGTGTATATCTAAAGAAAATTAAGATATTCTGTAAGCTTTCATTTTAACCTAATTTGCCTTGCAAAATAGGAAGATAGACTTGGGGATGTCCTCAAAGTACCTTCTTTAGAAATGTTGCAGGGTTACAAAGCACAACCACAATGTTCTGGTTGAGTAGTACAATATTGTAGCATTTAGTATATCTGCAAGATAGGTCACACCTTAACCATAAAGAGAGATCATGTCTCAGCTAAATAATAAGCTTGCTTCCATGATATGATTGTTAGGGTCTAATTGACGACTTATTTCACATGGCAAGCTATTTATGAGAAATGAGAAGGATATTAAGAAAAATTAATTTTTTCCTTCCTATAACCATCTAAAGTCAAATTAAAGATGGAAGAAAACAGAATAAAGACCGAAGAGGAATGTAATATAGGGATGGCAAGAGGAAGCAAACAATGACAGGATGAAGGAGTTTATGCAGAAGCGTATGCAAAGCATGCTTGATGCACGGCTTTCAAGCTCCTTCTTGACAATTTGCTTTCTTTCCTCAGCTTGTAATGTTTGGTGTCTGCTGGATGTCAGGGTTATCTATTCTAATAATGTGCTTCTATTTGTAATTAATTGAGTGCAGTACGTCTATGTATTTGAGACACCATTTTCATGATCCTGGTTAACGGTCATTTTCTTCTCCTTTACAGAAAAATTAAGTTGCTCATCTTTTTTGCTAGTGCAATTACAAAAGGATCATTCTGTTGTTGGGGGAAAAGAAATGACTTACTTTTCTTGTGATTAAGAGAAGAAAAGAAAAAAGTTAAAAATGGGATTCAGGTATAGGCAAGCCTAAGTTTGATTAATCGCGTTGTTCTTGTGATTACAGTAACTACAAAACACATTATACTATTTCAGTTATTCATATATATTACTTTCCCACAAAAAAAAAAAAGAAAAGAAAAAGAAAAAGAAGTCATTCAAGGTACCGATCTTTATTACCGGAGCGCTAGTCGTGGGCAACATTATTGGCGGGTTGATACAAGGAATTGCGTTCATTTCCTCGAATGAATAATAAAATGGTGGAAAAAAAAGAAAATCCACGTTTCTAACATCAGTCCACAGTCTCTGGAACTGGTAGTATTGGAATTGGTTTGGTCTCAGCTAGAATAAACACGAAGACATCTATGTAATTAATAATATTGTATGGATAAATAAAGAATGGCCATATGTGGGCTTAGAAGCAAGTCTTTTGGCTTGTAGTTAAGAATGTTAAGGAGACCAGAATTTAAGCATTTTCCTTGTCAATTGCTTAATTAGACACTGTTGAAAGAAGGTAGATTTTGTTGATTTTCGTCAATATGAATATCCATTGCTTTGTCCTGTCAAACAAAGTTGATATAAGACTCTGGTAAAAGATTAATCAGCTTCTATGACTAAATACTCCTCTAAATAATATATGAAGTAGTTTCTTTTTTGAAAGAAAAGTTCTCTTTGATGGATTTAATTTTTATAAATTGTTAAGTAGTTAATTATACCATTTGAACATTTTTTAAAAAAGATTGGTAGCAATATTAGCTTCCAAGTTATTATTCAGAGTAAAAGTTGTGAAAAAGCCAATTCTCAACCACATGCATGTCCACGGACCTACTGAGACGTGTGAAATGGATCACCATGGTCTTCATATGGACACCCAAGAAAAAGAGATGGTAAGTTGTATATGTGGGCCCCATGAGCAAATGAAGGAATGAGTGGTTAATGGTGGTTTGATCATCTATGTCAGGTTCTTGAAGTGTCATAAGTAATCTATATATATATATAGGTGCCAAAAGAATATGATGGGTTTCTGATAGAGGAAACTAGGATTAGGGTTTTGTGTCCTTGGTCCCCTGATCTCTTGTTCTTCTTTCCTTCCTCTTTTGGATCTCATAAAAATCCCATCCCACGATAGTTCCCTGCACTTTTATTTCTATTGACTCCTCGACAGCTCCTTCTCCCCATTCACACCATGCAGTCACTCTTTCTTCTGCCTCCCCACGCCAAAATGCTCTCTCTCTTTCTCTCTCTCTCACTCACTCACACGCACGCAGGCATGCACGCACACACACACGCACACGCACACGCACGCTCATAAACACACAGCTATTCACATTCTATAGGTTTATATAGCATACATTTTCAGAGAGTTTGTACTTTATCTTTTTATATGGCAATCACATTTAAACATGAGAAAGTATTTCGTCTAAAATAGTGGAATCGCTCTGTGTTTTAGAAGTCCAGGCTTAATGCAATCACACGGATATTTTTTTTAATGATCGGAAAATCTTAGAAAGCAGGCAAAAAGATATCTCCATCGGAGGAAATCAAAATGCATTCCTATATTTCTGCCAGATAGATGAACCTGTCAAAATGCATGATGAGCTGAAGACAACCACCAAGGGAAAGAAGACAGCCACAGTACGTATGGCTCCATTTATTAGTTTCTTACCTTCCTTCGTTTACCATGGAGGCAACCGGTAGGCGGTAGCGACTAGCGAGGATGTCGTTTCTTGCTTTCACCTCTACCTTACCTTATTTAGTAGGTCAGGTCTCATCTCTCATGCCTTTCTAAGGTGACCTCTACCTTACCTTATTTAGTAGGTCAGGTCTCATCTCTCATGCCTTTCTAAGGTGACTTGTGTGCATTGTTGTTTGGGGTACGGGTGTGTGAGAAAGTAGGACTTTCTCATGCAGATCTATCTAGTTTTCTAGGGTTGAGTTAGTGAACCTATGTTATCTCACCAATGGTGAGCAGATCTCCACATGTGATGAATTATCCTGCAGAGGTTGAAGGGATGAGAATAATCAGTTCATTCACCAAAAAATGGAGGAGATTTTTTTTATTTATTTTTTATTTTTTTAAGAAAATAAAAATAACATTAGGATAGGTGTATATCCGGTCAAATGCTAAAGTGTTGTAGAAAACTTTACCTAATCAATCAATTAGAATCTTCAAAGATTGAGTTATTTACAACTCAAATTAATGCGAGTAGTTCAGCATGTTATGGTATTCTTGCTGTGATTTTGAACATACAAGCGCTTGTTATATGATCATGTTGACTGGTTATGCAAACAGCTGGGTTAGCCAGAGGTCCTCCTCAACAACCTAGCTCCATTAACATATTTACCTTCAAAAGCAAAGAAAGAACAAGATTATTAGTCTAATCAACAAAGAGAAAAGAAGAGCACCAAAAATAAAAACCTATTTCAATTTGAAGATGGAATACTAGTACATTAAAACAGAGAAAACATACATAATGGATGACTGATCAGGCAAACTAAAACATTAAGGTTGTTTTCATCTAATTAATATGAGGTATTAAGAAACAGCAGAGAACAACTAGACTATACCAACGAACAGCTACACCAGCATATGACTTTTGTAAGAGGACAATTGCTCATTGGTAACCAATCTGTTGGTATTCTCCATTTGAAAGGAATTAATAATCCCCATCAATATGGTTCCATTACCATTTATAATACCATTTAAACATATCCCGAAATTTTTAAAGTATCTAAAGTAGATTTGGATCGGATATGGATTATGGTATTGTGCCACGCCAAATCCGACCTAATATAATCTTAATCTTAATTTTTTTAAAAAATTATAATAATTTTATAATATTTATATGATGAGTTTTTTATCGATCCGATCCGACTTAACTTATTTTATCTATCTAACCTGACTTGTAATCGACCTGGATGGACATGGATATGAGATTTTTAATTATAGAATTGATATAGATATTGGCCTCTCCGATCTATATCCGATCTAAAGCAAGGATTTCCAAATATTTCAAGTTCAAACATATCTATAATATAAATTAATCAAAGATGGAACCTACAAGGATTTTTTTTCTTTCTATGGCTGCAAGATAATAGGCATGATCATGGTAACTACCTTTTATCCAAACCAATTAGATTAGCTTTAAAAACTCCTGTTCAATAAACCATACACCAAAATTGACAGGACAAGGGATGCCAGTTTGGGCTAGCTAGCTAGAGCAGCCTTACTAAAAAAAACCAGGTCCAAGCTCAAGATTTAGGCCCTAAAGTCCAATTTTGCCCAATTGTTAATGAAGCCAGAAGAAATCTAGGATTGAAGCAGATTTGAATATTTCATGAAAATTGATTTAATTGATTTAATCACAGAAGTGAGCCTACTTGGCTCAAAAAAATACATATTGGATCAAGCCCAAGCCTAATATACCCACTCCCAACGCTTATCCTCTGTTTGATATGAATTATGGATCAAAAGAATGACAAATAAAGAACGAATGATGAATAAGAAAAAGAAATGAATGGATCTTGCATTCATCCTTTCACATATTTAGTGAAATATAAAATAATAGATAGGAATGATTCTCTACTCTATTTAATATAGAAGGAATAAAAGAAAGGAGGGATAATGTTTATAGATATTTTTACTAAATTAGACTTTGATAAAAAGTTATTATTATTATTATGATCAATTTATATCACTTATTTATATTAAAGAAGTGGAGCAATATATGAGTTATAATTTTTATAATTTATAATTGAATAAATATTTATTTTAATTTAATAAATATTATTATAAATTAATTATATATATGAATATTTTTTATATATTAATTATATAAATAAATAATTAATTTATAATTTAATTTAAACAATTAATTAATTTTATATAGATAGTTAACTAAAAAAGTAGTGAATATAAATAAAATAAATAAAAAATAGAAGATAAGTTTAATTATTTACTTATAATTATGAAAATTATATGCTAAAATTAAATAATTAGTAATAAAAATAAGCAGTATAAGGTCAATAGTATAGATGGAATAAAAAATATAAATAAAATAAATAAAAAAGTAAAGAAGTGTTGGGGTTTGTAAAAAGTTAATAAGGGTTAATTTTAATAATGTAAAAATCTACCTCCTCATTCTCCATCCATCCTTCCTTGCATTCATCCAATTTGAAAGAATGCAAAATGGTAGGCTTGAATAGATGGATAATTCCTTCTTTTCGTCCATCCTCTCTAAAATTTTTTGAACCAAGTGATGGATGGAGGTCATCCATCCTTTCTTTCATTGCTTCAACTTAGACACTACCATGGCACCTAGACATGGAACCATAAGAAGTGATAACTAGATATCGAAATGATCTGATACCTGGACATACATCCGCACCCCCACCCACACCTGCAAGCGCACCCGTGCTCGACGCACTGCTAGAGTTCTTGTAACATGGAGGCCAAATTCCTGCTGGCCAGGCTTCAGGCTGAGGATTTAACCCCAGGCTAAATTCAGGCGCTGGCCTGTTTCCCATTTGACAGCTCTAGACAAGATTTGTTAAGAAGCAACAATGCTTTCTGATACACCAAGGGACCAAAATTAATTGTGCAAACAATTAAAAGATTATTATTATTTTTAACTTGGTGCAAACTCGATAAATACAGAATTTCAAAGAAAGATATCCTACTAGAATCATATTCAAGATCTGTTAGACCGCTTCAATGTGGCAGAGTACCTGCTCGGAACCCATTCGGTGATGAATCCTGATCCGGTGATGATTCACAAGAATATGGAGCTTCCCAAAATGTTCAACTGTTGATTCGATAATCGTGGCTGCGTCCTATATATTGCCTGCACATCGATCATATAAGAAGAGTATTAACGTCTTTTATTTAATTAACCAAGCAGTTCTTGATATCATTTAAAAAAAAAAAAACTTTATAAAACAGATTGGAACAAATTTAACAGTTGTTCTATTAATCCAACTGGTCAAATCTGGTCAAGATAACCCAAACACAAATCATAAGAAACATGCATGTCAACTACTTTGAAAGCATGAATTAACAGGAGAGGCATACTCAAACAGGAGGCCAGAAAGATGGATGGTAGCATGCAAGTCTTGGTATCAAGGTGGGCTAGACATCCCCAACCTACAGGAACACGAAGGCCATGGACAAAAGTCTCACCTATTAATCCAGGTCCTCTACAACTTGACATGGAAGTAAGGAACTATCAAAGGGATGATCCAGGATCATATCAGTTACGGGCAGAAAAGGGAGATTTGTGATGTAAAGTTCCTTCAAACACTTTTACAGGTTTGGCAAGATAGGGGTCGTTTGGGTTATTTGCCCTTACAGTAAACATCCTTGGTGAGGAGCTTCAACTCTATATAAAGCTTCAGGTTTTCTTATGGTTGCTGCTGAAAAATAAAACGGTAAATTGATGATAGTGCACAACGCTACAGGAGAGTAAAGTGGGCATGCAGGTGCCCATTAAGAACAAAATGGGTAGATCTTGGCTTGGCTTTATCAGATCCAAAATGTACTCACTGAGGGAAAAAAAAGAAAAAAAGAGAACTTTGGTCCAAAATTTAACATCTAGCTAGTCAAACATTAATTTAACTGGGTTCTAACGGGAAAATACATCGCTGGTCAAATATGGGGTCACAGGTCATCCGGATATCATAGTCAGAACTGTTCAAAAACAATAACCACATTGTAAATAAGGGGGAAGTCCTTTGAGATCCAGGTAGTCCTTTGAAAATGGCATCAATATTGTCACTTGATTTACATTTTAATAATTATAAGGATAAATCTGAGGTTGGCTTGATCAGACCCAAAATGCACCTAGGAAGCACCCCAAAAACCTTTGGTCCAAAATTTTGTAATGACACATGGAAATTTCCCAGTCAAATGGATTGGGTGGATCACCAACATTCTTAGATCGTCCAAAGTGGCAACAGATGTGAATAGACAGAGATGACTGGATTTTTTGTAGGCAAAGGCTTAGACAAGGAGACCCACTATCATCTCTTTTTCTTCTTACTTGCAGTAGATCCTATCCGTAGGATGTTCCATTTGGCAGCATCGGCTCAGATCTTCGAATGGCTTGGGAATTCCTAGATTTGTGGAGGTGCCAAAATTTTACAGTACGCCAATTACATGATAACCAAAATTTAGCCGTTGCGCGCAGTCTCAGCTATGGGCCAGAGCCCCTCGAGTGCTCACAACTGCATGCAATGGCTAAATTGTATCCTCATCCCTACTCCTTTCAAGTACCCGGGGCTTCCTTTAAGTGGAGGCAAACCATCCAGAGAGGATCGGATGGTATTGTTGCAATGCATGGAAAGAAGGCTTTCTACTTGGAAGAGCGAGTACTTATTCTTCACCGGGCGCCTCACATTAACTCGGTAAATACATCCCTGCCCATTTGCTTCGTGTCCCTATTTAAATTACCTTCATGGATTGTTAAAAGGATGGATGGATATAGAAGATCCTTTTTTTTGGCCTGGATCCTCATCGACCAACGATTTGGTTCGTAAAATGAACTAGAGATCAGTTTGTTTGCATAGAGATAAGTGAAAGATATTGATCAGCTCAAAAAAGCTTTATTCTCCAAATCGGGTGGAGGATGCTCTCTAACGAATCCAGACTTCGGAAGAAATAGATTTTATCGGCCTACCACGAGTAGACTAAGTTCACTATATTTTTGAAACCCATTAGAAGTTGTTTTTTTTTTTTTTTTTTTTTTTTTTTTTTTATAAGATGGTCATTTCATACGACTTTAATATGAATACAATCCAAAAAAAAATGGAAAAGAGAATATCCTGGAAGGACCGACAAACAAGAAATATTTGTCCAAATACTACTGGAGTGGTGAGCAACAAACGAGATAACCTAGTCGGCAGCACTGTTTGATAGGTGTGCCTAATCACCAAGGGGCATATTGAAGCAAGCTCTAGACCTCGGGTACCAAAAGATGAAAAGACACCATCTTGTCTCAAACTCCGTGAAGCCAAGACACCATCGTTCTCGAGTCTCCCTCCACCATCAGCCATTAGAAGTTGTTCTACGCTGTGGAAAGACCTCGTCAAGGCTCTACATGCATTTTAGAATAGGATGCACTCCCAAGTTAGTAATAGCTCCAAAACCTTATTTTGGAAAGATGCATGGCTATATGATGCACCAAGGATGCATTTGGTAGCCAGCAATCTATCCAGATTGCTGATAATTTAAAGAACTCTACTAGATTATCATGTTTCGTATATCTTTTAAGTTGGATTACCAAGTAGAGGGGTGGCTATCCAGATTACCAAATATTTGATAATCTAATAATAATATATTTAAATAAAAATATTTTTATAAAAAATATAATATTATTGGTGCAAAATTGGTTGACGTCGAATCAAACTAGAGTCGAGGAAGACGAGGTTGCCATCGATGACCTACAAAATAAAGTCCCAATCGGAGTCGGTGGTGGTGGCTTCGGAAGGATCCTCCGACGATCAAGTCAGCTCTTTTGGCCAACAGAAATTGAGTGCTCGGAAAAGAGTTCGGCAGAATTTTGAAAAAAAGAAGAGAGCTTAGAAAAAACGTATCTGGAGGATCCCTTTTTATAGACGGAGCTTGTTGTAACTATTCGATAATGGGGTTACCTATAGCAGACTGATAAATGACAGTTGTAATCGTCCTGATAAATGATAATCGTAACCGTCCTGATAAATGCCAATCATAATCATCCTGATAAATGATAATCGTAACTATCTCGATAAATGATAATTATAACCATTTAGTAGTGAGATCGTCCGTAGGAATCCATCTGAAGAAAAAATTCGGAAGAAGTTCAGCTCCTTTAGGAATCCGACTGAAGAAAAATTTCGGAAGGAGTTTGGCTCCTAAAGAAATTCGACTGTTGGAAGAGTTTGAAAGGAGTTCGGCTTCTGAAGAAATTTGACTGTTGGAGTAATCCGAAACAAGTTCGACTTCTCGAGAAATCTGACTGCTGAAGAAGTTCGGAAGGAGTTCGGCTCCTGAAGAAATCCGACTGCTGGAGTAATTTGGAAGGAGTTCGGCTTCTGAAAAAATTCAACTACTGGAGTAATCCGAAAGAAATTCGACTCCTAAAGAAATCTGACTGCTGGAGGAGTTTGGAGAAATCCGACTGTTGGAGGAGTTTGGAAGGAGTTCGGCTCCAAGAGAAATCCGACTGTTGGAGGTGAAGGAAAAACCTTATTTTTCGGACCAGGTTCGTTCAGATCTGATCAGATCAAGAGATATATTTTAAAATTTTTTTTTTAATCTAGATCAGATCTAAGATATTTTAGATCTAATTATTATTATTTTAGAAATTAAAATAAAATCAGATAAATTAAATCAGATTTAATTTACCTTGAAGTGAGTAATCCTATTATCCGTTGATGATCCTGTAAGCAGCGAAAGGTTCTGGATCTAGCCACGCAAGTGCTTGGCCTCTACCGATATCCACTCGGGCTAGATTTGGAGATCCTCTTCTTCTCTATCACGTCTTCAGAAATCAGATCTGGATCTGATCTGGAGGATCTTCAAAACTTTTTTCGAAGATCAACAGTCGTCCTATGCAGCAGTGCAGCCTTCTAGCTTTCAGTCGTCTTTCTCTTATCTAGATTGCATCAACCAAGGTCTAAAACCCTTTTGGACGTGGAGAGGAGAGGGAGAAGGTGGGTTTGGCATGGAGGAAGAGGGAAGAGGCAGTCTTAGGGCATGAGGAATTATGATTCAATCATACAATCATACAATTTAAGTTGGGTGTAGGGTCTTATTTATAGACTATCTGTGATCCAACTTCTCTTCTTCCCAACCAATTACAACTCTTTGTGAAATCAGATCTAAATCTGATTGGTGGAAATAGAGTCTCCTGGATTCCTCCTTAGAGGGTGCCTAAGACCAGTCAAAGTTGGTTCTTAGGAGAACTCTAATTGGAATCTAAAAAGGAGATGGAGTTCCTATCCAACAGGGACTCCTGGGCGCCTCCAGCTTGGGCACACGCCAAGGATGGCATGCACCCTCTTTCTTGTCAGGTTCTGATAGGGGGACAGACCCCCACCAGCTCTCCAATAGGTGCGTAACACGTGGACAGAAGTCAAAGTATCAATAGTCAATATTTGACCAATCAAAGGTAGACTTTTGACCAAAGTCAAAGAACGAGAAATGACAGGTAATGTCCTACAAAATAAGACAATCTTTTCTGACTTGGATAACCTCTAGTCAGACCATATGAAGGCCTCTAATTGAGCACAAACTTCTTTGGCTCAGACAGGACAACTTATTTATGATAGTAAAAGAAGAACGTTAGGTTCAATCGAGTGCTAGCACGATTTTCTTGAACCTAATTAAATCTCATTCAGATCAATTGAACTAGATCAGTTCAATTGATGATCACCAGATTCAAACCCTTGTTTGTGTGACCCAGTTAGGTTCAGTTCTGTATGGTAATGAGATATGTCATGATCTCTATCATCGACATCATCGAAACTTCTTTCGATGGATCAGAACTCTTCTGATTCGAACAGCTAGAATGATCGATCATCTAAATCATCTAATTGCTCCCAAAATCCATCAGTGACACCTAGCAGTATATGGTGGCAACCCATCAGAGCTGAATGTGAACCTCTTGGTGCAGCTACTTGTGTGATTAAGTTCTTCTATCTTGAGCCCCGATCAGATTAGGGTTAAGGTGAACTCGTCAAACCCTAGTCTCTGTCATATGATGTAATCATTCGATTCAAGTCCGATGTGAAAATCTAAATAGAAACTCTTTCTATTATTTCACTCTGTACCATGGCCATGGGACTTCTGGACTTGATTCTCATGATCATCATAGGGCTGCTCCTCTACCATCGAGGTAGATAGATTCCATCTTGATGCTATCCAGTTCCTACAATGAACATGCTATAGCCAACATACACCTCAGGAATTCATATGGCTAGGAGATCGAGTAATGGTGTAGTCAAACTATAACACCCTCAAGGTGAACTGCCGATGCACCTCAGTCAAAGAACCAGACACACCACTGCAGCATCGAGTCAGTCATTGACGAGAAGGTAGACTTCCTAATGACTACTCGAGGTGGTCACGCTCAGTGCCCTCATTCTCTAACGAGTACCTGTACTCTCGCTCCGGTGTCTCCACACCATAGACTAAGACTCATCTACTAAAAAGAAGCGATTGTACACCAACCTTCCGGATCAATCACCATCCTCGTGATGATCCTATGGTCGGGAGCATTTTATGAGTTAATAATGATTATTCATGTCTTAAATTTTCAACTCTTGAAAATATGAATTATCATTACCATTAACTCAAAGGATGTATCACAGACACTAAATACACATATGTGATAGAAAATAACCCATTTTATTGATATTAGTCAAAATTATAATTTTGCCCCTAGAAGTGTATTACAAGTGTCAGCCAATTCTGGCTTCTAGGGCACATATATCTAACAATCTCCCACTTATCCTAAAGCCAATTGGCTACAAGTCTAAGTCCATCTTCTCAAGGTGGGCTTCGATCTTTTGTTGGCCCAACGGCTTTGTAAGTGGGTCTGCCACATTGTTCTGTGGAAGTTGACTCTCTTGACTCGACATAATCCTTCTCGAGGTAATCGCGGATGAGGTGGTATCACCGCTCAATTGCTTGAATTTCTGGTGAGACCTCGGCTCCTTAGCAAGGGCTATGGCACCATTATTGTCGCAGTATAGAGGAAATGGCATCTGATGGCATTACTCCAATTTCTGTAGCAAACTTCTTTATAACCAGAATGCTTTCTTCATAGTTCTGATGCAGCGATAATATTCTGCTTTCATGGTGGAATTGCTATCACTGTTTGCTTGGAACTCTTTCAGCTGACAGCACCACCATTGCACACAAACAGACTTCCAGATGTCGACTTTCGATCATCTATATCGGACATGAAATCCGAGTCTGTGTATCCCTGGACTTGGAGTTCTCCATTACCAAAAGACCAACATCATATCCTTAGTTTCTTCTCAAGTACTTAAGGATACATTTCACAGAAGTTCAGTGTTCTTCACCTGGATTTGACTGATATCTGCTTTGTGACACTCACAGCATGGGCTATATCAGGTCGTGTACATAGCATGGCATACATGAGGCTCCCTATTGCAGAAGCATAAGGGATCTTGCTCATGCGTTCTATTTTCCTCAGGTGTGCTAGGGCACATCTTTCTTGGAAAGATGAATACCATGTCTGAAGGGATATTAATCCTCTTTTAGAGTTTTTTCCATACTAAAACCTCTTTAGTACTTTCTCTATGTACATCTTCTGTGAAAGTTCTAGCATCTATTCGGTCTATCCCTTATAGACCTTAATTCCTAGAATGATGCTTCACCTAGGTCTTTCATGAGAGAATTTCTTGGACAACCATAATTTGACTGTTGTCAATCATGGGAATATCATTCCCAATAAGGAGGATGTCATCCACGTACAATACGAGGAAGACAACAGCGCTCCCACTGATCTTTTTGAAAACACACGGTTCCTTCTTCATTTTTGATGAAACCAAATTTTTGATCACATCATTGAACGAGTGTTCCAGCTCCGAGATGCTTGCTTAAGTCCATATATGGACCTTTTGCAGCTTGCAAACCTTGTGATCAGTATCACTGGATGTAAACC